>JARQOD010000005.1:453072961-453110438 GCA_033576555.1 Oophaga sylvatica
ACCATCAGTAAAGGTACAGAAAGAGACTTTTGTGTGTGTGTCTGCATTATTGCTCCTGGGCTGAAAAGCCCCTTCTCCATCCTGCACCCTACACTGCCATCTACCTGAGGGACCCAGTCTTGCCTGTGGAAGACTTAACACCTTGCTGCCCAGTAACAACCCCTCAGTGGACCTACCCTGCAGCGCTGGTCACCCTGACCAGGTACCACAGGTGGCATCACAAACAAACTGTAAATACTTTATTCCCCTGTAAATATCCCACATTTGAGGTGAGCCCCAGGGCCACGGACCGAGCTGCGCTACCCGTGACATCCCCCATTGGAGTGCCGAGTACCCCACAGGCCCTGGCTGTGCGTCTCAGATGCAGTAGACCATTTTTGGGGGAATCTAAAACTGAGACATGCAGATTGGGCTATGAGAGAATGGGTGATGTGGGAAGGAAACTTTTCCACGGAGCATTCATAGCGGGTCTTAGACCACAGCTCAGGCAAAAAGTTCAGGCAGCTAAACCTGATTAGGTCAGAAAATGAAGCCAGTCCAGATACAGTATGTTTTCAATAATGTCCAGAAAGGTCAAAGGGCTAATTCAGCTAGAAGGGATCGCCAACAGATTAAGTGCTACAACTGTGGCAAGAAGGGACATATCAGCCGTCAGTGCAGATTACCTAGGAAAGAGGAACGGGTTAGGACGGATGCCTTGACCCAAAATTCACAATAGGAAACGGGCAACCCAGTAGCCATCTACCCCTTAGGGCAACCTCACACTCAAGCCCACAAGGGGTAGTCCTAATACATCTCCCAGATGGTAGAAAAAATCCCATTCCTGGTGGATACGGGGGCATCCAAAACAGATATCCGCCAGGAATATGTCAAATTATCAGACATATCAGATGACACGCTCTACACTCAAGGTTTTGAGAGGTTAATCCGAGAATGTAAATTGACAAAACCGTTGCCCTTTAGACTGGCTGACCACACATGTTGACTAGATTACTGGTTAGTGACAAATCACCTGTGAATCTGCTAGGTTCTGATGTACTTCAAGCAATACAGGCACATATCATATGTGAGCCAGATGGTACACAGCTGGAATCCCAGAACCTGCATTGTGCAAAATTTTGGCTTGTTTGTACATGTCTGACTCTACCTCCCACCTGATGATGAGGTACTGGCACAGATCCCTGACACGCTATGGGCAAAGTCAAAAACGGACATTGGACATTTGCCAGTCCCTCCAGTGATGATTCATTTAAAACCAGGGGCAAAGCCCTCAAATCAGACAGAACCCATTGAGTTCTGCCCAGGAAGAGGCAATAGGGAAAAACATTACAGACCTAATTGCTTCTGGAGCTATAAAATCTGCAAAGTCTGTAGCAAACACTCCTTTGTTTCCAGTAAAGAAAAAGGGCAAAAAAGGGGAGCCAGTCAATTACAGAATGGTACATGACCTTAAGCTGTAAATGCCGTTAATGAGTACCCACCCAGGGATGCCAAATAATGTTAGGGTGGTCTTCAAGTCAGACCATCAAGTATATTGGACGGTTGTCAAATATTATTAGGATCGCTTGAGCGAAGAAAATGAAATCACACACAGAGACAGTAGTATCTGAGTCAGAAACCAAATTCCTCATTTATTCAAATAAGCTCAGCCGTTATATACCCTTTTAGGAAAAGGGCATACATTTACTATCATGTACATACTGTTGACCATCTACAGTCTTAATTATATGTGAAAAGCAGGTACCGTATATACTCGTGTATAAGCCGAGATTTTCAGCCCATTTTTTAGGGCTGAAAGTCCCCCTCTCGGCTTATACGCGGGTCATATACGGGGGTCGGCGGGGAGGGGGAGCGGGGGTGTCGGATTATACTCACCTCTCCGCCGCCGCGGTCTCTGCAGCCTCCTCTGCTTCTCCCACGATCTCCGGCTCCTTCCTGCAGCGGTCACATGCCACCGCTCATTAAAGTCATGAATATGCACATATTCATGACTTTAATGAGCGGTACCATGTGACCGCTGTAGGAAGGAAGCGCTGCGGAGAGCGCCGGGAGAAGAGGCTGCAGGGACGCGCGGTGGAGGGGTGAGTATAGCGATACTTACCTGTCCCATTCCACGCTGCAGGCTGCGTCCTCGTCTGACTCCTCTGGCTGTGAATGATCAGCAGAGGGCGTGATGACGTCATTAGTGAGCGCCGCGCCCCCTGCCAGATCATTCACTGCCGAGGACCAGGACGAGGACGCAGCGCTGCGGTGCAGAGAGGACAGGTAAATATCTCAGGTGCCAGTGTCACTGCCTGCTCAGGACATCGGCACCTGGCCCAGCGACAAGAGGTGAGTATGTCATTTATTTTTTTTTTTGCAGCAGCATATGGGGCATAATCTGGAACATATGGGGGCATAATATGGAGCATATGGGGGCATAAACTGTGGAAAATATGGGGGCATAATCTGGAGCATATGGGGGCATAATATGGAGCATATGGGGGCATAAGCTGTGGAACATATGGGGGCATAATATGGAGCATATGGGGCATAAGCTGTGGAACATATGGGGGCATAATATGGAGCATATGGGGGCATAAGCTGTGGAATATATGGGGGCATAATATGGAGCATATGGGGGCATAATATGGAGCATATGGGGGCATAATATGGAGCATATGGGGCATAATATGGAGCATATGGGGGCATAAGCTGTGGAGCATATGGGGCATAAGCTGTGGAACATATGGGGGCATAATATGGAGCATATGGGGGCATAAGCTGTGGAACATATGGGGCATAATCTGGAGCATATGGGGCATAATCTGTGGAACATATGGGGGCATAATCTGGAGCATATAGGGGCATAATCTGTGGAATATATGGGGGCATAATCTGGAGCATATGGGGGCATAATCTCTGAAGCATATTGGGCATAATCTGGAGCATATGGGGGCATAATCTGGAGCATATAGAGGCATAATCTGTGGAGCATATGGGGGCATAATCTGGAGCATATAGGGGCATAATCTGTGCAGCATATTGGGCATAATCTGTGCAGCATATGGGGCATAATCTGTGGAGCATCATATGGGGCATAATCATTTTTCACCCTAGGCTTATACGAGAGTCAATAAGTTTTCCCAGTTTTTTGAGGCAAAATTAGGGGGGTCGGCTTATACACGGGTCGGCTTATACATGAGTATATACGGTAATTCATATAATTATTATAGATAATGATTGTTGTCTATTGCTATCTTATCATTCCCATCACCAACACCCATATATTAACCCCCCTTATGAGCAATACAGCACTTGGCAGCAATTCTAGTCACGTAGCTTTATGGAAGATCACAGTGATTCAACAAGAAAGAGGTGAAATGCAAGTCATATCTGAATCCTTATATATGGATAAGCCATGGTGGTCTCTGAATACCCTATCAATATGCATCACTGGGGGTAGCTCCAACTAGAAGGTCATAGGGCTGAGAACGTTCGCCACCCTATATGGACTGACCACTCTAGAACTCAGAGGCCAAGCAAGAGACTGCCATTAACTCTTACTAGACCAAAGGAAAAAACTAAATTTTAATTCCAACAGACCCAGAGCTGCCATGAATACCGTAATGATTTGTGACCGGTATACAGCAAGTGTGTCAGGGCTGTGTGCTGTATACGGCTAGTGTGTAAGTGCAGTGTGCAGCAAATGGCCAGTGTGTGAGTGTAGTGAGCAGCATACAGCCAGTGTGTGAGAGCTGTGTGCGTTATACGGCCAGTGTGTGAGTGCTGTATAATAATAATAATAATCTTTATTTATATAGCGCCATCATATTCCGCAGCGCTTTACAGTTTAACAGTTTCAGAACAGAAGTCATAAGTAACAACGTTAATACAATAATTAAAGCAAAATAAGCCGCCCCTGCTCGTGAGAGCTTACAATCTACAATGAGGTGGGGGAGATACAAAGTACAGGTGTATATATACAATGGTGCATTTACAATGATGGTCCAGCCATCTTGAGGAGTGAGGGATGGATGGAGATAGTGAATGGGCTACACACACACACACACACTTACACATAGAATGACTTTGATTAGTGAATGTGATAGGCCGCTCTGAACAAATGTGTTTTGAGGGAGCGCCTGTATGCAGCATATGGCCCGTTTGTGAGTGCTGTGTGCAGAATACAGCCAGTGTGTGAGTGGTATGTTTGCAGAGTGGGGAACCCACACCACAGGCTCATCATATTTTATGCCACTAAGATGGAGTAAATTATTCCTGGAAAAGTACACTGGCCCCCGGTTAAACTAACATTTCTGGTGTAGCAGTATTGCAGTTTCACGATGCGACTTAATCACTAAGACGCATATGCTACTTAAGGGGGTTCTCCACAATCTGTACTGTTATCAGATCAGTGGGGTTCTGACTTCTGACACCCACATCGATCAGCTGTTCTGAGTGCTGGCGACATCCTGATGTTGGCAGTTGTGGAACAGAGCATAGCAGCACCGCTCCAACAACTCTGTAATGACTACTGTCAGGTAATCCATTTAGAATGAATATGGTAAATCTGCAGTACTCAGGCATGGCCATTACACGGTGGATAGAGCTGTGCTGCTCTTCCTACATCCGTTCGCCGCCAGCCCTGAGAACAGCTGGAAGAAACAAGAACTGTTGACTCTCTGACTTCTTTGAATGCCATTTTCGTTCAAAGGAAGCGATGAGTAAGTGGCTGCAGGGCTCACATGGCATAAGAACATCATGCAAGCAGCTGACATCATCGCTGGAATGGCACCTGCACTCGAGTGGAGTATAGACTTTTTATTTTATAAGGGGAATTATAGCATGTGAGAAGGGGTTGTCTAAATAGTGGACAAACCCCTTAAAACTGGCTTACAAAATGTACAAATGCCAGTCTTAGAATAGGAGCTAATGTGTGAAGAAAGCTTCAATCAATTTTCTTAGGCTAGAAAAGTCACACAAGTGTCCTGGCCAATCTGAGTAGAAAAAAAAAATGGAGTGGGGGGCACCAAAGGCAATTTTGAACAAGGTACCATTTAGCCTAAGGCCAGCCCTAATCATGATGCTGTGTATATATTTGTGAACTCAATATTAGTTCGCCATAGTTATTATGTAAATTAGTAGACTTTCTATATTATTTAAAACTAGCAGTAAGACAGAAAAAGAAGATCAGAAAAGAGAAAAAATTAGAAGCTATATATATATATATATATATATATATATATATATATATATATATATATTTAGGTAGATTTACATGACTCAAATAGCGCACTGTAGAGTCAGGAGTGGGGCTGAGGAGCACTCGTCAACACCTGTCCGACGTGCAATGGCATGTTGAGGTCAGCACGCTGTGACCTCATCACACTGTTGCTGGCGCCAGAGCCGATGGTGGCACACAGGGGCATGCATCAGTAAGTGCTACATGGAGGAGCTGAAGATTAAATGTGCTATTATTTTAAATGAGGTGACCAAGGGAGGGTAGGGGTGTGAAATTGAGGGTTGTGTTACTGCAAGACCTCCTCATGGGGAACATTATAAGGCAATTTGGGACATTATGGGGCAATTGGGGGATTGTGAAACGGGGCATATTATAGCGAGGGTCATTAGAGTAACTGGGACTTTATGCAGAGAGACAGTGTGGAGGAGATATTATTGAAAGGGGTAGTTTGGGGGCTATTTTGAAGAGGGGCAGTTTTGGGGAGATATTATAGAAAAGGGTAGTGTTGGGGAGATATTTTGTGCATGTAGCAGAGTGAGGGGCAATTATTTATCCAGGGGTGTAGCATAGGAGATATATTTATTTATTGGGCAGTAAAATGCTCCTTTTTTTAAAAGAGCCGGTATGTGCTGCTGAAGATGGAGAAAGAGAAAAATCTTGAGAGACGAGCTGAGGGTGTGAAATCTCACCATGACATCTGTACTATGTGGAGACAAATGGTATCAGAGAACATGTCACCTATAAGGTATATGGATGTAAATGTTTATTTTGTGATACTGACTACTTCTCATCAGTAATGTGGTTATTGTATGGTCCGTAGTCTGATGATAGCTGGTAACAACAAGTCCCAGTATCTCCTTACCATTGTTAAGGAAATGCTGGAAATTGTAGGTTGATCTGATACTTTTGTATATGGGGCTGACCTGACATTACAATTGATTGCTATACTGATAGTGTTTCTGGCACTGCATTCATGTACTGACAGTGTTCCTGGTGCTGCATTCATGTATTAACGGTAGTTCTGGTGCTGCATTATTGCACTGACAATGGTTCTGGCACTGCAATCATGCTGATTAGTGATGAGCGAATATACTCGCTGCTCGGGTTATCCCGAGCATGCTCGGGTGTCCTCCGAGTATTTGGGCTTGCTCGGAGATTTAGTTTGTGTCGCCGTAGCTGCATGATTTGCAGCTGCTAGACAGCCTGAATACATGTGGGGATTTCCTAACAAACAGGCAATCCCCGCATGTATTCAGGCTGTCTAGCAGCCACAAATCATGCAGCTATGATGACACAAACTAAATCTCAGAGCACGCCCAAATACTCGGAGGACACCCAAGCATGCTCGGGAAAAACCCGAGCAACAAGTATAGTCGTTCATCACTAATGCTGATAGTGGTTCTGATCTTGCACACGTTGAAATTCCGAAAGTGCTTCATGGCTATATTGAAACTTAAAAATCCTCAAAATTTTGAGATTTGAGATTTATATGGAGGAGTTGGTAAGTTATGCTCCAAAAACTCAGATTAAGTACATGTGTTTACACTGATTTATTTGCAGCAGAAACTCTCCAAATCTACCCCAAATACCGTATTTTTCGGAGCATAAGACGCACTTTTCCCCCCCAAAATTTTGGGGGAAAATGGGGGTGTGTCTTATGGTCGCAACATACCTAAAATTCCGGTGGCGGCAGTCCCAAAGCCTCTCCTGTGGTGCGGTGGTGGTGTCGGGGCAGCAGCGGGGCTCTGTGCTGCATGGGGGGCTTCACCGGCATTTCGTCCTAGCCGGAAAGCCCCCGCAGCTGCGACGCGGTGGCCTCCTGAAAGATGGCCGCTAGGGGCCTCCGGTGGCGGTTCCGATCAGCCTCCCTGTGGTGCGTGCGGTGGTGGTGTCGGGGCAGCAGCGGGGCTCTGTGCTGCGTGGGGGGCTCCGCCGGCATTTCGCTGTTAGCCGGAAAGCCCCCCGCAGCTCCGCTGCTGTGATGCCGTGAAAGCTGGCCTCCAGAAAGATGGCCGCCGCATGTTGAAATTCAAATCTCGGCAATGAGATCTTGTCCTGAGACGTCGGAGCCCCCCACGCAGCACAGAGCCCCGCTGCTGCCCTGACACCGCCGCCGGATTTGTGAGTATATTGCCACCCCACAGTGCACAACCACCCCACAGAGCACAGCCACCCCACAGTGCACAACCACCCCACAGAACACAGCCACCCCACAGTGCACAACCACCCCACAGAGCACAGCCACCCCACAGAACACAGCCACCCCACAGTGCACAACCACCCCACAGAACACAGCCACCCCACAGAACACAGCCACCCCACAGAGCACCACCACCGCACCAGCTTGGACCACCGAATGACCCCTGTGACCACTCTTCTACCTGTGCTGATCCCTTCGCTGGTAAGCTGAATTCGGACAGTAAGACGGACCCCCATTTGACACAATATTTTTTTTCCCTATTTTCCTTCTGAAAATTTGGGGTGCGTCTTATGGTCCGGTGCGTCTTATAGTCCGAAAAATACGGTACTCAAAAATTGGTCCTGGAGATGTTTTAATGTACTGCTGTTGTTTCTATTGATGGAATCACATAAATAAATACCCCTTTAAAAAAATTGTGGCCCTTGGGATTGGGTCAGTATGGAAATGTTCCCTTGGACCAAAAAATGTGGTACACCCCTGTGTTAACTCAAAAACATGTTTGTTTTTTTAACATCTACAACTAAATAAACAATTTGTTGCTCTTTTGTTGACAAGTCTGTGGCCTAGATCCAGAGCCTCTAGCTAAAGATCCCAGGGACACCTGCAACTCCATATTGGATATCACTCATAAGCTTCACATTCTGTGGTTAAGCACAACAACAAAAGATAATCATATTTTCTAGAGACTCAGGAGCCCACATTTTTTCAAACTCTGTTACTCTATGAGGCGTTCTGCTTTTTTAACTATTCATTCTAGCAAATGATTATTGTCAAGAAACATTTCTAACAGGCAGCCAGCAACCAATGACAGCTTTGAGGATATTATTGAACCTGTCTTAACCCCTCTCTGCCATCTGATGCACTATTCCATCCATATGTCTTGGGACTTAATTCACATGTATGGAATAGTACGTCATAAGCGATCGGCCGCGCTCACGGGGGGATTGCGACTGATCACGGCCGGGTGTCAGTTGATTCTCACAGCTGACACCCGGCACTAAGTGCCAGGAGTGGTCACAGATCACTCCCGGCACTTTAACCGCCGGAACGCTGCGATCAAAAATGATCGCAGCATTCCGGAGCCAGCACAGGGCCCTCTGCCTTTGGATCAGAGACTCTGCAGCACGCCGCAGGGTCCAGATCGCTGCCATGGAGACCTGATGCCGTCATCATGACAGCCGGGTCTCCAGAGCTGAGAAACTTCTTGTCATGTACAGTGCATGTCAGGAAGTCTCTCAGGTCAGTGCACAGAAGCTGCAGTGCTGACAGCTTCTGTAGCATGCAGATGCTGCTTTATCTGCATGCTATAGAAGCAATCAGACTGCACAAAATCATTGTCCCATAGTGGGACAAGGTATAAAACTTAGAATGAAATAAAAATTTTTTTAAATAATTGTAAATTTAAAAAAAAAAATCAACATTTATTCTATCACTAAATATTTGAATAAAAAACATGAAAACAATAAAAGTACACATATTTGGTGTCGCTGAGTCAGTAAAGACCCGACCTATAAAACTGTCCCACTAGTCCCACCCTTTAGTAAACACCATAAAAAAACAAGGCAAACAACAATGCTTTATCATCATACCGTTGAACAAAAAGTGGAATAACACGCGATCAAAAAGACGGATATAAATAAACATGGTACTGCTGAAAACAACATCTTGTCCCGAAAAAAACAAGCTGCAATACCGCATCATTAGCAAAAAAATAAAAAAGTTATAGCTGTCAGAATAAAGTGATGCAAAACAATTATTTTTGCTGCAAAATAGTTTTTATTATATAAAAGCGACAAAACATAAAAAAATTATATAAATAAGGTATCGCTGTAATTGTGCTGACCCGAATAATAAAACTGCCTTATCAATTTTACCACACGTGGAACGGTGTAAACGCCCCTCCCAAAAGTAATTCATGAATTGCTGGTTTTTGCTCATTCTGTCTCCCAAAAATCGGAATAGAAAGTGATAAAAAAGGCATGTGCCCGAAAATGTTACCAATAAAAACGTCAGCTCGTTCCACAATAAACAAGATCTCACATACCTCTGTGAGCCAAAATATGGAAAAATTATAGCTCTCAAAATGTGGTGATGCAAAAAATATTTTTTGCAATAAAAAGCGTTTTTTAGCGTGTGACAGCTGACAAACACAAAAACCCGCTATAAAAACCCGCTATAAATAGTAAATAAAACTATTCTGTCCCGGGGCCTGTGGCTGTAAATATGGCTCTGTGAGATGCCGGATCTCTTTCACCTTACTTACAATTGGCGACGATCGCAGATAGCTTAACTCAGCTGCCGGCACACATGTTATGAAGAATCCAGAAGAGACTTTGATTTCTTTAAGAATTCTTGTTGAATGCATACAAACAGCAGCAGGTAAAAAAGACTTTCTTCAGACAGACTGAAAACACATGTGAATCTGATAAAATCAAGATGGAGAATGAAACACAGGAGAAAGAAGAAGGAAATGACATCATACCAGAAGAGGGAGACAGAGAGACAGGAGGGACAAACTTGATGTAAAGGGAGGATTTCAGCTATGCAAACACAGGGACACATAGCAACAGTAAACAATATGAGAGACTGAAATACAGCATGTAAAATACACAGGACAGTCTGTAAAATGTCTCATTCATGGGACATAACACTCCCCGTCTGAAATCTATAGATTTCATAATTTTATGATGTCCACTGGAGATGTCACTGTAGACCTGAAAGACAAAAGGAAAAAACAAGCATGCAGGTAATAACAACAACAGTTGAAGTCCAATTGGCATGGTCCAATGTTCAGTTGGAGGCATGAAGTCCTCAACAGCGGAATAGTCCGAGTCCAAACGAAAACCCATCTTCGGATTGGGGAAGCCGCAACGTGCAAACACTTCCACCAACCCAATAATCCGCTGGAGAAAGTTAAAATATTACAATGTTCCAACACAGCTGGAGGAGTATATGGTGGTAGGCTCCCCGCCGTGAGCTGAGTTCAGAGACGAAGCTAAGATCATGTGACTCCTGCTCGAAGGAGCCAGCAGATGATTTGCCTGAAATGTATGTCAGCAGATAGGATGGCTGACCAGCTGAAAGGATGTCCAGGGTAAAAGAGCTCAGCTTCTGTACCTTTTTGCCGGTTTCTGAAGTGCTGGGAGAGGCTCCTGCAGCTGTAGTCGTCTTAGACACGTCGTAGGAAAGGTAGACTTGTCTCTTGATGATGGTTGAAAGAGTCTTTACAGAACTACGGGGCAGGACTTGTTGTAAGGCCTTTAGAGACTTCTTCGCCGTCTCCCATCTTTGCTGTCTCTGAGATGGTAGCATAGTGTTCCCATTGATATCCGGAGTAGCAAGCTGTCTCAGTGGTACCCTGCCTAGAACTGCGATGGGTGTCTTAAACCCGAGAGGACCGTCGATGCTGTTTTCAACAGGCGAGGCTCCTCGTTCGATAGCAAGTTCCTTACAGGGTGATGCTTGGGAAGTGAACGTGTCTTGTTCAACATCCGCCAGTGAGCTGAGGCTGAATTGCGTGGGGAAAACGCTGGCACCATCGGTCAGAGGTAGGCTGTTGAGAGAGGGGCTCTCACTCTGAGCACTGAAGTCTAGCATGGCTTCGGTTTGACCAGGCTTGTGATGGAGATGGGTATCAAAGGTTGGGAACCTAGCAGTTACTTGCTGTGGATCCCTTGGCAACTTAGTCTTTCCTGGAAGAGAAGGTGAGGGAGCTACCCAGCTGTTATAGTTGTCTTCGGTGGGTTTGACGCTCATGACCCTGATGATCACTTTGTCTCCCTCTGTAGGTAGTGAGTTGTTGTCCTTGGTTGAAGGATCGAATGCTGTTATCTCGAGGTTGTAGTCTCGAGGATAAAGCGGACTTGAAATATCGGATGGTTGCCGTTGACACGTAGTGTCGTTTGACTTCTCCTTCATCCATTGGTGACGTGAGTATGACAGGGAGGACAAGTCATTGTCATCCGACGTGATAACGGTTTTGTAAGAGGAGATGTCGTTCTGATTCTTTGTCTGGTCACTACAGACGTTGCCAATGATGACCCAGCCCAGCTCGAGGCGCTGGGCATATGGTTCATTGAGTAGTCCGTGGATTTGTTGACGCATCTTGTGCAGTCGTATAATGTCTCTGCCGAGGAGAATTAGGATGTCTGCCTTATCGTCCAGGGGTGGCATCTCTTTGGCTATCATTCTGAGATGAGGATGCTGAAGAGCGACTTCTGGTGTTGGGATTTCTTCCCTATTGAATGGTATTTGGTTACACTCTACAAGCGTGGGTAGTGGTATCTCCGTGGCGCCTTTCTCAAGAGAAGTTATTATGAGGCCACTGGCCCTTCTTCCAGAGGTTTGTAAAACGCCGCTGCAGGTGCCCAAGGTGTAGGGATAGACGTCTCCTTTTAAGTCAAACAAGTCAAAGAGTTCTGACCTGGCTAATGATTTGTTGCTCTGGTCATCCAGGCTAACGTACACCTTGACTGCCTTCTCTGGATGGCCCTTGGGATACACCCATGACAGGCAAATCTTCGCACAGGACTTGTCTCGAAGACCTTCTCCACAGACATCGGTGCATGAGGAAGATACTGCAACATGGCTTGTCACTTGGTCTGTACTCTCCCAGCCATGGCTTGTGGTGGGAGAAGGTGAAGACGCAGAGTCAGGCTGTGATGGATGGAGCGCCTGTACGTGGTCTTCGCTGTCGCACTCTAGACACTTGATGGGGATGACACAGTCCTTAGCAAGATGTTCGGTAGAGGCGCAGCACCTGAAGCATACTCCAAACTTCTTCAAGAGCTCCTTTCGTTCTTGAAGGGGCTTCTTCCTGAAGCCGATGCACTTCTTCAGGGGATGTGGCAGTTTGTGAATTGGACACTGGCGATTAGGATTCTCAACCTTCTCACCTTTGTCGCTCTTATCTTGTGATACTGAAGGTGCCGGAAGAACATCAGTGTTCTTGATGGACATTGGAGCTTGGTGGCTCCTGTAGTTAAGACGTGGACTGTAGTGTTTAGTAGATGAAACAGGGTCGCTGTGTTCTCCATAGGAAAAACTTGGATCGGTCTTACACTCTGCGATATTTTCTATGAACTCGCAGAAGTAGGAAAATGGAGGGAAGGAGACTTGGTTTTCCCTTTTGTATTTTGATCCAAGCATGGCCCACTTATTTTGGATATTGGACGGCAGCTTGGAAACTATTGGGGTTACCCCATGAGCAGTGTCCAGGTAGCTGAGGCCAGGAAGGTACGGGTCTGCTTTGGCCAGCTGAAGCTCTAACAGGAGGTCGCTGAGCTCTTGGAACCTTGTACTGTCCTTATTAGATACCTTTGGAAAATCCTCTAGTCATTTGAACAGGGCCCTTTCTATGACCTCAGGACTGCCATAGCTTCTTTCTAGCCTCTTCCATGCAGCAGTGAGACCAGCAATGGGGTTACTGATGTGGACAGATTTAAGTCTCTTGACCCGATCCGTGGATTGTGGCCCAAGCCACCTGATTAGCAGGTCTAGCTCTTCAGCGGCGGTGATGCCGAGATCACTGATCGTGGTTTCAAAGGTACACTTCCAACCCCTGTAGTTCTCAGGTTTATCGTCAAACTCTGTAAGACCGGTCTTAGTTAGATCGCGCCGAATCATGTACCTTGCGAGGCCAGTCATATCAGCATTCTCCGATTTTGGAAGGACCGATGCTGGCTGGATAGCTTTGTTCATACAGTCTGTGATTTGACCTGGGAATGCAGGTATATATGGGGCAGCGTAGGCGTTCAGTCCATTAACTGGCTTAATGAGCTTAGTTTCTGCCACACATGGGACTGGAATTGTGTGATTGACCGGAGTGTGGTGACTGGCCTGCATATTGGCCTGTACGTAGGATTCTGAGTATAAGATTTGGTGATTTGCAGGTTTCTGGTACATTTCGGTGCACAGAGGTGGATCAGGATACAAGATTGGCAGCGTATTGTAATTGTACTGACCTTGGGTGCAGGATGGGGATAAACGCTCTGTGTCCTGTTGTCTCAGGGGAGCATCAGTGTGGTCAGGAAGGATTGCAGGAGCAGGGATAGCGCTGTGTTGGCTTTGTACATAGTCTCTAGTACGTTTAAGAGGGTCTTCAGTATCAAAACCCTGATGTTTCAGGGGAGCATCTGTGTGGTCAGGAAGGATTGCAGGAGCAGGGATAGCACTGTGTTGGCTTTGTACATAGTCTCTAGTACGCTTAAGAGGGTCTTCTGTATCAAAACCACTTAAACTGATGCTGTCTCTTTGGCTCCCACTGATGGCTTGTTCCAGGACCTTTAACTTTGCCATGGCTATGGCGTGTTGGCGTTCCTTCTCTAGGGCCTCTAGGGCAGCTTGTATTTTAGTGGCCTCAGTTTTCATCTCAGTTTCCTTCTCTAGGGCTTCTAGGGCAGCTTGTATTTAGTGGCCTCAGTTTTCATCTCAGTTTCCTTCTCTAGGGCCTCTAGGGCAGCTTGTATTTTAGTTGCCTCAGTTTTCATTTCAGTTTCCTTTTGAGCAAAGGCAGCTTGTATTTTAGTGGCCTCAGCTTCCGCACGTGCTTTTATGAGCTGTTCGCTGAGGGTTGAGGATTTTGAAGATCGTGACTTAGATGGTCGCTTTGACTGTCTGGCAGAGCCAGAAATGCAAGATGACATCTCGGCTATTAGTGCGATTCTTGCCTCTGTTTTGGCTTTTATATCGCGCACCATGCTTTCTCTCTCAGAGTTAAGTTTTTGGAAAGCTTGCAGCTCTTTGCAGGTAACTGATGGGTTAAGTCTTTTTAACACTGCGATATATTGGTCTGTTATTTTTGCATAACATTGATAATCTGAACACAGTTGTGCGAGAGCTCCCTCCAGTGGTCGTTGGAGAGAAGCAGGCTGAGACAGGCTATTTATGTGGCATAAGAGCTTTTGCCATAGCTCTGCTGTTGCACGGAGAAGATCATGTTTACTGGATTCTAGATTCTCCCTTATTTTCCATGTTGGCTTTGTGACACGTCTAGCCTTCTCACTAAATCGTGGATCAGGGTCTATGCACTCTTCCTCTGACAATGGGTCTGGCAGAGACCGTGTAGTCATTCCTTCAGCCATCCTGATTCACAGGGAGAAGGGGAGCTGTATAGACTCTTATATGTTGAGAGCGGATGCTCTGCAGGAAGTTCTGTAGCTTTATAGAAGCTGTGGGTTTTACAGATGAATCTGAAAAGTATTTTTTACTATTCTGTCCCCGGGGCCTGTGGCTGTAAATATGGCTCTGTGAGATGCCGGATCTCTTTCACCTTACTTACAATTGGCGACGATCGCAGATAGCTTAACTCAGCTGCCGGCACACATGTTATGAAGAATCCAGAAGAGACTTTGATTTCTTTAAGAATTCTTGTTGAATGCATACAAACAGCAGCAGGTAAAAAAGACTTTCTTCAGACAGACTGAAAACACATGTGAATCTGATAAAATCAAGATGGAGAATGAAACACAGGAGAAAGAAGAAGGAAATGACATCATACCAGAAGAGGGAGACAGAGAGACAGGAGGGACAAACTTGATGTAAAGGGAGGATTTCAGCTATGCAAACACAGGGACACATAGCAACAGTAAACAATATGAGAGACTGAAATACAGCATGTAAAATACACAGGACAGTCTGTAAAATGTCTCATTCATGGGACATAACAAAAACCCCACTTTATCGCCCCCTTAGTTAGGGAAAAATAATAAAATAAAAAATATATTTATTTCCATTTTCCCATTAGGGTTAGGGTTAGGGTTGGGGCTAAATTTAGGGTTAGGGTTGGTGCTAAAGTTAGAGTTAGGGTTGGGGCTAAAGTTAGGGTTAGGGTTGGGACTAAAGTTACGGTTAGGGTTGGGGCTAAAGTTAGGGTTAGGGTTAGTGTTGGGGCTGCAATTGGGATTAGGGTTAGGGTTGGGATTAGGGTTAGGTTTGGGATTAGGGTTAGGGTTAGGTTTGTGGTTAGGGTTATGGGTAGGGTTTGGATTAGGGTTAGGGTTGGAGTTAGATTTGGGTTGTTTCCACTGTTTAGCCACATCAGGGGTTCTCCAAACGTGACATGATCTCAATTCCAAACAATTCTGCGTTTAAAAAGTCAAACGGTGCTCCTTCCCTTCCAAACTCTGCCATGTGCCCAAACAGTGGTTTACCCCCACATATGGGGTATCAACATACTCAGGACAAATGGCACAACAGCTTTTGAGGTCCAATTTCTCCTGTTACACTTGGGAAAATAAAAAATTGGGGGCAAAAATATCATTTTTGTGAAAAAATATGATTTTTTATTTTTATGGCTCTTCGTTATAAACTTCTGTGAAGCACTTCAGGGTTCAAAGTGCTCACCACACATCTAGATAAGTTCCTTAGGGGGTCTACTTTCCAAAATGATGTCACTTGTGCGGGGTTTCCACTGTTTAGTCACATCAGGTGCTCTCCAAACGCGACATGGCTTCCGATCTCAATTCCAGCCAATTTTGCATTGAAAAGTCAAATTGTACAACAACTTTTGCGGTGTAATTTTTCCTGTTACCCTTGGTAAAATAAAACAAATTGGATCTGAAATAAATTTTTTGTGAAAAACCTGAAGGGTTAATAAACTTGTTGAATGTGATTTTCAGCACCTTCAGTGGTCCAGTTTTTAGAATGGTGTCACTTTTGGGTATTTTCTATCATATAGACCCCTCAAAGTGACTTCAAATGTGATGTGATCCCTAAAAAAAATGGTGTTGTAAAAATGAGAAATCGCTGATTAATTTTTAACCTTATTATCTCCTAACCCAAAAAAAAATTTTTCCCGAAATTTTGCTGATGTAAAGTAGACATGTGGGAAATGTTACTTATTAAGTATTTTGTGTGACATATCTGTCTGATTTAAGGGCATGAAAATTCAAATTTGGAGAATTGCAAAATTTTCAAAATTTTCGCCAAATTTCCTTTTTTCACAAATAAATGTAAGTCATATCAAAGAAATTTTATTACTATCACGAAGTACAATATTTCTCAAGAAAACAATGTCAGAATCACCGAGATCCATGGAAGCATTCCAAAGTTATTACCTCATAAAGGGACAGTGGTCAGAATTGTAAAAATTGGCCTGGTCATTAACATGCAAACCACCATTGGGGGTAAAGGGGTTAAGTTGACCTAATAAAATAACAACAATTATACTCACCTCCAGTGCTGGTGCTGTTCTACTGGTTTTCCACTGGATCTCCCAGGGTTCGCATCACTTTGTTATGATCACTGCAGCCAATCAGCACTGGCCAGTGGTGTACTGCCAATGGTGGCAGATCACACAGCCGCTATGGGGCCTGTGAGTGTGGGTGGCCTGGTACCTGCATCGGTCCCTCCCTTTCCAGTCAGCATCGCATTTTCAACTGTAATGGCATCCTGGATTCGCGCCCACTGTGCTTTAGAAAACACTCTATGGAGACCAGAGTATCGAGGGAATGAGGAAAGGTGAGTATTTTTTTAAATCAATGAGAACTTTGTAGGGACCATTATACTGTTATGTAAGACAATGTGGGACCATTATACAATATGGAGGACTATATTGTGCCCATTACTCTGTATAGAGGACTACATGGGGCCCATTATACTGCTTGGAGAACTATGTGGGGGGCCATTATACTGTTTTTATGTCTATATGTGGAACCAGTATACTGTTTGTAAGGGCTATTTGGGGGCGATTATACTGTATTGTTTACAGGGCTATGTGAGAGACCATTATATTGTTTGGAGGGCTATGTGGGGGCCATTATGCTGCATATGAGCACTTATACAGTGTGAAGGTTTGTCTGGGGTCCATTAAATTGTGTGGAGGGCTGGGTGGGCACCATTATGATGTTTGGAGCTCTGTGTTGGACCATTATACAGTGTAGAGAATTGTTTGTGAGCTGTCATACCTTAGAACTTCAGTTATGGGACCCCATGATATCCTCTCCTTCGGACTTAATTAAAATCTGTGTCTGCTCTTTCACTTACTCTAGATTGGTCTAAAGGAGAGGAGAGTGAAGCCAGCACTGATTGACCGCAGGGATCACGTGACATAACAATGTCATGTGAGCCCCAGGAGAGCCAGTGCCAACACCACGGGAATGGCCTTAGCACTGGAGGTGATTATAGGTGTTATTTTACTGGGGCAAACATCTAGATTGAGAAGGGCTGTCCGAGCACTGCACAACCCTTTTAATTAGTGCAAATATCCCTAAGTCAGTTTTCTGTACCTGTATAACTTCATACAAACAATTCTCCTAGTATAATTAATTATGCTTTTTAGAAGCAAAGCTATTTGTAACGAAGATATTTAAATAAAAAAAACTATTGATTTAATTTCATTACAGTGGATTGATTTTTCAGTTAATCAGTTAATTTTAAGCCACCTCGCCCTAACCTTAACAGTAGTTCAATATGAAATGCAATAAACGAATTAAAATGTTTCTTTAAAATATTACTGTAACATTCCAAGAATCATAAAAGCATTTTATTTGGCTTTTGGATTGTAAATGAAACTCATAAAGTATAAGGTAGTTCAACAGGAAACACTTAAAGAAATAACTGTTCCTCTGAATAATAAAGTTGGCCCTATGCAGAGAAAAATTTGGAAATACAGTGGCTCTTATCACTAGGGAAGATGCCAGGGCCTACAGTTTTTAACATCCCTACAAGACAAATATAGCCATACTTTTCACCTATTGAAATATGGAGACCATATAATACAAACTTACACTGAATGTTTTGTAAAGTCATTCACTGTATAATAAAAGTTATACAAATTACCAGTATGCTTTCTATAATGATTTCTGTGGTTTTCAAGATCAATAGGAGCCTTCAATATTTTCTTGCAGAGGACACAAATCTGTCTAGGTCATGTAAAGGTCATATTGATGCAAAACTAATTCTGGTTGCAGTAAGTGTACCTGTGTACCATAGAACTTTCTTACCACTTTCTTAAGGAAAGGCCATCAATATTTAAATACCAGAAAACTCCTTTATCCCTTTCAAATCCTTTGACGCATATTTTAATCACAGTTGGAGTGCAGGGTGTAAGGAGAGGGCTCAAACTCTGTGCCCATTTAATACACAGCTAGCATCTGCTTTTAATAACAGTCAATCACTCACAGCAGCATTTACAAGACTTATTTGATAATGCAAACGTGCCACGGGCTTTATACCAGAATATCAGTCAGTTCACACATTGTGTTTCTATTAGCATTTTTTGCAGTTTTTTTTTTATTAAAATAAGAAAATGAGTTTTTACATTACTGTCAAAAGCAATGAAATGTCAGAAATCTCATGCACAGGCTTGTTTTTTTCGTGGCTGAATTGGAAAACTGCAGTGGTTTTGAAGCATGTTAATTCTTTGAGTGTTTTTGCAATTTTTTTTCATCTATAAAAAGTAATGAAAAAGTGCAAAAACACTTCAAAAACACAATTAAGGATTTTTGCAGCGTTTTTGGTGACTGAAACTAAATTTATTACACTTGTACTGCAGAAAAGTTGCACAAGTAAATCACACAAAAAAGCAGCAAAAAAGGCACAAAAATGCAGCATCAAAACACTGCCAAAATGTTGAAAACAGGCATTGTAAACACAGCATTTAGAGGTTTTAACTCTTGAAAAATGCTGCAAAAACGCAATGTGTGAAAAAACTCTTACATTCTAAACTGCAATGTAGACCACCCCCGAAGGGGCCTAAAAATGAAATTACAAATTAAAAAAATATATATAAAAATATGTGTAAATAATATATATATATATAGAAAGTTTAAAGGCCATCCTCCACCTGTTCAACACTCAAATAAATCCAGTGGGTAACATCATGTCCATAACAGTTTGATCTGTTGAAATATAACATTATTTAAATAATGCTGTTAAACACCAAAACGAAAAAAAATAAAATAAAACACTAAAATTTATGTTGTTTTTTTGTTTTTGCATTTTTAACAAACATTACAATTTTCTTTTTTAACCACTAAAATAAAAAAAACTGTAGGTTTGGTATCACCATAATCATATTGCCTTGAGAGTCCGACTGTTATTTATACTGCAAAATTTACTGCAAAATGAGGTCCTTACAAACAAAATCCCAAAAACACAGTGGAATAGAGACTTTTTTTTGCCATTGCACCGTACTTGGATTTTTTTTTTCCGTTTTTTTAGTACATTGTATGGAAAATTGAATGCTGCCATTTAAAATTACAGCTTATCCCCAAAAAAAAACAAGCTCTCACACAGCAATAAAAAAGGAAGAGTTTAAAGCACAGAAACGAAAAATCACCAGGTCTTAAAATTGTGAATTCACTGTCAAGGAAGTAGATAATATATCATGAATAATTATAATAAATGCTAACCCAACAACACTATATTATAGTATAGCATTCTTACATTCTGGATATGTGTGCGTAATTCTGGGTTTACATGTGCCGACAGAAGCAGCTAAATGACCGCTCATTCAATTGGATAAGCGGCCATTTAATGGCCTATTTTATATTTATTTTATCCTCCTAAAGTAATGATAAGATTGCAAATTAAGCCCCGTCACGTCTTTATCCTAATCAGGCCATTTATCAGGCCCATAGACATATTTTTTTTCCATTATGATGTAAATAAAGGCTTACGTTGAAGTACGGTATATAAACTTTGCACTTTTCAAACTTTTAGTTTTTTGAGGTGTTGTGTCTCAGACTGTGTTTGCTTAGGTCAGACTTGTAACCAAAAATATTAATTTGTATGAACTTTTACACAATGTTACTATTAGGAAGGGTTATCCAGGACTTTGAGTTTTCCTGGATATGTGGCAATGAACTTACCAGCAGGAAGTTGATAACTACTTGTCTATTCTGCCCTGCGATGACCTGTTCTGGCTCAAGTGAGATTCTCCTGCTTCCTTTGACCTCATGTCAGCAGAGCAGCTCTTTCACTTCCACTCTGCTCTGCCGACAAGACGTTACTGTAGACCTCATGCTGATTGATAGCTGGCTCCCCATAATTAGGTAACGAGGAACTAGCAGTCTATCAACATGACATTTGCACCAATGCACCGTCAACAGTGCAGAGCAGAAGAGAAGAATGGAATGATATGGGATGCTTCTGAGTCAGAACAGATTGTCCCAGGACAGTACAGGAAAGTAGATAGCAACTACCTGCGGGTAAGTCCTTAGTCCCAAGGGCAATAAAAACCCCAAAGGCCTGTATAACCCCCTACAAAACTTTAAGAACCAGGCAATTTTTAGATTTTTGCGCTTTTGTTTTCTCCTCCCCTTATACCAGTAGCCATAACTTTTTTAGTTTTTCATCGACATATTCACATGATGGCTTGTTTATTGCATTGTACTTTTGAATGACATCATCCATTTTATCATATGATGTACTAGAAAGCAGGAATAAAAGCAAAAAAAGAGTGAATAGCAATTATTTATTTATTTTATTTACAGTGCTCATTTTACAGTAGAAATGACCTGCCAATATGATTCTCCAGTATGATTCAGTATGGTCAGTAAGGTCTGTATGGTTATGGATATATAACAAACATGCATATTTTTTCTGTTATTTAAGAGGTGAAAAAAATTCTGACATTTTGAACAAAAAATAAAAGATTTTAGTTGTGACTAGTGTTGAGCGATACGATACCGCAAGTATCGGGTATCGGCCGATATTAGCTCTATCGGCCTTTCGATACTTTGTTTCGATATTTTCCATATATCGTATACCGGAATCGGAAGTTCCCATAATTCTTTGAGAGGCAATGTGATTTTAGTCAGCCAATGAGGAATCCTAAGAAGTGTGGGCACATCCTGTACTGCTGCGGTCATGTTAACTAATGGCATGGCTGTGATTGGATGCTGAAATGATGTCAGAATGCACTATAAAAGGCGCCGCCGCCATTTTAGCGTCACTGTGCTGTGAATTCAGTTAGGGACAGAACGCTGCTGTGCTGACTCTGAGGGACAGTTAGAGATTGCGATTTAGTGTAGTGTGCTTTAGGCAGGCTAGCACCAACCGCTGTGTAAAGCTTCCTTTTGCCTGCAGTGTTGTTTTAACAGCTCTGCAAGGTGTGTGTGAGTGCAGGTGACGCTGCAGTTTGCTCTGCATGCAACGCTGTCTGTAGGCATCTGCACGTGTCACTCACAGACTCTTTTTTTTTTCTTCAGTGTAATTCTTGCTGCTCCATGCAATTTAAATTTTAGTGTGACGCGCTTCCATCCGTATCCAATACATTGGTTGCAAACACTATAGAAGTAGACAAAGGAGTAGCCTTTCACAGATTGTGAACAGTTGTGTTTCAGTGTTCACTTCAGTCTGTGTTTTTTATTTTTTGAGTGCACATCACGCTCCAGTTACTTGTTCAAGCACTGCTGCTTGTACTCTGCTGAGCGTGTCTCAGTGCCTCATCCTTTTCATTTCTCTCCAATTGGTTCTGCTCCATTCCATTTAAAATAAATATAATCTATTAGTGTGACGCGCTTCCATCTGTATCCAATACATTGGTTGCAAACACTATAGAGTGACAAAGGAGTAGCCCAACAGCTGTGAAAGTTGTGTTTGCCTCAGTTGTGTTTTTTGATTTTTGAGTGCAGGTCACGCTGCCAGTTTACTTGCATGCACGCTGTTGTACTCTGCAGCGTGTCCTCACAGACTCTTTTTTTTTCTCTCCTAATTGCTTGCTGCTCCATTCAATTATAATTTTAGTGTGACGCGCTTCCATCCGTATCCAATACATTGGTTGCAAACACTATAGAAGTAGACAAAGGAGTAGCCTTTCACAGATTGTGAACAGTTGTGTTTCAGTGTTCACTTCAGTCTGTGTTTTTTATTTTTTGAGTGCACATCACGCTCCAGTTACTTGTTCAAGCACTGCTGCTTGTACTCTGCTGAGCGTGTCTCAGTGCCTCATCCTTTTCATTTCTCTCCAATTGGTTCTGCTCCATTCCATTTAAAATAAATATAATCTATTAGTGTGACGCGCTTCCATCGTATCCAATACATTGGTTGCAAACACTATAGAAGTAGACAAAGGAGTAGCCTTTCACAGATTGTGAACAGTTGTGTTTCAGTGTTCACTTCAGTCTGTGTTTTTTATTTTTTGAGTGCACATCACGCTCCAGTTACTTGTTCAAGCACTGCTGCTTGTACTCTGCTGAGCGTGTCTCAGTGCCTCATCCTTTTCATTTCTCTCCAATTGGTTCTGCTCCATTCCATTTAAAATAAATATAATCTATTAGTGTGACGCGCTTCCATCCGTATCCAATACATTGGTTGCAAACACTATAGAAGTAGACAAAGGAGTAGCCTTTCACAGATTGTGAACAGTTGTGTTTCAGTGTTCACTTCAGTCTGTGTTTTTTATTTTTTGAGTGCACATCACGCTCCAGTTACTTGTTCAAGCACTGCTGCTTGTACTCTGCTGAGCGTGTCTCAGTGCCTCATCCTTTTCATTTCTCTCCAATTGGTTCTGCTCCATTCCATTTAAAATAAATATAATCTATTAGGTGTGCGCTTCCATCCTATCCAATACATTGGTTGCAAACACTATAGAAGTAGACAAAGGAGTAGCCTTTCACAGATTGTGAACAGTTGTGTTTCAGTGTTCACTTCAGTCTGTGTTTTTTATTTTTTGAGTGCACATCACGCTCCAGTTACTTGTTCAAGCACTGCTGCTTGTACTCTGCTGAGCGTGTCTCAGTGCCTCATCCTTTTCATTTCTCTCCAATTGGTTCTGCTCCATTCCATTTAAAATAAATATAATCTATAGTGTGACGCGCTTCCATCCGTATCCAATACATTGGTTGCAAACACTATAGAAGTAGACAAAGGAGTAGCCTTTCACAGATTGTGAACAGTTGTGTTTCAGTGTTCACTTCAGTCTGTGTTTTTTATTTTTTGAGTGCACATCACGCTCCAGTTACTTGTTCAAGCACTGCTGCTTGTACTCTGCTGAGCGTGTCTCAGTGCCTCATCCTTTTCATTTCTCTCCAATTGGTTCTGCTCCATTCCATTTAAAATAAATATAATCTATTAGTGTGACGCGCTTCCATCCGTATCCAATACATTGGTTGCAAACACTATAGAAGTAGACAAAGGAGTAGCCTTTCACAGATTGTGAACAGTTGTGTTTCAGTGTTCACTTCAGTCTGTGTTTTTTATTTTTTGAGTGCACATCACGCTCCAGTTACTTGTTCAAGCACTGCTGCTTGTACTCTGCTGAGCGTGTCTCAGTGCCTCATCCTTTTCATTTCTCTCCAATTGGTTCTGCTCCATTCCATTTAAAATAAATATAATCTATTAGTGTGACGCGCTTCCATCCGTATCCAATACATTGGTTGCAAACACTATAGAAGTAGACAAAGGAGTAGCCTTTCACAGATTGTGAACAGTTGTGTTTCAGTGTTCACTTCAGTCTCTGCGTAATAACCACACTTAGGCCTTATAACTTTTCTGACTTTCTTTATCAATCTACCAAGATGAAGAAGGCAGGGAGTAACGACGTGGTCGTGGCCGTGGAGTTTCAGCAGGGAGAGGACGTGGGGATTCTGTGGCTGCTGCCGCCTTCAGTGACACAGCATCCACCATTTGTCCCCGTGAGCGTTCCTTTATGCGCACTTTGGTAGGAGCTCGGCGTGCCCCCTGATGCGGAAGAACAAATTGAAGCCGTTGTTGGTTGGATGGCAGCCAATGCATCGACTTCAATTCCTTCCACCTCCTCATAGGAACACAACACTGTTGAGCAACCATCTGTCTGTTCACCGCCTGTCAAATTGGCCAGGCAGTCAGAGAGTTCTGTACAGGAGCCAGCTGAGTCTCTGCTTATGTTCTCAGAATCTGTTGGCTCGCAAACACGGGCACAGGCAAGCAGCATTCTGCAATTTGAAGAAGAGGGAGTATGCAGTGATGCGCAACAGCTGTGTCTCTCTCAATCTGAAGAGGCGGGTGAGCCAGTGCCGATGGACAGCACACCGCAGAACGCATCTCATGATGATGATGAGACTCAGGTGCCAGGTTTTGTGGAGCATGGTGCTGCCCAGACCATCCAACAGCAGCAGGTGTTGGAAGAGGGTAGTGGAGATGATGAAGTCCGAGACCCAACATGGCGTGAGCAACAGGAAGGTGGTGGGAGCAGCTCTGAGGAAGAGATTGGCCCAACGGTACAAAGAGGAGGGAGAGGTAGGCTGCAGACTCGCTTGCCTGTAGCCTCCAGTTTGGCACGTGTTGGGAGCAGTTCTCTTACAAATGTCAAAATTGGCGCTCCCATGACTTGCACTGCGTGGTCCTTTTTTGACAGACTTGTAGATGATATTTGCTATGTTCAATGCAAGCTGTGTAAGCAAAAAGTTAAAAGAGGTAAAAATATCAGTAACCTGAATACCACAAATATGTGGAAACATGTACGGACAAAGCACGTAGCTGAGTTACAAAGACACACTGGAGATGTAGGCCAACCTACAGCAGCACCTACATCTTCAGGTCATGTTGGAGCCTCTACCTCCAGCTCACACACACCTGGTTCGGCTTCCTCACAGGATCTCCATGGAAGAACCTCGGTCACTGCTGTCCATAGACAAACTGTTATTCCACCCACAGCAGCAAGTTCACAGTCATCGTCACACTCCCAGACCACAAAACAGCCATCGGTACCACAGGCATGGGATAAAAGACGGCCATACTCGGCAAACCATCCACGAGCACAGGCTCTGAATGCTGGCATTGCAAACCTCCTGTCCCTTGAAATGCTGTCATTCAGGCTGGTGGAGACTGACAGTTTCAGGAACTTAATGGCATTGGCAGTCCCACAATATAATCTGCCAAGCCGATTTTATTTCAGCAGGCAAGCCGTCCCTGCTCTGCAAAAACATGTCGAGGGAAACATTAAACATGCGCTACTAAATGCCGTCAGTAGCAGGGTCCACCTGACCACCGATGCGTGGACCAGTACCCATGGCCAGGGACGATACCTTTCCCTCACTGCCCATTGGGTCAATGTTGTGGAGCCGGGTACAGATCTTGCCAGTGGCGCTGTACGTGTTCTGCCAACTCCAAGGATTGCAGTAATCCAGTCTGTACACATTGATTCCTCCTCCTACTCCAGTTCCTCAGAATCATCGCTGCACGAGCCGTCACGGTATACCTCCACATGGACCCGTGAACGCTTACCTGTTGCGACCGATATGAGCACAGCCGTGGCCAAACGTCAACAGGCCGTCCTGAAATTAATTTCCATGGGGAATCGAAGCCACACAGCGCAGGAGCTCTGGGATGCCATCAAGCAGCAGAGCGACGTGTGGTTTTTGTCAGCTAATCTCCAGCCAGGCTTGGTAGTGTGTGACAATGGCCGAAATCTGGTGGCAGCTCTGGGCCTTGGCAACCTCACTCACATACCATGTCTGGCACATGTGCTCAACTTGGTCGTGCAGAGTTTTTTGAGGGACTATCCGGATCTTGATGCACTGCTGCACAAGGTCCGCCTAGAGTGCGCTCACTTGCAACGTTCCAGCATGGCCAGATCGCGCATTGCAGCTCTGCAAGTCAGATTTCGCCTTCCTGAACATCGCATCATATGTGACGTACCCACCAGGTGGAATTCCACGTTACATATGTTGGAGCGGTTGTGTGAGCAGCAGCCAGCAGTAATGGAGTATCAGCTGCAACAGGCTCAATCAACTCGCAATTTGCGCCGTTCACACTTCACCACTACTGAGTGGGCCTCTATGAAGGACATCTGCGACGTTTTGCGTGCGTTTGATGTCTCAACGCGGATGGCGAGTGCAGATGATGCACTAGTCAGCATGACTGTCCCCCTTATCTGCCTGCTTCAGAAATCACTGAAAGCACTAAAGGAAGAGGTTTTGGAAGAGGTGGAGGATGAGGAGTCACAAATTCAATTACCTTCAGGACAGTCAGCGCAACGTGGTTCCTCACAAAGGGCTGGGCAGGGCTCACTTTGTGAGGAGGATGAGGAGGAGGAGTCAATGGAGGAGGAAGAAATCCCTACAGAGGGAGGTACACAACGCTCTAGTCAGTATGTAGAGCGAGGGTGGGGTGATGCAGAGGAGGCAGAGATGACGCCTCTTCCAGAGGACAGCCTTTGTTGGCCAGTTGGGAGTCTGCAGCACATGGTTGATTTCATGCTTCAGTGCCTGAGAAACGACCGCCGCATCGCCCACATTCTCACCACGTCAGATTATTGGGTGTACACCCTCCTAGACCCTCGCTACCGGGACAACTTACAAACCCTCATCACACCGGTGAACCGGGACCGTAAAATGCAGGAGTACCAAGACACACTGGTGCAATCCATACCGTTGTACATTCCAGCCAAGAGAGCTGCTGCTGCTACTGCTTTACAAAGCAGCTCTGTGCGTCGAGGCAGTGTAGACACCTCTACAACAAGAGGGAGCACAAGCAGCGCCTCTGCACAGGGCAAGAGCTGTATGTTACAAATGTGGCAAAGTTTTGTGACAGCGCCAGCAAGGTCTACACCATCCGAGACGGCTCCAGTCACCAGGAAGAAACGTTTCCGTAAGATGGTGACAGACTACTTGGCTTTCCCTCTAAGTGTACTCCCAGATGCCTCTTCCCCTTTCAAATTTTGGGTCTCTAAGTTGGATACATGGCCAGAGCTTAGCCAGTATGCATTGGAGGTGATGGCTTGCCCTGCTGCCAGTGTATTATCTGAGCGCGTCTTTAGTGCTGCAGGTGGTGTACTAACAGACCGTCGCATGCGACTATCCTCATAGAATGTAGACCGGCTTACTTTTCTGAAAATGAACAAGGCATGGATCTCACCTGAATTTGCCTGTCCGTTTTAAGATTAAATAACTGTTTGGCAACGTTTTCCATGTCTCCTGTTATGTTCATCTTTCTACCACCTGAACTCTACTCCCTGGGCTACAACACCGCCATTTGTTGCTCGTAAGTAATTGGCAGGGGTACTGACTCCTGGCCAGCCTGGTTACAGCACGACAGCTGTTTCCTGGCAGTGTGAACGTCAATTATCCTCCAATAAGTTGTGCTGTCGTGTTGCATTCGGGTTAGCCGACTCTATGGTGCCTGCAGTTTAGGTGATTCCTATGTGTGCTGTGGGATATGTAAATAAAGGCTGTTTCCATTGTGACAATAGGACAAGCACCCACTGTAGGACTGTGTGATTCGGTAACTGCGGACGGCTTGCGTCCTGTCAACTTACATTTTCATGGGTGCGTTCTGCTACCCGTCCGGGGTCCAGTACCGTCAACTGGTTCTCCCCAGTGCCTTTGGCATAGGTGCCTCCATCTCCGTATCCGAGTTCCACCAACGTCTGCTGGTCCTTGGTAGTGCTTTGGAGCACAGGTACCTCCTGCTTAGTAACCGTGTCACAGTAACGTCAGCTGGTACTCGGTTGTGACATTGCCTCTTTTCCTTCTGCTACCCGTCCGGGGTCCAGTACCGTCAACTGGTTCTCCCCAGTGCCTTTGGCCTAGGTGCCTCCATCTCCGTATCCGAGTTCCAGCAATGTCTGCTGGTCCTTGGTAGTGCTTTGGAGCACAGGTACCTCCTGCTTAGTAACCGTGTCACAGTAACGTCAGCTGGTACTCGGTTGTGACATTGCCTCTTTTCCTTCTGCTGCCCCTCCGGGTTCCAGCACAGTCAGCTGGTCCTCGTTACTTCCATTGTCTCTTGCTCCATCTGATACCCGTCCGGGTTCCAGTAACGTCAGCTGGTTCGCGGAAATTAGACGACCTTAAAGACCACCCAGAAGAAGATGACGACAACAAGGACGACGAGCATGAAGCCAACCAGCCTGAACACCATCACAAAGAAAAAATAAAAGATTACCCAGAAGAAGATCACCAACAGGACAAAGAAGGTTAAGACAAACTACAAGATACAGAACAAGAGACATAAGAACAATAAGCAGAAGATCAAAAAGCAGAAGAACATGAAGTATAAGACCAAAATGAAGAGCAAAATATATGCTCTAAATTCTAAGCAGAAGAAGACTAAGCAGTGTATGGGGGTGAGTCCGTTCCTCCTCGTGGTGCCCCTGGAAAATGCCTGCTGCTGCAGGCTAAACTGAACACGGACAAATACTGTTGTAATTTAAATCTTTTGTGACAGCAAGAACGGAAGAATGAAAAATTCATACTTTTACAGATTACAAGTACAGGAATCTCTGTCACAAATAAGAATATGATGAAGAAGATGAAGAGGAAGAAGATGAAGAATTTGAATATGAAGAAGATTAATAGTTTAATAATAACAATATGAGTAATGTAAACAAAAACATGAATAGCAAGAAGTTTAAGAAGAAGATTAAGAAGGTGAAGATGAAGAATAATTTGATGAGAAAGATGATGCTGCTGAAGATTATGAAGGAGAAAGTGTGGCACTGGCAAAAGTTAAAAAGGTGAAGAGCATGGAAGTTGTGAAACATACATATTTGCCAAAATAGAAAAAAGGTTAACAACATTGTCAATTTGTTCGTCAATCCAAACGTATTTCCAAAAAAAAATATATTAATGCTATTCCAATGCATTGGGTTAAACATGTATGCCTTTATTGTCTCCTCAACCTCCCCCAATACATTCTACATTACTCTTTGTTGTTTTCCTTCATGTACAATTAACCAACAAGGCAAGAATGGGTTTTTTTTAATGTCGATATTTGGTTCCCATAGACTTACATTGGACTTCCGGTATCGGAATCGGATATCGCCGATATTTAGTGATATCGGCGATACCATTCCGATCCGATATTTTTAGATATCGAGCAGTATCGCTCAACACTAGTTGTGACTAGTGATGGGCAAAACGGAACAGTAAATTTTGGGCCCGTACCAAACACTTAGTGTCCGTGCACGGATCCCAAACACGAAGTTATCCAGGAAGCCTGTGTTACTGTTTAAGTTTGGCACCTCGAACATTTGCTACTTCCCACATTGTCATCTGTGTGACAGCGCGAGAAACACCAGTGGATCTGATTGGTCGTAAGTTAGTCACCCCCAGAGAGCTGCAGTTCCCATGCTGTCAGAAGACAGCATGGAGCCAGCAGTTGTGACCAGTAGTAAAAAGGTTACAATTAGTCACAGGCAAAGACTGATGAGAGTACTACTTTTATTGTCCAACACTTGCTGTCACTGATAGAAGCGAGACTAGGCAAGGCAAGGCTGATGAGAGTATTCATCAGCTGGCACCTGTGCAATAAATAAATTAAAAAAAAGAAAAAAAATGACAAGTGTCTCTTCCATTTTTGACAACCAGCACAGGCAAAACTAACAGCTGCGATCTCCAACTCTCAGTTGTCAGCTTCATCATGGCTGGTTATCAAGAATAGAGAGGTCCCCACACCGGTTTTTAAATTATTTAAATAAATAATTTAAAGAAAAGCAGTGTGGGGTCCCCCCCATTTTTGACAATCAGCCATGCTAAAGTAGACAGTTCGTGGCTGGTATTCTCAGACTGGTAAGGGGTCATGGATATTGGCCCTCCCCAGTCTAAAAATAGGTCCACAGCCGCTCCAGAAAAGACACATCTATTAGATGCGCCAATTATGGCACTTTGCCTGGCTCTTCCCACTTGCCCTGGTGTGGTGGCAAGTGGGATAATAGGTTTGGGGTTGATGTCAGCTGTTTTAAGGACACCGACATCAAACCCAGGGGTTAGTAATGGAGAGGCGTCTATAAGACACCACCATTACTAACCCCATAGTTAGGTTTTAAATTGAAATAAACATACTTACACTTTTATCTGAAATAAAAATTAAAAAGCAAAGTTGTACTCACCTGTATACCTTATAGAATCATAGAATGGTAGAGTTGGAAGGGACCTCCTGGGCCATCTGGTCCAACCCCCTGCTCAAAGCAGGATTCTCTAAATCATCCCAGACAGATGTCTGTCCAGCCTCTGTTTGAAGACTTCCATTGAAGGAGAACTTACCACCTCTCGTGGCAGCCTGTTCCACTCCTTGATCACCCTGTCAAAAAGTTTTTTCTAATATCTAATCTGTGTCTCCTCCCATTCAGTTTCATCCCATTGCTTCTAGTCTTTCCTTGTGCAAATGAGAATAAAGATGATCCTTCTAAATGTGACAGCCCTTGAGATATTTGTAGACAGCTATTAAGTCTCCTCTCAGTCTTCTTTTTTGCAAGCTAAACATTCCCAAATCCTGCAACCGTTCCTCATAGGACATGGTTTGCAGACCGGTCACCATTCTGGTGGCTCTTCTCTGAACTTGCTCCAGTTTGTTGATGTCTTTTTTTAAAATGTGGTGCCCTAAACTGGACACAGTATTCCAGATGAGGTCTGACCAAAGAGGAGTAAAGGGCAATAATGACCTCACGTGATCTAGACTGTATGCTTCTGTTGATACATCCTAGAATTGTATTTGCCTTTTTTGCTGCTGCATCACACTGTTGACTCATGTTCAGTCTGTGATCAATTAGTATACCCAAGTCTTTTTCACATGTGCTGTTACTTAGCCCTATTCCTCCCATTTTGTATATGCTTTTTTCATTTTTATTGCCCAGATGAGTACTTTGCATTTTTCCCTGTTAAAAACCATTCTGTTAGTTGCTGCCCACTGCTCCAGTTTATTTATATCTTTTTGAATCCTCTCTCTCTCTTCTCTAGTATTAGCTACCCCTCCTAGCTTTGTGTCATCAGCAAATTTGATCAGTTTACCCTCAATTCCTTCATCTAAATCATTGATAAAGATGTTGAACAATACAGGGCCCAAAACAGAGCCTTGTGGTACCCCACTTGAGACATTGTTCCAACTGGATGTGCAGCCATTTACGACCACTCTTTGAGTCCGATCACTAAGCCAGTTATGAATCCACCTAACAGTTGCCTTGTCCATTCCATACTTAGTCATTTTTTCAATAAGGATTGTGTGAGATACTTTGTCAAATGCTTTGCTGAAGTCAAGATATACTATATCTACAGCATTTCCCTGATCCACCCAGTCAGTGATTCTGTCATAGAAGGAAATTAAGTTAGTCTGACATGACTTATTAGTTACAAACCCATGCTGACTCTGTTTAATCACTTCATTCTTATGCAGGTACTTACATACATGTTCTTTAATAATTTGTTCAAAGATCTTTCCTGGTATAGAAGTCAGACTCACCGGCCTGTAGTTCCCTGGGTCCACCTTCTTCCCCTTTTTGAAGATAGGAACAACATTTGCTCTTCTCCAGTCTTCTGGGACTTCACCTGTTCTCCAAGAATTTTCAAAGATTACGGACAGTGGTTCAAGAATTTCTTCTGCTATCTCCTTCAGTATTCTGGGGTGTAATTCATCTGGGCCTGGAGACTTGAATTCATTTAGGTTAGCTAAGTGTTTCCTCACTGTCTTTCTGTTTATAGATATCCTGGATTCTTCTATTCCTTCCTTATCCATTGATGCCCAAGTCCCTGAAAAAAAGACAAAAAAATAATAAAAAAAATATTCCTCATCTGTCTGAGGAGAAGATTATCCTCTGAAGCCCATGTCCCCTTTAAAAGACAAAAAATAATATAACACCATATTCCTCACCTGTCTGACGATAATACATTAATGGGCCATGTCTCACGATGATCCGGATGATTTGGATAGCGGTCACATCATTGATGTGACCGCTATCCACGCCAGCCGGCTCACACTGAGACAGGAGCGTGACAGTGTGTAGTGGTGAAGTGAGAATGGTCACTGAAGTTCATAGCTGATAAACCCCGGTGACCTCAATTACAGCACGGCGGGCTGTGTGAGAACTTTCTCTGCATCAAAGTCAGGCAGATGGTATGTGTGACATACCCTGTGCTTCATAAGTCATTAAGGAATTAATGCAACATTGCATTAGGTGCCATGTAAAATACTACAAATGTGCCAGGTGTCTATTTTCAGTGAACCTTTTAATATAGGGATGTAATATGATTTTTTAAAATTCCAAAATTCAGCTTTTCTTTATTAAAAGTTGGAAAATTGAACCAGCAGCAAAAGGGTTAAACAGTCCTAAATAAGTAAAACAGTTCCTATCTCCATTTAGCTTGCAGCCCTGGTCATTTTTATTTCTTGAAATTGAAGAGAGTATAAACTGATAAAAACATTACAACACAATTACTTTCTGACCACCAGTTCACATTGAGGAATACATTTGTCCTTCACTTGTTTAAGATTGCAATGGTTTAGATTAATGCAGTTAGAAAGTTCTAAAGACTTCTGGTGACTATCTTTTAATTCTGCGATTTTTCATCTACTCACCACTTTTAAAGAGAAAAAAAATGCCCATGCATCCTGCGGCTAAGCTATTATCAAGGACTATTTTTTATGACAAAAATCAATGGCAAGCAGGAATTATACACCTTGCAGGCAGTGTGGGAACATGGGCAGTCAGAAAATGACAGTTTCTCCTTGTTGTGAGGATATATTGAACCATGCTTTAGAATACATGAAGGGATATCAGATTCATTCTATTTTTTTTTTTTTTTTGTGTCACTCATCTGGTATTAATTACCTTTTTGAATGATAAAACTTTTCTTTGTAAAACCTGGTGTCATTTTTTAATATAACTTCTTCTAAATTTATATGATAGCTGATCACTCTTCTAACATTATTGTATTAGTAAATATTAATAGTAGAAATTAGCAAATTTATTCAAATGGAATTGAATTCTACTTAAATAAAAAAAAAATACGAATTTTGGTAAATTTGCTATGCATGGATTCAGCAAGATGGTAGCCGGCATTTCCTGAACTGGAGACATAGGGCAAAAGTTAAAAAAAAAACTCAAAAAGGTAATCCTGTATAATTTGATTTTGTTACTAACTACATGCCTGTTGTACCCATCACTAATAGGCACAGAGTGGTAATATATTGGCATATAAAAGTTTGGGCACCCATGGTCAAAATTACTGTTAGGTTAACTGTTAAGCAAGTTGAAGATGAAATGATCTCTAAAAGGCCTAAAGTTAAAGATGACACATTTCCTTTGTATTTTTTGCAAACAAAAATACATAATGTCATTTTTTACATTTTAAAAATAAGGATTTAAAAATTAAATGGTCCTATACAAAAGTTTGGGCACTTGGAAATTTGTGTGCTCAGATAACTTTAACCAAGGTTTCAGACTTTAATTAGTCTGTTACGGTTATGGCTTGTTCACGATCATTGTTAGGAAATGTCAGGTGATGCAAATTTCCCAGCTTTATAAAAACCCGGCCTCCTCTAACTTTTGGCCAAAAAACAGCAGCCATGGGTTCTTCTACACAGCTGCCTAGCACTCTTAAGCCTGGGTCACACTTGCGAGTTTGATGCGACAAACTCGCGCGAGTCTCTTGCATCAATACCCGGCACTGCCGCCGGCACTCAGAACCGGAGTGTGCGGATGCATGCATTTCTTTGCAGCCGCACACTCCGGTCCGAGTGCCGGGTATTGATGCAAGAGACTCGCGCAAGTTTCTCGCATCACACTCGCAAGTGTGACCCCAGCCTTAAAATGAAAATGGTGGAAGTCCACAATGCAGGATAAGGCTAGGTGCACAACAATGGGAAGAGCGTGGGGGAGCCCAAGCACTAGGAAAGAAGGGAGTGGAGACCATTAGGCAGATCTGAAAACACCCTGTCTGCCCTAACATCCCTAAATAGGTTTCAAACCTATAGCTGAGAAAGAACCTAAGCCCTGACTGCCTTTGGCAATAAGCACTGGATAGTGAGGGGATGGGGATCCAATTAGTCAGCCCCCACTACAACTAAAGACAAAGCAGGAAGACAAATGAAGGAATGCACTTAGCTTGAGACAACACAAGAGAGCTCACACCAGCCATCCTCCAAGAGGCTCCAAGAAGAAACTAGTCGACTTCTAGCACTTTAAACCAACAGAGTTAAATAGAGCTATCAGTGACTCCTTGCTGAAGTGACTAAACATATTTAAACATCCAGTAAGGGTGTGTGTTGTGAATGGGTTTGAGATGAGTTCTGAGCAGAGGCTCCCTCTGGTGGTTACAAGCGGTACTAGTGAGGATTGTGAGGACTGGGAATCAGGTGTTACTGATTGGTCTTATATAAGGGAGTCATTTTCCCATCAGGGTTGCCGGTGATCAATTGTTCTGGTCTGAATCCTTCTTTCCAGTTTCCCTTGTAGCCTGCTGTGTCGTGTCTGCATCTCCTGCTATCAGATAAGACAATTTCTTATTTTGTGTTTTTGCTATTTTTTTGCATTTTTACCTGCACTCCTCAGCTACCGTAACATAACAGTATCACCGGCCATAAAAATTGTATGGTACTCACAGAAGGGAAAAAATATTTTGAAGGAAGAAAAGTTGTCAGAGATATTTTTCTGTTTGTTGCATTTTTTTTTTTTCCCTCTGTATCTCTGGGTGCTGGGGAGGATCTTTTCTCCCAATGGAGTTTGCACAGTTGTCTGGCCGTGTGGATCAGCTTGCCACTGAGGTTCGGAGTATTGCTATCTATCTTGCTGGGTTGCCTGTTGTGGAACCTAGGATCCCCATGCCAGATTTGTTTTTAGGGGATCGAGCTAAGTTTCAGAATTTCAAAAATAATTGTAAATTGTTTCTTGCCTTAAAATCTAAGTCCTCAGGAAACGCAGCGCAGCAGGTTCAAATTATCATCTCTCTCCTGCGCGGCGATCCTCAGGATTGGGCTTTTTCCCTGATACCTGGGGATCCTGTTTTGAGTGATGTTGATGCATTTTTTCAGGCTTTGGGGTTATTGTACGATGAGCCTAATGTCACTGATCAAGCTGAAAAAGCCTTGTTGGCATTAAATCAGGGGCTTGATGACGCTGAGTTATACTGTCAGAGATTCCGTAGGTGGGCAGTCCTGACCAAATGGAATGACGACGCTTTGGCGGCCCTTTTCCGGAAGAGTCTGTCGGATAATGTAAAGGATGTTATGGTGGGATTCCCTGTCCCCTCTGGTCTCAATGATTCTATGTCATTAGCGATTCAAATTGACAGACGTTTGCGTGAGCGGAGAAGTATGCGTGGAGTGGTGTTGCCTTGTGAGCCAGCTGCTGAGCCCATGCAGTGTGATGGAGTGGTGTCTGGGGCACAGCGTCATGATTTTCGAAAGCGCAATGGGTTATGTTTCTACTGTGGTGATGCCTCTCATGCTATTTCAGTCTGCCCTAAGCGGGGAAGACATTTTGCACGCTCAGTTGTCTTGGGTAGTGTTCAGACTAAGTTTTTATTAACTGTCACTCTGATATGCTCTCTGTCCTCATTTTCTGCTCAGGCTTTCGTTGATTCTGGAGCAGCTATTAACCTGATGGATTATGATTTTGCTAAACGTTGTGGGTTTCCCTTGATACCCCTACAGAAGTCTATTCCTTTACTGGGGATCGATTCTACCCCTTTGGCTGAGAATAAACCCCAGTTTTCTACTCAGGTGATAATGAGGGTTGAACCTGATCACCAGGAGTGCTGCAAATTTTTGGTTCTATATAATCTGCATGACATTATAGTGCTGGGTTTCCCTTGGTTACAGTCTCATAATCCTGTTTTGGACTGGAAATCTGTGTCTGTAACCAGTTGGGGCTGCCAATGTGTTAATACCAACACTCCTGTTTTTTCTGCCTCCCCCCAGGCTGAGGATGTTCCTGACTTTTTGTTTGATTTTTCTGATGTGTTTAGCGAAAGTAAATCTGCATCCTTACCTCCCCATAGGAGCTATGACTGCGCTATTGAATTAGTGCCAGGTAGTAAATTCCCTAAAGGTCGCCTTTTTAACTTGTCTGTACCTGAACATGACGCTATGCGGTCTTATATCAAGGAATCATTGGAGAAGGGTCATATCAGACCATCCTCTTCACCCTTAGGTGCCGGTTTTGTCTTTGTGGCCAAAAAAGATGGTTCATTAAGGCCGTGTATTGATTATCGTCTCTTGAACAATATTACTGTGAAATATTAATACCCGTTACCCTTGATTTCTGACCTGTTTTCCAGGGTGAAAAACGCTACTTGGTTTACCAAGCTTGACCTCAGGGGGCGTATAACCTTATTCGCATTAAGCACGGGGATGAATGGAAGACGGCATTTAACACCCCTGAAGGGCATTTTGAGTACCTTGTGATGCCCTTTGGGCTCACTAATGCTCCTTCCGTCTTCCAGTCCTTCATGAATGACATTTTCAGGGATTTTGTGGACAAGTTTCTGATTGTTTATTTGGATGATATCTTGATTTTTTCTAATGACTGGGACTCTCATGTGAAACATGTTCGAACTGTATTCCAGATCTTGAGAGAGAATGCTCTGTATGTGAAGGGATCAAAGTGTCTTTTTGGCGTACAGAAGATCTCATTTCTGGGATTCATTTTGTCCCCATCTGTTATTGAAATGGACCCGGTCAAGGTTCAGGCCATCTGTGATTGGGTCCAACCTACTTCATTAAAGGCTCTTCAGAGATTTTTGGGTTTTGCCAATTTTTATCGTAAATTTATTGGTAATTTCTCGGTTATTGTTAAACCATTAACTGATTTGACCAGAAAGGGTTCTGATGTGGTGAATTGGCCTCCTGAGGCAGTCTCTGCGTTTCAGGAACTTAAGCAGAGATTCACTTCTGCTCCTGTTCTACGGCAGCCTGATGTTTCTCTGCCATTTCAGGTGGAGGTTGATGCCTCTGAAATTGGGGCAGGTGCCGTTTTGTCCCAAAAAGATCCAGAGACCTCTAAAAGTAACCCTTGTGCCTTTTTCTTTAGAAAATTTTCTCCTACTGAACGTAATTATGACGTGGGTAATCGGGAGTTATTGGCCATGAAGTGGGCTTTTGAAGAGTGGAGACATTGGCTGGAGGGAGCCAAACATCAGGTGGTGGTCCTTACGGACCATAAGAATCTGGTCTATCTGGAATCTGCCAAGCGACTCAATCCTAGACAGGCCAGGTGGGCCTTGTTTTTCACACGTTTTAATTTTGTGGTTTCATTTCTTCCTGGCACTAAGAATGTTAAGGCGGATGCCCTCTCGAGGAGTTTCCTTGCGGACTCTCCTGAGCTATCTGATCCCTCTGTTATTTTGAAGGAGGGTGTAGTTCTTTCCGCCATCTCACCCAATTTGAGACTTGCTCTGGAGGGTGTCAGGAGGATA
>JARQOD010000005.1:453110538-453134613 GCA_033576555.1 Oophaga sylvatica
GCACAAAAACAAAAAACAGAAAATATCTTATCTGAGAGCAGGAGAAAAGGCAAAACTCAGCAAGCTTCCAAGTGAACCAGGAACCACAGTTGAGACAAGAACAATTGATCACCGGCAACCATGATGGGAGGGAACCTCCCTTATATAAGACCAGTATGTAACTCCTGATTTCCAATCCTCATTGAATGGTTCAGTACTGTTTGTAACCACCAGAGGGAGCTTCTGCTCAGAATTCATTTCTAACACATTCACAACACCCTGCCTCATCACTACATAGTGTGCTACCACTGCACTACACTATGTTCTAGCAGTAACGTAGGAACTCCTATAGTTCCAGTGACAGATGATGGACCTGAGTGGGTGCAGGTTTTGTGCGGGATAATTAGGGTTTTTATTGGTAACATTTTGGTGTACATAATATTTTTCGATCCCTTCCAGTATAAGGCTGGGATCACATTCTTGTATGCTGAGCACTTACATCGAGGTTTCCGTGTAAAATGCCACAAAAATTTGATTCAGACAAAAACGCCAAAGGAACAACTCACCATAATGAGGCAGATAGAGACACTTTGTTCTCTGTTTGGCATCTGCTTGGGTGGTATCCATCTTTTTAGGTTACACAGATCTGTGATGGTCCACACTTGTGCCCTAAAATGATACCTAAAATGGTGGGACACAGCTGGAACACAGACCAGTCCAAAGTGACTACATCTGCCACATAAATGAGTGGTTCCGTCTGGGGTTTTGTCTGAATCGTGGTTTTGGGGAATTTACACGGAGACCTGTTATGAATGTGCTAGAGATGGTTTCTGAGCAGAGGGTCCCTCTGGTGGTTACAGACAGTACTGAACCTTTCAGCGAGGAGTGGCAATCTGGAATCACGGACTGGTCTGATATAAGGGAGGTTCCCTCCCATGATGGTTGCCGGTGATCAATTGTTCTTGTCTCAATTGTGGTTCCTGGTTCATTTGGAAGTTTGCTGGAGTCCTGCCTGCATCTCCTGCTTTCAGATAAGATATTTTTTGCTTTTCTTTTTGTGCTTGCTTTTTGCATTGTTTTATGCACTTTTGTGGAGGTCAGCCAGGTCCCCTCCTGGGGCTGTGCTCCTCACAGTTTTTCTGCAGCCACTGTTATTTGCTCATTTGCTTTTTCCTGTTTTTTCAGCGGCTGTGGCTTGGTTTTTGTTCACACTGAGATCTGATTTAGTGGGTGGCGAGATCGTGTGATCTCAGTATTTTTGTAATCAGAATTGTTGGATTTTTGTAGGGTTTTCTGGGTTGCAGAAAGTAATCTCTCCTGTCCTATCCTATTTAGTCAGCTTGTGGCCCCAGCGTTTGCTCAGTCTATTTTCTGCCTATGTTTGTATTTTCATCTTGTCTAACCGCCATTATATGTTTGGGGGCTTCCTATTTTCTTTGGGATCTGCTCCGGGGCAGATAGCTTTCATCTTTCTGCCTTTAGGTGTAGTTATCTCTCAGGCTGTGACGAGGCGTCTAGGATCAACGTAGGAACACTCCACAGCTACCTCTAGTTGTGTCGTTAGTTTAGGAATCTGCAACCCATCAGTTACCAACATCTCAGGTGTTCGGCTGCCCTGCTGTTGTTCCTGTCCTCCTCAGCTACCAAAACATAACAGTATCACCGGCCATAACTGAAAATTATATGGTACTCACAGAAGGGAAAAATAGTGTGGAAAGAAAAAAGTTGTCAGAGTTGTCAGAGATTTTTTTTCTTTTTCTGTCTGTTGCATTTTTTCCCTCTTTTTCTCTGGGTGCTGAGGAGGATTTTTTTTTCTCTCAATGGAGTTTGCACAGTTGTCTGGCCGTGTGGATCAGCTTGCCACTGAGGTTCGGAGTATTGCTACCTATCTTGCTGGGTTGCCGGTTGTGGAACCTAGGATTCCCATGCCAGATTTGTTTTTGGGGGATCGGGCTAAATTTCTGAATTTCAAAAATAACTGTAAGTTGTTTTTTGCCTTAAAGCCTAAGTCTTCAGGTAACGCAGCACAGCAGGCTCAAATTGTCATCTCTCTCCTGCGCGGCGATCCTCAGGATTGGGCTTTTTCCTGACACCTGGAGATCCTGTTTTGAATGATATTGATGCATTTTTTCTGGCTCTGGGGTTATTGTACGATGAACCTAATGTCACTGATCAAGCTGAAAAAACCTTTTGGCATTAAATCAGGGTCTTGAAGACGCTGAGTTGTACTGTCAGAGATTCCGAAAGTGGGCAGTCCTGACCAAATGGAATGATGATGCTTTGGCAGCCCTTTTTCGGAAGGGGCTGTCAGAGAATGTAAAGGATGTTATGGTGGGATTCCCTGCTCCCTCTGGTCTCAATGATTCTATGTCATTGGCTATTCAAATTGACAGACATTTGCGTGAGCGCAGAGGTATGCGTGAGATAGTGTTGCCTTGTGAGCCAGCTTCTGAGCCCATGCAGTGTGATAGAGTGACTTCTGGGGCTCAGCGTCATTAGTTTCGAAAGCGCAATGGGTTATGTTTCTACTGTGGTGATGCCTCTCATGCTATTTCAGTCTGCCCTAAGCGGGGAAGACGTTTTGCACGCTCAGTTGTCTTGGGTAGTGTTCAGACTAAATTTCTGTTGACTGTTACCCTGATTTGCTCCCTGTCCACATTTTCTGCTCAGGCTTTTGTTGATTCAGGAGCAGCTATTAACCTGATGGATTTTGACTTTGCCAAACGCTGTGGGTTTCCCAAGATACCCCTGCGGAAGTCTATTCCCCTACTGGGCATTGATTCTACCCCTTTGGCGGAGAATAAACCCCAGTTTTCTACTCAGGTGATAATGAGGGTTGAACCAGATCATCAGGAGAGTTGCAAATTTCTGGTGCTGTATAATCTGCATGACATTATTGTACTAGGTTTCCCTTGGTTACAGTCTCATAATCCTGTTTTGGATTGGAAATCTGTGCTGTGACCAGTTGGGGCTCCAGTGTGTTAATGCCGACACTCCTGTTTTTTCTGCCTCTCCCAAGTCTCAGGATGTTCCTGACTTTTTGACTGATTTTTCGGATGTATTTAGTGAAAGTAAATCTGCATCTTTGCCCCTCACAGGAGCTACGATTGCGCTATTGAATTAGTGCCTGGTGGTAAATTTCCTAAAGGTCGCCTTTTTAACTTGTCTGTACCTGAACACAATGCTATGCGATCTTATATCAAGGAGTCATTGGAGAAGGGTCATATCAGACCATCCTCTTCACCCTTGGGTGGCGGTTTTTTCTTTGTGGCCAAAAAGGATGGTTCATTGAGGCCGTGTATTGATTATCGTCTCTTGAATAAGATCACTGTGAAGTATCAATATCCGTTACCCTTGATTTCTGACCTGTTTTCCAGGGTGAAAAGTGCTAGTTGGTTTACCAAGCTTGACCTCAGGGGACGTATAACCTTATTCGCATTAAGCACGGGGATGAATGGAAGATGGCGTTTAATACCCCAGAGGGGCATTTTGAGTACCTAGTGATGCCCTTTGGGCTCACTAATGCTCCTTCCGTTTTCCAATCCTTCATGAATGATATTTTCAGGGATTTTGTGGATAATTTCTGATTGTTTATTTGAATGATATCTTGATTTTTTCCATTGACTGGGACTCTCATGTGAAACATGTTCGGACTGTGTTCCAGATTTTGAGAGAGAATGCACTGTGTGTGAAGGGATCAAAGTGTCTTTTTGGCATACAGAAGGTCTCTTTCTGGTATTCATTTTGTCTCTGTTATTGAAATGGACCCGGTCAAGGTTCAAGCCATCTGTGATTGGGTCCAACCTACTTCATTAAAGGCTCTTCAGAGATTTTTGGGTTTTGCCAATTTTTATCTTAAATTTATTGGTAATTTCTCCGGTATTGTTAAACCATTGACTGATTTGACCAAAAAGGGTTCTGATGTGGTGAATTGGCCTCCTGAGGCAGTCTCTGCGTTTCAGGAACTTAAGCAGAGATTCATTTCTGCTCCTGTTCTACGGCAGCCTGATGTTTCTCTAACGTTTCAGGTGGAGGTTGATGCCTCTGAAATTGGGGCAGGTGCCGTTTTGTCCCAAAGAGATCCAGAGCCTCTAAGAGTAACGCTTGTGCCTTTTTCTCTCGAAAATTTTCTCCAACTGAACGTAATTATGACGTGGGTAATCGGGAGTTATTGGCCATGAAGTGGGCCTTTGAAGAGTGGAGACATTGGCTGGAAGGAGCCAAACATCAGGTGGTGGTCCTCACGGACTATAAGAATCTGGTTTATCTGGAATCAGCCAAGCGAGTTAATCCTAGACAGGCCAGGTGGGCCTTGTTTTTCACACGTTTTAATTTTGTGGTTTCTTTCTTCCTGGCACTAAGAATGTTAAGGCGGATGCCCTCCCAAGGAGTTTCTTTGCGGACTCTCCTGAGTAATCTGATCCTACTGTTATTTTGAAAGAGGGTGTAGTTCTTTCCGCCATCTCGCCCAATTTGAGACTGGCCTTGGAAGGGTGTCAGGAGGATAAACCTGAGCGCTGCCCTATTGGGAAATTGTTTGTCCCAGACCAGTGGAAGAAGAGTGTGATGTCTGAGATTCATTGTTCCGCGTTGGCTGGTCATCCCGGGATTTTTGGTACCAGAGACTTGGTGAGTCGGTCCTTTTGGTGACCTACTTTGTCTCGTGACGTCAGGGAATTTGTGCAGTCCTGCGGGACTTGTTCTCGCTCCAAGCCTTGCTCTCGCTCTAGTGGTTTCTTAATGCCATTACCTGTGCCCAAGAGGCCATGGACCCATATCTCTATGGATTTTATTTCCGACCTCCCTGTTTCTCAGAGAATGACCGTTATCTGGGTAATCTGTGATAGGTTTTCCAAGATGATACATCTTGTGCCATTACCTAAGTTACCTTCCTCCTCCGAATTGGTGCCTTTGTTCCTTCAGCATGTGGTTCGGTTACATGGCATTCCGGAGAACATTGTGTCTGACAGAGGAGTCCAGTTTGTTTCCAGATTTTGGAGGACATTTTGTTCTAAACTTGGTGTTCAATTATCTTTCTCCTCTGCTTTTCATCCTCAGACCAATGGACAAACCGAGAGAACAAACCAGACCTTGGAGACTTATTTGAGATGTTTTGTGTCTGCTGATCAAGATGACTGGGTCTCTTTTTTGCCTTTGGCTGAGTTTGCTCTTAATAATAGGGCTAGCTCTGCCACCTTGATGTCTCCATTTTTCTGCAATTTTGGGTTTCACCCTCGATTTTCTTCGGGACAGGTGGAGGCTTCTGTCTGTCCGGGTGTTGACTCTGTTGTGGAGCGAATGCAGCAGATTTGGGACCAGGTAGTGGAGAGGTTGTCTCTCTCTCAGGAGAAGGCCCAACGGTTTGCCAACCGACATAGGACTGATGGACCTCGGTTTAAAGTGGGGGACTTGGTTTGGTTGTCCTCAAGAAATATCCCTATGAGGGTTGCATCTCCAAAGTTTAAGCCCAGGTTCATTGGACCTTATAAGATCATGGAGATTCTTAATCCAGTTTCCTTCCGTTTGCTTCTTCCAGGGACATTTAAGATCCATAACATGTTCCACAAGTCCTTATTGAAGAGGTTTGTCGAGCCAGTGGTTCCTATGGCTGCGCCTCCTGACCCTGTTTTGGTTGAGGGCAATCTGGAGTATGTGGTTGAGAAAATATTGGATTCTCGTTTTTCTAGACAGAAACTCCAGTATTTGGTTAAGTGGAGAGGTTATGGTCAGGAGGACAATTCTTGGGTGTTTGCTTCAGACATCCATGCTAGGAGACTGATCCGTGCCTATCACCGAGCTCATCCTTATCGGCCTGGTTGCACAAGTGAGGGTTCGGTGACCCTCCTCAAGGGGGGGTACTGTTATGAATGTGCTAGAGATGGTTTCTGAGCAGAGGCTCCCTCTGGTGGTTACAGACAGTACTGAACCTTTCAGCGAGGAGTGGCAATCTGGAATCACGGACTGGTCTGATATAAGGGAGGTTCCCTCCCATGATGGTTGCCGGTGATCAATTGTTCTTGTCTCAATTGTGGTTCCTGGTTCATTTGAAGTTTGCTGGAGTCCTGCCTGCATCTCCTGCTTTCAGATAAGATATTTTTTGCTTTTCTTTTTGTGCTTGCTTTTTGCATTGTTTTCTGCACTTTTGTGGAGGTCAGCCAGGTCCCCTCCTGGGGCCTGTGCTCCTCACAGTTTTTCTGCAGCCACTGTTATTTGCTCATTTGCTTTTTCCTGTTTTTTCAGCGGCTGTGGCTTGGTTTTTGTTCACACTGAGATCTGATTTAGTGGGTGGCGAGATCGTGTGATCTCAGTATTTTTGTAATCAGAATTGTTGAATTTTTGTAGGGTTTTCTGGGTTGCAGAAAGTAATCTCTCCTGTCCTATCCTATTTAGTCAGCTTGTGGCCCCAGCGTTTGCTCAGTCTATTTTCTGCCTATGTTTGTATTTTCATCTTGTCTAACCGCCATTATATGTTTGGGGGCTTCCTATTTTCTTTGGGGATCTGCTCCGGGGCAGATAGCTTTCATCTTTCTGCCTTTAGGTGTAGTTATCTCTCAGGCTGTGACGAGGCGTCTAGGATCAACGTAGGAACACTCCACAGCTACCTCTAGTTGTGTCGTTAGTTTAGGAATCTGCAACCCATCAGTTACCAACATCTCAGGTGTTCGGCTGCCCTGCTGTTGTTCCTGTCCTCCTCAGCTACCGAAACATAACAGAGACCCTGAAGTAAGCGCTCAGCGGAGAGCACAAGATAAATGTGAGCCGAGCCTTAATTAAATTTTCGGGATGTAGAATGAACAAATAGACAGCAGTATAAGAGTAGTTCTTTTCTAGTTTTTATTTTTTGTCTAACAGAGCTGTACGATGGCTTATTTTTTGTGGGACAAGTTGCAGATTTTTATGGTACAATTTTGGGGTATATAATATTTTTTGATCACTTTTTATTCAGATTTTTTAGGACACAGAATGAGCAAAACCCATTGGTTATTGGTTTATTTATTTATTTTTTGAGCCGTTGACCATGCAGTAAAAGTGATATGACCAATTTGTTCTTCGGGTCGGTATGATTACAGCTATACCAGGTTAATATTTTTTATGCTTTGCTATTTTTACAAACTAAAAACAATATTTTAGAAAAGTGAATTTGTTTTTGCATCACCATATTCTGAGAGCTGTAAAGTTTTTATTTTTTTGCCGAATGAACCATATTAAGGGCTTGTTTCTTACAGGACAGTTTGGAATTTTCACTTGTACCATTTTATTTTACATTTGATTTTTTGATCACTGTTTATTTAGCCAGTATGATGAAAAAGCAACATTTTTGGCTTTTTTTTTATTATTTTTTACTGCGCTCGCCAAATGAAATAAATAACATGCCAGGGTCTTTCCGGATGCAGCGATACCAATTATGTGTACATTTTGTTAATATTTGTTTTATCAGAAATGCTGTGTTTTAAGTGGAGAAATGGATTTTCGTGATTTGCAAGCACTTTTCTTTTGTTTTTTTAACTTCTTTTTACATATTTTATTTTACTTTTGTTTTCACTTTTTTACACATTTCACTGTGGAACATGTAGAATTTTTAGCTTGATCACTTGTCTCATACACTGCTGTACTGATGTACAGCAGTGCATGATAGCAGTCAGTGTCTCACTAACTGTGCTAGTGAGAATCAGAGTGAGTATGCTCATTGCTCGGGTGCTCGGAGATTTAGTTTCTGTCGCTTCAGCTGCATGATTTGCGGCTGCTAGACAGCCTGAATACATGTGGGGATTGCCTGTTTGTTAGGGAATCCGCACATGTTTTCAGACTGTCAAGCAGCTGCAAATCATGCAGCTGCGGTGACAGAAACTAAATCTCCAAGCACGCCAAAATACTCGGAGATCACCTGAGCGTGCTCTGGAAAACCTGAGCAACGAGCATACTCGCTCATCTTTAGTCATCACATGACCTCAGGGTACCATGGTAACCATCGGGACCCGAGATTCTCATTGCTGCATACCGATGGTTACTAAAGGGGTCTTGTGACTCCCTAGTAACAACTTAAATACCGTTGTTGCTATTGACAGCGGTATTTAAGGGTTTAATCGGCCCCAATCGGTGGCAAAACCGGTCAGGGCTGATACTGCAGGGTGTCAACTGTCATGTATTTCCTAATTCCCCATTGTTGTTTTAAAACGGCGATGAGGGAATAAGTATCCTTATTGATCGATATCCTTATTATTTTTTAATGCGCATCAGTGGTCATTAAGTGGTTAATGTAGTTGCTAATTTATGTAAAAAAATACATAAAGAAACACAATTTATTGTGATGTTGAATAATGGCAAAAAAGTGCAAAATGCTGTTTTTTTCACCCTACTTGTCCAATGATCATTACATAGTGAAGAGCATAATTTCCCCACACCAGAAAATGTGATTGTCATTTATCTTGCAGCTGTCAAACCATACAAGAAATATAACTAGATAATTCATTGACTGAAACAACATGCAATTAAGTGATATAATTGATATATAAAAGTGTCATAAATTGGCAATTGCTATGAAAAAAACACAACTGTATTCTGCAATCAGCAACGGGTGATGTGAATCATGACTTAGTTTGGCTGTTAAAAGAGACTTCCTGCAGAAATTTCCTCTCCCCACCAGAGCTAATAATCAGAACATTTCTAATCATAATTCACAACAGCTCAATGCTATTTTAAGGATAATAGAAAATAATCACAAGGTCTATGCCACATTAGAATGCAGCTTTCAATCTTTTTATTTTATTTCCCATATAAAAAGAACAGATTTCCTTCACACTCTTACCTTTATATCACTCAGAAAATATAAATCATATGAGGGCATAGGAACATTCTTTATGCTGAATCCATATTAAATCCAACATAAAAAATACGCCAAATTCAATCAATTCCATATTATAGAGTTATATATCTAGGAGTGAATTCTAAGCAAGGCCTCATTTAGATAGCAGTGATTTTTCTGGTACACACAAAAGGGTAAATTTTCAATGGTGTCCCGGATTCGATTTTCATAAGTGTTTTTTCAGTTTTACCATCAGAGGTTCAACAGATTTTTTTTATGCAAAGAAGAATAAGTAAAAATGAAGGTTTCTCAAGATTCAAGAAATGGACAGCACAGCGATGCAACTAATGCTGGGGTCACATGACTGTTTTTGTCTCATCTGAGAAAATTGGTCTGATGCTAATCACACTCTGATCACAGTTTGATCACAGTGTGATCCGATTTTCTCGGATGCGGAGAAGAAAAAAATGACATGAGCAGGAGTCCTAAGATGACATTACATTTATATCTGAATTTTTCACTGTCTCGTACATTTGAATGGGTGTGTTTAAACCTTTACTCAAAAATCAAAAATGGATATATCTAATTTTTTTTATTATTACTTTTTGCATACTATGTGAACACTCAAATAGTCCATAATGGGAAAAACACAGATAGAACTCGCATGTCTGAAGAAGGCCTAATATGTACCCATATGGAGACACCACTTGGCATCAAATGGATTGCTAATATCTGTATAGTACAGAACTAAAAAGACTGTATAGCTGTACAGTGCCTGTGCACATGACTTTGCCATGTTCATGAGGCCCAAGGCTCCATTCACAAAATTTCAGGCATTCAGTTCAAGCTTTTTTGCTAACGTGTTTGTTCTGCCCGTCTTATGTGTATGTGTACATAATCCTTGCAGACAGCATAAACCTTGATCCCAACAGTGATTTGATAGACACGTGATGTCTGTTACCAAGTTTATTGCAGGAATCGAATATGGTAAAAAACTGTGGAACAAATAACAGTATTTTACTATGTGCTCACAAACATGTGGCAAGCATACAATATATACACAATATACAGTGGTGAGGGAACACACTATATGCATAACATGTAGTTACATATAACATGCAGTATATCCCATGCTTACTGACCAGTCGGAAAAGCATGGACTACAACTCTCACATTTTCATAACAGCATGATGTAAACATCTCAATATTTATACGGCTGTCAAGTTCATGGTGAATGTGTTTAGGACCTACCGATTGTGCAGCTACAGATCTGGATGTAAGAGATCACTATTGGATTCTGATGTCAGGAGGTAGTCAGGAATGAACTGTCTTAGCTGTATACTGAGCAAAAAACATGGCTGCTGGGGCTGGCTGCTGAGTCATCAAAGCTATGACTCATGAATTACGGTGTGGTAGATATGTCAAAAAACCTCAATATCAACAACCAAAGACATTCTATAAAACGACCACTAGATGGTGCTGTTATACCACATAACAAATCTGAATGTTTACACAGAAAATTCTAGTGGAACATCACACTCCTCGCCTGGTATCTTAAAGATACCACTTTAAGGTACCTCTGGAGAGAGCAACAAAATCAGTTCAGTGACTGGTCTGAGGAAAAGTTTAGGTTCATGTTGCCTGCAGATCTTGACCTCCACTTTCCTAACTTTTCCATCTTCACTTGGAAACACTTTGGTTATCAGTCCCAAAGGCCAGTCATTTCTTTTTGACTGAGTGTCTTTAAGATGGGCTGCAGGAACAGCTCTTGTTGCGTGGTCTGCTAGGTTGTGATCAGTTGATACATAACGCCACTGGGTAGGTCGTGTTGACCTCCTGATTCTTTGAACTCTGTTACGTACGTAGACATAGAATCTTCTAGTCTCATTGTGAATGTAACCCAGCACTACTTTACTGTCTGTATGGAACACTGTATCTTCAAGCTTTAAATCTATCTCTGTCACAATGAGCTCAGCTAGCTCTGTTGCTAGAACAGCAGCACAAAGTTCCAGTCTTGGTATGGTAAGCTCAGGACATGGTGCCAATTTTGCCTTTCCCATCACGAAGCCAATCTGGACTTGACCTTTGATATCTGTTGTTTTAAGGTAAGCGACTGCAGCTATCGCCTTTACTGAAGCGTCACAAAATATACACAACTGCTTAGTCTGAACCTCTGCAGCAGAGATGTGAGCATATGGTCTGTGAATGTGTAGATTAGACAATGTCTTTAGAGAGTCTCTCCAGGTTACCCATAGAGCTTCTTTCTCTGGGGGAAGTGGAGAGTCCCAATCACATGTGTCTGCAGTTAAATCTCTGAGGAGGTCTTACCTTGGATGGTGACTGGTGCTGCAAATCCAAGTGGATCATATAGGCTGTTGATGGTGGATAAGACACCACGTCGTGTGAAGGGCTTTTGCTCTTGGTCAACCTGGAAGGTAAAGGTGTCAGACTTGAGATCCCAGCTGAGCCCTAAGCTGCGTTGCATGGGTATGGTGTCCGTTGCAAAGTCCAGGTCTTTCAGATCGCTGGCATGATCTTGAACTGGGAAGGCTGCCATAACATCTTCGCTGTTTGAAGCTATTTTATGCAGTCTGAGGTTTGAACAGGAAAGCATACGTTGAGTCCTCTTGAGTAGGCTGATTGCAGCCTCTGGTGAGGGAAGTGACTTTAGACCATCATCCACATAGAAGTCTCTTTCAACAAACTTCTTAACGTCTTGCCCATAGTTTTCTTTTAAAGGCGGGGCTACTTCTGCATGGTCATTTTCAAATATCTTGCTCATGAATGAGAAGAAGTGCTCCTTCATTTCTGGTCTTTTCTCAAAGTTGCGCCTGAGAGAACTGAAGCGTTTTGTGGCTTGAACTCTGTTGTTAGGAAGGCGGGTTCTCTGTGTTTTGAAAGGCAGTGGTGCTACCCAGGTATTTGTTTCATCTTTAGAGAATCCTTGTTCCATTATACTTAAGAAGGTCTCATCTTCAATAGAGCAAGCAGTCTTGTTGTCTTCCTTTGTCTTCTGGAACACTGTACACCCCAGATGATCTTCATCTTCTGCACAGTCCGGGTATAACACACTTGTAGGCTTCTCTCTTACAAGGAATCTGTTAGGACAAGGCTGAAAGAGGGATGGACGTCCATTTTCCAATGTATTTGTGAAGAGAGAATTCACAGTGGTTGGCTTGTGAACGCTTCCTAGGCAGACATCGCCTATAATGACCCACCCTAGGTCGAGCTTCTGAGCATAAGCAGAACTGTGAGGGCCGTTTATCTGTTTCCTCACCTTGTGGACTCTTATGATGTCTCTTCCAAGCAGAAGTACTATTGGAGCGTCTGGGTCGACTTCAGGAATTAGGTGCGCTATATTTTTTAGATGTCCTTGATGTGATGCTGCTGCAGGTGTAGGAATCTCTTCTCTGTTGTCTGGGATCTGATTGCATTCTATCAGCGTAGGCAGAGGCAGGGATGTTTCACCATTTAAGGATTCAATTTGGTAACCAGTAGCTCTTCTCCCTTTTCCTTCACTCACACCTGTGCAAGTCTTAAGTGAATATGCCGAGCTGTTTCCTTTAATGTCGAAGATATCAAAGAAAGTTGAATTAGCGAGAGACCTGTTGCTCTGATCATCAAGGATGGCATACAACTTTACAGCTTTCTCTTTGTGACCAATGGGGTAAACTGTGGCAAGACAGATCTTGGAGCAAGATTTGTTGCTAAGTCCTTCTCCACAGACTTGGGTGCACTGAGGTGTCACTTCAGGAGGTGTAGGGTCTCTCTGCTCCTCGCCGTGCTCTGCCACTTGGTCTGAGGGTGTGAGAGTCCATGGAGCTGGTCCTGGGTGTAAAGCTGTGTTATGCTCTTCACTGTCACATTCTGAGCATTTAATGTTTGTTGTACAGTCTTTTGCAAGATGTGAAGTTGCTGCGCAGCACCTGTAGCAAATGTGGTTTTCTTTGAGGAAAGTTTTGCGATCTTTGAGCTGTTTTTCTCTGAATCCTCTGCATTTCAACAACGAATGTGGTTTCTTATGCAGAGGGCATTCTTTGCACGGGTCTTTAGATGAGGTCTTATCAGTCTCTGCAGTACTATAAGTTTTGCGTGAAGTGTCTTGAAGAGATACACTGGTTTTGTGTACTGCCACTGGTGTATCTCTCAGGTTACGCATTGAGACAGGTTCTCCTGATTTGGGGTACGTGGTGTCAAACATTGAGAAGTCAAAGCTGGGGTCATTTCTAATCTTTGCTTGTTGGTGTACAAAGTCCACAAAGAATGAGAATGGAGGAAATGGGACGTTGTATCGTTCCTTGTATTTGGAGCCTTGACCGATCCACTTATCTATCAGACCTTGCGGAAGTTTGCGTACTATGGGATTTACACAGCGTGCTGTGTTCAAGAATGCTAGGCCTTGTAAGTCTCCTTGAGCTTTGGCAACTTGAAGTTCTGTCAACAGATCGCTCAATTCTCTCAGTTTTTGGAAACCTTTGCCTTGCATCTTGGGGAAATCCTCAATTCTTTTGAAGAGTGCGTTTTCTATCACTTCTGGTGAGCCGTAACACTCCTCCAGTCTCTCCCATATCAGGTTTAGTCCTCTGTCGGGATAGTCTAAATTGATGTCCCTAATCCGTTTTGCATGCTCTGTGGATTCATTTCCTAGCCACTTGACTAAAAGGTCCACCTCCTCGTTTGCAGACAGATCCAGATCTTTGATTGTATTTCTGAATGAGGATCGCCATGCTCTATAGCCTTCAGGTTTGTCGTTAAACTTGGAGAGTCCTTGGGTTATCAACTCACGTCGAGCAAGGAATTTGAGAACATCTGACATACCTTGATTTCTGCTTTGATGAATCTGGAAACGAGCTGAGGTGCAGAGGTCCATGTGGGTTAGAGTAGTCTTTAAACTTGTCTTTTTGTAATAACTACCATCTACTTGTTCCTTCTTGAAGGCTGGAGCTGCTCTGCAGTTGTCTGTCGGTTGGAATGCAGGTTGCATTGGGGACCGATGATATATAAAATTACTGTCTTGCTTGATGTATGGCATTTGGAAGGCTGAGGCTGCTTGTTGTGTGACAGGATTAGGCTGGAGTTTGTAAGCAGGGGTTGACTCAGCTCCTGGACCGTAATACAGACCGTCATCTGACTTAGCATACTGCAGTACGTATTTTGAAGTGTGTCGTGCTTTGTCCTGTTGACTGAGCTCTGATCCAAGAATACTGCTGCGTCTATTACTTGCGATACTTGCTGCCTCCTCCAAAACTTCAGCCTCTGCCAGTGCAACTGCGGCTTCCCTCTCCAATGCTAGTTTTTTCATGTGTGCTTGTTGTTCGGCCAGAGCTGCTTTCATGCGAGCTTCCTCTGCTTCCATGTGTGCCTGTTGTTCGGCCAGAGCTGCTTTCATGCTGCTTCCCCTGCTTCCATGTGTGCCTGTTGTTCGGCCAGAGCTGCTTTCATGCGTGCTTCCTCTGCTTCCATGTGTGCCTGTTGTTCAGCAAACGATGCTCGCACTTTGGCAGCTTCTGCTTTTGCGCGGGCTATGGCGATGGTAGAGCTGCTCACTGACTTCTTTGAGCTCTTGCAGCTGGCTGAGATTGCAGATCTTGTGGTGAATGATCTACCTTCTGCGGCTGACATGGTGACCCTCTGACAGGATTCGCGCCCTTTCAGGCTTGACAGAAGCTTGGTTTCACGACGATCACTATGTGCGAGCTGCGGTATCTTCTATCCAGCTTGTAGCGGGCAGTTTTACTGCGATCAGTATGTGAGAATCCACAGTTCTTTTATCCAGCCTGCGAGGGTTAATCATTTTTTACTGTTCTGCCCGTCTTATGTGTATGTGTACATAATCCTTGCAGACAGCATAAACCTTGATCCCAACAGTGATTTGATAGACACGTGATGTCTGTTACCAAGTTTATTGCAGGAATCGAATATGGTAAAAAACTGTGGAACAAATAACAGTATTTTACTATGTGCTCACAAACATGTGGCAAGCATACAATATATACACAATATACAGTGGTGAGGGAACACACTATATGCATAACATGTAGTTACATATAACATGCAGTATATCCCATGCTTACTGACCAGTCGGAAAAGCATGGACTACAACTCTCACATTTTCATAACAGCATGATGTAAACATCTCAATATTTATACGGCTGTCAAGTTCATGGTGAATGTGTTTAGGACCTACCGATTGTGCAGCTACAGATCTGGATGTAAGAGATCACTATTGGATTCTGATGTCAGGAGGTAGTCAGGAATGAACTGTCTTAGCTGTATACTGAGCAAAAAACATGGCTGCTGGGGCTGGCTGCTGAGTCATCAAAGCTATGACTCATGAACTACGGTGTGGTAGATATGTCAAAAAACCTCAATATCAACAACCAAAGACATTCTATAAAACGACCACTAGATGGTGCTGTTATACCACATAACAAATCTGAATGTTTACACAGAAAATTCTAGTGGAACATCACAGTGTTGTTCTTGACTGTTCAATTCGCAATTCAGAAAGCGGGCTGTGTGGGTCCCTAGTGTGCAGCAATGTCTTTTGAAGTTGTTGCATTAAAAGAGGCTTCCACTTTTTGCAAAGTGGACCCCAAATACTTGCAGGCATGCAAAATAGCAAAGCCAGATGGAACTCATATCCACTGCTACTCCATCAGCTCACATCAATTCTGCAGTCAACCATTTCAGCTCTGCCAATGTAGATGCCGCAAGCTGCTGAGCTAAAGCTTGCTGCAGCAGTGATACCCACTGTGGATATTATGTCATGCTACAACCAAAACACAGAGAACATGGCAGCAGTGGAGATATGGCATTGGATTGGGGGAGTGGCATATGGCATGTTTATTTTACATTCTTGCATGCAAGTACTTTGCTGACAGTGGAAAACCCATTTAGTGTTCCTGCAATTTAGCAGTTGCAGGCTGGGTCCTTGGCTTTGAGAGTAAAGTGAAGACAGAAACGGTTTATTACCTTTTCTGTACAAGGCCATAAAGCACTCAGAGTAATATTTAGTTACTAGAGGTATCAGAAAGCTGAAGTTGATATTGAACCAAGTTGTGTGGACCTGGCCACAGACATTTTCCTGCACAGAGCACCAGTACATCGATCTTAGGCCGGTTTCACAAGTCCTGATATTTCCGGTACTGGTTTTTCCACAATGCAGTTTCAATGTTCTAGAGTAATCATTCCTGGTATATTATGGTGCAACCTTACCTGTTTTTTACTAGTAATCAGAGGAAAACGTGCTGGCTGGATTTCATGTATACATAAGGGCTAAATTACCATTTCTGTCCTGCATCTGGTGCAGTAAAGATGTCTTTGCCTGATGAAGAGACCTGAGTAGTCTCGAAAGCTTGCAATTTGTTACCATCTTTTCAGTTAGCCATTAAAAGGTATCAACAACTGAGGACTCTCAACTCTAAATATTTTTCTGCATCTGGTGGGGACATGTGCGTATTTGTTCCTATCTACAGGGGGCATCCCTAATACACAACCCTGTAGACATGCTGGAGACTCAGCTTCTGGAACATTCTTAATTTTTTGAGCTAAAAGTAAATGTTTAAGAGGGATAGCGTGAACAATTCTGCCCATCCAGGGGGCTGATCACAGGGGAGGGAGAACAATAAGCCACATGTTTAGTGAGGCAGTTGATGCAGTGACCCAAGTGGCGAGGATCTGTTGGTGAGGTGCTTGTACCCCTGTATGAATTGCCTATTGAGATTGGAGAAGGATTGCCAGCTGAAGCTTGATACATGTGCTACGGTCATGATATGAGGAACTATCTTAAGCATTGTTGTTGCCAGCTGGAGTGGGGGATGTGCTACATTCATGGTATGGAGCATGAACAGTGACTACAGTCTACACTAGAGGGAGATACAAAAGCTGTGCGCCAACCAAAGGTTGGAAGACAGTGGGTATCACCTGGTATGGGGCAGTGAACTATGGCCCCAGGATGGGATCTTGTGAACTGAAGACATTGCATTGTGACCATCTACATGGAATTGTGTAGTCTTGGCATACCCACCAATAAATTTGTAAAACAGCAAGCTGTTATTCCTGTATCCTGATCTATGAATATGGATGCCTCAATTACAGTGAGAAACTGAACAATAAAAACATATGATGTTCCCCCTGAGATCTATTATAACCTCTTGGCAGCGAAATTAAAGGTCGTGTGTTATCAGGGGGTATTTAAATTACTTTTATATGTGGCTGCATTTCTGTTATTTTGTGCCAAAATTCTCAAAATGTCACACAATGTTTGATAAATTTACCACATCTTAAGGTTTCTGTCTAGAAGTGTTGTTCCGCTTTTTATCACCTTAGTGCAGTGAGCTTGCAACCATTTTACTTTGTTTTTTTTAACATTACAAATCTTCAACATGTTTCTACCCAAATTTCCAGTCACAATGTTTTGCACAGAAATAATGTGTGACATTTGACTTTTTGATGCGAAAAGCCTTGAAATATGCCAGCTATTATGTCGAAAAATTGTGTAAATGTAAAACATAAGAATAAAGGGAATTACGAATTCCAGGAAGCAGGATTTATGCCAACTTTTAAAGTCCAGGGTCAAATATATCACAAAATTGGTTCAATGCTTCCTGTAGCAAATGAAGATCCAAAGTTTTTACAAATGTATTTTTTGGGAGACGAACAAATGCAAACTGATAGACGTTGTGAAGCTATACTTGAGACAAAAAAAGAGATTTTGTTGAATTTGCAAAGATTTTTCCATCAGCACAATCAGTTAGCAAACCTTTTCAAAATAGCCTTAGAAAGAATGCCAAGTGATGAATATCAAATTGTAATAAGAGCAGACAAGAAACCGGTTGGCGAGCATGAAAGGCGATTTAATTCTCCCACTGTTAACGACGTAACTATTGTAAAGGTTGGACAGGACTTTCAAAGCTGAGATATAATTATTCAGCAACGAAGTGACAATCTTCAACGTATTGCAGAAATACATAGATCACATGATGCTCTGCAATATTCGATGATATTTTGGAATGGCCAAGATGGTTATCACTTTAGTCTAACACAGACTGATCCCAAGACTGCTAGACCAACCAATAAAAAAAATATCAGCTATGGACTTTTATGCCTACCAAATAATGATCAGACATGGGTCTTCAAACCACATTTTACAATGTAGGCATCTTTTTCATCAATTTACAGTTGATATGTAAGCCAAGGTGGAAAGTGAGCGTCTTTTGTACATACGATTGAACCAACATAAACTTAGAGTGGATGAATACATTCATTTTAGGGATGCTGTTGCTAATGATGGCAACGTGACTGACATTGGGTGTATGTTTATTTTACCGGCTACATTTACTGGAAGTCCCAGACATATGTATGAGTATGCTCAGGATGCCATGACATATGTTACAGTTACATGTAATCCAACTTGGCCAGAGATAAGGGAAGAGCTTCTGAATAGTCAGGGCCCCTCTGATCAACATGATTTAACAGCAAGGGTTTTAAACAAAAACTGATCAAGCTCATGGATGCAATTACAAAGTGCTACATTTTTGGTGAAAGTTAGTGTTGGATGTATTCAATTGAGTGGCAAAAAAGAGGTCTTCCACATGCTCATTTACTGATATGGCTAAAGGATAAGATACGCCCTGATCAAATTGACAGTGTTATTTCTGCTGAGCTTCCAAATCCAGAAGAGGACCTGATACTTTTCTAAAAACTATTTCTAAAAATATGATCCATGGCCCATGTGGGCCACTTAACCAAAGATCGCCATGTATGAAGGAAGGAAAATGTACTAAAAAGTATTCTCGCAACTTGATTGTAGAAACACAAACAGGAGATGATGGTTATCCTCTTTACAGAAGACGGAAACATGAACAGGGAGGATATACTGCAACAATCAGATTAAAAAGGGTTAAACAAAACACAGATATTGAAATAGATAATCAATGGGTTGTACCTTACTCTCCATTGCTTTCAAAAATGTTTGATGCGCACATTAACGTAGAATATTGTAACTCTGTTAAGTCAATTAAATACATTTGCAAATATGTTAACAAGGTCAGTGATATGGCAGTTTTCCAGCTAGAGAATCCAAAATGTACATCTGATGACATTATGCTGTATCAGATGGGAAGGTACATAAGCAGTAATGAAGCCGTGGGGCGATTACTAAATTTTCCCATCCTTGAAAGACATCCGACTGTAGTTCATCCTATGTCAAGCAGATCCATTTGCAAGGACTTTATTATATTCAGATGTTCCAAAATATTATACATGGAATAAATCGAGAAAAGTATTTTGCAAGAGGAAACAAGGTGCAAGGGTCCCAAGATGGGACGGACGTTCCAGTGATGCTCTTGAACGTGTGTATACAGTGCATCCAAACAACGCAGATTGTTACTACCTCCGATTACTGCTTCACACTGTCCGTGGGCCAACTTCTTTCACAGATTTGAAAATAGTTGACGGAGAGCTGTGTCAAACTTACAGGAAAGCATGCCAAAAGCATGGTCTGATCGAAGACGATCAACGCTGGGACATGACATTGCAGGAAGCATCTCTCACTCACTTTCCACCTCAACTAAGAGACCTGTTCGCTATAATAATTACAACCTGCGCCCCTTCCAATCTGTCTGCTTTGGGACAAATACACAGAATATCTTAGTGAAGATATTCTTAGAGTGCAAAGGAGAGTTAATCCAAATTTAGACTTAAATTTCACTGCTGACATATTCAACAAAGCCCTCTTGATGTTAGAAGAAAGGTGCATATCTATCAATAATAAAAACTCTAATATAATTACATTCACCAGCACCAAATTGACCAAACTTTGATATTATGAACAGAGATATTCTGCAGGAAGCTATGATTTGGAAAAATGTAAAGAATTTGTGATATTAAATAAGCCTCTTTTGGTTGATGCCCAAAGATCGGCCTATATGTCAATTATGGCTCAGATTTCCAGTGGAAATGGGTGACTATTTTTCCTAAATGTATCAGGAAGCACTGGTAAAACATTTTTAATTAATTTGCTGCTTGCAGAAATTCGCTCAAACAATGACATTGCCTTGGCTGTTGCATCACCTGGGATTGCGGCCACTCTTTTAGATGGAGGGTACACTGCTCATTCAGCACTAGGATTGCCCTTTAATCTAGCACTGTCAGAAACTCCTGTCTGTAATATCACTAAGGGATCTGGGAAAGCTAAGGTATTACAAACTAGCAAAGTAATTGTTTGGGATGAATGTACCATGGCGCACAAGAAAGTGGTCGAGGCCCTTGATCGCACCTTGAAAGATCTGCGGGGAACTGATCGTTTAATGGAGGAAATTGTTGTAATTTTTGCAGGTCACTTCTGCCAGACATTACCTGTTCTTAAGGGAGCAACACCAGCGGATGAGCTGAATGCCTGTCTAAAATCTTATCTGTGGATACATGTTCAGAAGCAAACTCTTACTACTAATATGCGGGTTCATTTGATGGGAAATACAACTGCGGACAAATTTACACACCAGCTACTGTGCCTTGGAAATGACAGGTTCCCTACTGATTCCACTACTGGTCTCATTTCCTTTCCGGAAGATTTTTGTGAAATGACATCTTTGGTAATGGAACTTATTGACCAAGTTTTCCCTGATATTTGTAACAATTTTAACTACCATCAATGGCTTTGTGAACGTGCAATCCTGGCGCCTAAAAATGATAGTGTCAGCTCCATAAATCTACTAATTCAGGGAAGGCTGCCTTGTCTAGCGACCACATACAGTACATGTCCATTGATTCAGTCATGGAGAGTGAACAAGCCGTAATGTATCCATTGGAGTTCCTGAATTCTTTGGAGCCTCCTGGAATGCCACCGCAAAAGCTCACTTTAAAAATAGGAGCCACAATAATTTTGCTTCGGAACCTTGACCCACCAAAAAAGTGCGGCACAAGATTGTGCATTAAGAGTCTCATGCCCAATGTTATTGAAGCCACTATTCTTTTGGGAAACTCTAAGTCAGCAAATATTATTATCATTCCGCGTATTCCTTTGCTACCAAGCGACATGCCCTTGAATTTTAAGCATCTGCATTTCCCAATACAACTTGCATTTGCTATGTCTATAAACAAAGCACAAGGTCAATCATTTAAAGTAGCCGGCATTAATTTGGAGAGCCCGTGTTTTTCACATGGACAGCTGTACGTTGCTTGCTCTAGAGTGGATAACCCCAAAAATCTTTTCATATATGCACCTGAAGGTAAAACCAGAAACATTGTTTACCAAAAAGCACTACAATATATAGTTGTTTAACTGTAAACCAATTTTACTCTTTTGTCCGTGAACTACTTATAGGTTACACTGGAAGGAGGGGGAATGGTTGCACTATATTGTTATTTGCGTGTAAATGTTTTATATTTTTGTGTAAGGTGCATAAATTTTCATTTTTGATAAAAAATAGTTCAAAAAATAGTTGTAATAGTTTATACTATATAATATGCATTGAATATGTAAAATCAATAAAAATGTTGAAATTAAAAAAAGTTGTTGTTCACATCAATATTACGACAAATTAGTAAAATGCCAAAATAATAAAAATTTAAATTGGAAAATTTTTTTACTGTAGCACTCTGAAAATGTAAATTTCAGGGTGACACTGAAAATTTTACTTTAGCTACCATAAACAACAATTTAAATATTTTCCGCGAGTGAAACTGCAGGTATTCTACTAGTATTAATATATATTTTTTATGAATAATATCTTGATTTAAAAAGATGTGAACAGTTGTGTATTACAATGCGATTTTAACATGAGCTTTTACATACAGAGAACTGCTGTATGTAAAACTCATGTTAAAATCACATTGCATACAGATTGCATACGTATGTCATTATTATTATTATTATTATTTTATTTATATAGCGCCATGGTGCTGTACATGACAAGGGGTTACATACAAAGTTGTAGATATCGTTTACAGTAAACTAATTTACAATGACAGACTGGTACAGAGGGGAGAGGACCCTGTCCTTGCGGACTTACATTCTATGGGATAATGGGGAAGAAACAGAAGGTCAGGGGTGCGGCAGCTCTGGTGGTGGTGGCGGCGAGGCGGCAGCTCGGGTGGTGGCGGCAAGGCGGAAGCTCGGGTGAAGGCGGCGAGGCGGAATGGTTATTGCAGGCTGTAGGCTTTCCTGAAGAGATGGGTTTTCAGGTTCCATCTGAAGGATCCAAGGGTGGTGGATAATCGTACATGTTGAGGCATGGAATTCCAGAGGATGGGGTATATTCAGGAGAAATCTTGGAGGCGGTTGTGTGAGGAACGAATAAGTGTGGAGGATAGTAGGAGATCTTGGGAGGATCGAAGATTATGTGAAGGAAGATATTGGGAGATTAGTTCAGAGATATAGGGAGGGGACAGGTTGTGGACAGCTTTGTAGGTCAGTGTTAGTAGTTTGAACTGGATTCGTTGGGAAATTGGGAGCCAGTGGAGGGATTTTCAGAGGGGAGAAGCAGGGGAGTAACGAGGGAAGAGGTGGATTAGTCGGACAGCAGAGTTGAGGACAGACTGGAGTGGTGTAAGAGAGTTGACGGGGAGGCCACAGAGGAGGGTGTTGCAGTAATCGAGGCGGGAGATGATGAGGGCATGCACAAGAGTTTTAGTAAATTGAGGGGTGAGGAAGGGACGGATTCTGGAAATGTTTTTAAGTTGGAGGCGACAGGAGGTGGCAAGAGTTTGGATGTGTGGTTTGAAGGACAGGGCAGAGTTGAGAGTTACTCCGAGGCAGCGGATTTCAGATGCGGGAGAGATCGTGATGCCATTTACCATAATAGATAGATCGGGTAGGGAAGATACGTGGGGTGGAGGAAAGATGATGAGTTCAGTTTTGTCTAAATTGAGTTTTAGGAAGCGAGAGGTGAAGAAGGAGGATATGGCTGATAGAAACTCCGGGATTCTGGACAGAGAGAGGTGACATTTGGGCCAGAGAGGTATATCTGAGTGTCGTCCGCATACAGGTGGTACTGGAAGCCATGGGACTTTATGAGTTGTCCTAGGCCAAGGGTATAGATGGAAAAAAGTAGGGGCCCCAGGACAGAGCCTTGAGGGACTCCAACAGAGAGAGGGCGGGATGAGGAGGTAGTGTGGGAGTGGGAGACGCTGAATGTGCGGTCGGAAAGGTAAGTGGCAATCCAGGACAGGGCAAGGTCTTTGATGCCAAGGGAAGAAAGAATCTGTAGCAGTAGGCAGTGGTTGACTGTGTCAAAGGCAGAGGACAGGTCAATGAGGAGGAGGATGGAGAACTGTCTGTTAGCTTTGGCTGTAAGTCATTAGTAATTTTGGTCAGGGCAGTTTCAGTGGAGTGGTGGGGGCGGAAGCCAGATTGGAGGCTGTCAAGGAGAGAGTTAGATGAGAGGTGGGAGGAAAGTTGAGCGTGGAGATGCTGCTCAAGGAGTTTGGAAGCAAACGGGAGCAATGATATTGGGCGATAGCTGGGCATAGCAGTTGGGTCAAGGTTTGTTTTTTTTTAGGATGGGTGTGATGGTGGCATGTTTGAAGGCAGAGGGAAAGGTACCAGAAGATAGCGATAGGTTGAAGAGATGGGTTAGGGCTGGGATTAGTGTGTTAGTTAGGTTGGGGAGCAGGTGGGAAGGAATGGGGTCAAGTGCACAGGTGGTAAGGTGTGATTTGAAAAGGAGATGAGTAAGCTCTCCTTCAGTGATGTTGGAGAGGGAGGTTAGTAGGGAAGGGCAGAGGTCTGGTATACGGAGTGGTTAGGGTGGTGGAACAGTAAAGGTTTGCCTTGTTTGGTCGATCTTATTTTTGAAGTAGGTGGCAAAGTCCTCGGCAGAGATGAGGGGAGTTTGAGGTGACAGTGGTGGGCGGAGGATAGAGTTGAATGTGCTGAACAGTTGTTTTGGGTTGTAGGATAATGAAGATACAAGGTTTATGAAATAGGTCTGTTTAGCAGAGGTGAGGGCTATTTTGAAGGCAAGTGTAGCTTGTTTGAAAGTAGAGAAGTCGTCTGGTAGACGTGTTTTCTTCCAATGCCGCTCCGCGACCCTGGATGATTGTCGAAGTTTTTTGGTGAGATTGTTGTGCCAGGGTTGCCTATTGGTTCGTCGCACTTTGCCGTGCATGAGAGGGGCGACTGAGTCTATGGCAGATGTGAGGGTGGTGTTATAGAAAGCGGTGGTGCTGTCTGTGTCATGGAGTGAAGATATTGAGGACAGAGGTAGAAGAGAGTCTGAGAGTCTGTGAATGTCTAGGTTTGTGAGGTTTCTGCGAGGATGTGCCAGTGGCTGGACATAGGGGGCAGG
>JARQOD010000005.1:453134713-453181231 GCA_033576555.1 Oophaga sylvatica
GGATGGTGGTTCTCGGGAACCGAGTGTCCCTGACTTACCTGTGTCCTGTGACAATTTTGAGAGTGAGCAGTGGCGAGACCCCTCTCTTAAAACGGCACAGGAAAATATAAATGTTCTAAATGAGGTTTCCCAAGAGCCTGGCTCTGAGGAGAGGTTTCCTCATGTTGCCATAAACAATAACCTGTTGTATAGGGACACTGAAGTCCAGGGAGAGGTCGTGAGCCAGCTCCTAGTACCTGAGCTATATGGAAGTATAGTGCTGAGGTTGTCACATAGTCACATACTTGAGGGACCACCTGAGGGAAACCAGGGACCAGATGGTGAAGTTAATGTTGTGGATGACATGTTAACTAAGGTTCCAGATCAAGATGTGAATGAGAATGAATTGTATAACCCTGACAGTGAGCAGGATGTGAATGAAAATGAAGTGTATAACCCTGAAAGTGAGCAGGATGTGAATGAGAATGAATTGTATAACCCTGAAAGTGAGCAGGATGAGAATGAATTGTATAACCCTGAAAGTGAGCCGGATGTGGCTGAGAAAAAGGGGTCAGACAGGGATAGTGGTAGTGATAGTGAATCATCTGATGACAATAAAGCAACCAGTGCAAATGAGGAAGGCATGGTAGCAGAGGAGGTTGAGAGTCCTGAGAAGAAAGCTGATGCTGACCTTACAGCCGGACAGAAGATGGCATCTGAAGATGTTTTACAGTTGGCCGGTTCCCTGGCGAAGACTAAGGTGAAAGGAGGAGAGCTGAGCTTTGAAGGCAGGACTCTGAGACTGAACACAGCACAAGTGGAGGCTGTTGGAAGTGGGAAGTTGTCGACGTGTGGTGTGGATCTGCATCATGCCAGGGACTCTGAGGGAGATGCTGCAGAGGTGGAAGGAGCCATAGAAGTGGTAGTCACCAAGCCAGATGCCTCATCAGAAGCTGAGGTCTCAAGTGAAGCTGTGAGGAACAAGACTGAAGATATGGGGACTGACTCTGTCCAGGAATCTGTTTCTGCCAAAGACAGCGGCGTGGACGGGTTACGGTTCGGATCAGTAGCTGCAACTCGTGAAGCTCAGGCTGGAAGTTCGGCGCCCGGAGCCCCAGCGGTGTTCCCGAGTGACACCAAGGATCTGGATAAATCACAAGATGAGATTTTGAGACATCAGGCTGGCATTGGTGAGCTCAAGCGCACTTTCATGGAGTCTACATCGGAGCCACGTCCCAACAAATGGGAAAAGCGATGTGTCACTCCGTTGCCGCTGCAGACACACGGGAGCTCAGATGGGATGCAGAACGTGGTGGAAGAGAAGAATCCGGCGAATTCTGAGTATACAGATACAGCTATCAAGGAGAACTTGAAAGCCGGAATAAATGGAAATATTGGAGACCATAATGATGTGACTGAAGAGGTAGAATGTAAGACTGACGGTAGGGCTTCTGAGCATGTTCTACCAGAAGAGCCTGAAGAAGGGGCCGAAGACATAAAAGACGTCCAACAGGTACCAGATGAATTGATGACTTCTCAGAAAAAATTTCAAACTGTGATGAAGGAGTGTGATGAAAGCCATGAGCATCTTCGTGAGAAGGTCAATGAAGTAAAAGGAAGGATACAGGGAATCTCTTCGTTGCAAGAGCAAATGCTGCTCAATAAGTCTAAGGCTCTATATAAGAATGCTGTTGTCACGGTAGAACATTACAATTCAGCTGGAGACTTAGCGGATGAATTATGTGTACTGCAAAAGAAAAACGATCAGCTCCTTCTACAGTCCCAATCATTTGAACAGTGTAGCTTAAAATGGTCAGAGACCATTGCAGAGGAGCTTAAGGTCTGTGAAATAGACTTTATGAGTCAACCGATATTCAAGAAAATAGATGTGCTAAAGAGGGTTCAAGGGGAACTAGAGAAAAGTGAAAAACCCCCCATACCTTCTATGATAGTCAGTGCACCAAGGACAGGAGGTACGTGAGTTTCTGAGGAAGAGTCAGCAGAAGTGTTCTGATGTGCGGGTCGTACTTCTCTGGCCGGGCACTATATCGAAACTGAGCCCGGCCCTAGGGTCAAGATGAAACCGTGCAGGATGCCCGAGGCCCGCAGAGAGCATAGGCCTGGGAGGGTACAGGGTAGTGCGGATGCTTCAGATGAAGAGAAAGCTGATGTTGGCTATGGCTCAAGTGAAGATACAGATGACAATAGTGAAGATGAAGCTGATGAGGGCCCTGACTGGTCCAGAGTTCACTGTCTCTTTTGGATTGTTGACCAGCCCTCCGGTCTGGATGACCAGCCCTCGGTCTGGAGAAGAGGGGGGGGATATGTGAGACAGTGAGAGTATGTGTGTTGAATGGGGTGTACATTTCACCTAGATACTTTGCTGACTGGTATAAGAGAAATGTATGGCTTTGTAAACCTAGTGGTAGAGAAAGGTCACTACACCTTACATTCAGTACACACTTGCAGCTCAGGCCTGAAACCACTCAGCTGTTAATTAGGAGACCAGAAGTAGGTGTCTGCGAACACAGACAGAGAGCTCGCTTAGTCTGGACAAGGAGTCCAGGCACAAGAAGGAGTCTCCAGGAGTATGAGCTGTCTCAGTCTGGGTGCTCGATGTACCCCGGACACAGGAGTAGTCTCTGTGAAAATCCATGCTGGTAGTTGCTGAATAGGAGGGGAGCTCTCTCAAGTCTGGACGTTGAAGGTGCCTTCAGACACAAGGAGGAGACTCTGTGAAACTCCATGCTGGTAACTACTGAACATATGTGTTGTTTTGGGGACAGGCTGTTAGAGTCTGGACCCGGATAGAGAGGGAAATCTATCTAAGTGTAGTAAGTGGCTGGACAAGCCAGGGCTTATGTTTATGATTTGGTTTTGATTATGTTCTGTTTGCTCTGGACTTTAATAAAACTGGTTGCGGCCAGTTTTTACCAGAACTGCTGTCTGTGAATGAACTGTTTTATGCCATTCCGTCTACCAGGACGGCGATCCCGGAGCTATATCCCCTGAAAAGCTTACACAGGGTACTGCAATCCCATAGATTCCAACCTTCTGGTGTATTTCCTTTTTTGCTTGCTCTCCTCGGCTACCAAATCATAACAGTATCACCGGCCCAAAAACTGATATTTGTATGGTACTCACAGAAGGGAAAAATAGTGTTAAAGAAAGAAGATTGTCAGAGTTGTCAGAGATTTTTTTTTTCCCTCTGTATCTCTGGGTGCTGAGGAGGATTTTTTTTTTTCTCTCAATGGAGTTTGCACAGTTGTCTGGCCGTGTGGATCAGCTTGCCACTGAAGTTCGGAGTATTGCTATCTATCTTGCTAGGTTGCCGGTTGTGGAACCTAGGATCCCCATGCCAGATTTATTTTTGGGGGATCGAGCTAAATTTCTGAATTTCAAAAATAACTGTAAGTTGTTTTTTGCCTTGAAATCTAAGTCCTCAGGGAACGCAGCACAGCAGGTTCAAATTGTCATCTCTCTCCTGCGCGGTGATCCTCAGGATTGGGCTTTTTCCCTGACACCTGGGGATCCTGTTTTGAGTAATGTTGATGCATTTTTTCAGGCTCTGGGGTTATTGTACGATGAGCCTAATGTCACTGATCAAGCTGAAAAAGCCTTGTTGGCATTAAATCAGGGGCTTGAGGACGCTGAGTTATACTGTCAGAGATTCCGAAGGTGGGCAGTCCTGACCAAATGGAATGACGATGCTTTGGCAGCCCTTTTTCGGAAGGGTCTGTCAGAGAATGTAAAGGATGTTATGGTGGGATTCCCTGTCCCCTCTGGTCTCAATGATTCTATGTCATTAGTAGAGTTGAGCGATACTTTCCGATATCCTAAAGTATCGGAATCGGAATGGTATCGCCGATATCACTAAAAAATCGGCGATACCCGATACCGATACCGGAAGTCCCATGTAAGTCTATGGGAACAAAATATCGCAACTAAAAAAACCCCATTCTTTCCTTGTAAACACTAAATATACACACATAGAATACATATATATATATATACATGTCATTGTGACATATATATATATACATATATGTATAGTTTTATACACTTCTACATAGTAAAATATTCTCTGATTCAATTGCCGGGTAAAGCCGGCTTCAGTGAAAAGACAGAAGCACCCGACATGAAATGACACTTGGTGTACATAGGGTTAACCATGTCTTTTCATGTCCTTTGCTATCTAATTTGCACAAACAATTAAATCAGACTATGTGTGCAAAATTTCACACCTGTAGGGGTTAATTAAAGGTGTAAATTCGTTGTAAAAAAAACGGACTTTTTTGCTACGAATTTACACCTTTAATTAACCCTACAAGTGTGAAATTTTGCACACATAGTCTGATTTAATTGTTTGTGCAAATTAGATAGCAAAGGACATGAAAAGACATGGTTAACCCTATGTACACCAAGTGTCATTCATGTCGGGTTCTGCATTTTCACAAAAGCCGGCAATTGAATTAGCGGCTATTATACTATGTAGAAGTGTATGAACTACAAATATAAATATATATATATATGTGTCACAAATTCAATGACATGTATATATATATATATTAGGTGTAAAATTGCTGAAAAAAAATGCGTGGGCTCCCGCCCTATTTTCGCAACCAGACAGACAAAGCCAGTGAGTGGGGGCAGATAATAATAGCCCAGAGAGGGACCATTATTTTTGGCCCCCCCCGGCTACTTAACATCTGCCCCCAGACACCCCAGAAAGGGCAAATCTCTAATTAGATTTGCCCTTTCTGGCACTTTGCCCGTCTATTCCCATTGCCCTGTAGCGGTGGCGAATGGGTTAATAAGGGGTTAAAATGACCTTGCAATTGAAAGGTCACTTTAAGCCAGGTTAATAATTGAGAGCTGTCAATTAGACAACTATCAATTATTAATCCTATTGTATGAAAGAAAAATCAAACACACACACTTTAATAAAAAAGAAGTTTAATGAAATAATCACACAGTTTTTGACCATATTTTATTTACCTGCTAAAACCATTTCCTGTAATAAAAATAAAATAAAAAAGCAAAATTATTCTTACCTATCCCATGCACAGTCAGGTCCCACGGTGAAATCCTTCAGAAAGGGTTAATGTTTACTGCAGGGACCGCAGCTAATGCTGCAGCCTCACAGTAAACCCCAAATGAATGAGTTCCTCTCCTGCCTGACAGGAGAGTAAAGGCTGGGTGTCACATAACGATACACCAGCGATCCCGACAACGATATGCACTTGTCAGGATCGCTGGTGTATCGCTACATGATCGCTGCTGAGCTGCCAAACAGGCAGCTCAGGCAGCGATCTGGGACAGCGACACTGCGGGTAACATCGCTTAAGGGCCCATCTCACATAGCGATATCGCTACCGAGATCGCTGCTGAGTCACTAGTTTTGTGACGCAGCAGCGAGCTCACCAGCGATATCGCTGTGTGTGACATTCAGCGACGATCAGCCCCCCTGCCGGGTATCGCTGATCGTCGCAGAAATGTCAGGACCTTTTTTTGATCGCTGGTTTCCCTCTGACAGGCACGCATCGCTGCGTGTGACAGGCGGGAGACCAGCGATCCGCTGGTAACCAAGGTACACAGCGGGTTTCCAGGCACCGCGCAGCGCTTGGAAACCCGCTGTGTACCTTGGATACCAGCTCCCTGCATCAGGGCGCTGGTATCCAAGGTACACAGCGGGTTTCTAGGCACAGCCCCGCGCCTGGAAACCCGCTGTGTACCTTGGTTACCAGCGGATCGCTGGTCTCCCGCCTGTCACACGCAGCGATGTGTGCCTGTCAGCGGGAAACCAGCGATCAAAAAAAGGTCCTGACATTTCAGCGACGATCAGCGATACCCGGCAGGGGGGCTGATCGTCGCTGAATGTCACACACAGCGATATCGCTGGTGAGCTCGCTGCTGCGTCACAAAACTAGTGACTCAGCAGCGATCTCGGTAGCGATATCGCTATGTGAGACGGGCCCTTAAGTGGAAAGCTTAATTGATTGCTTTCCACTTTCACTTCAGGTCAGCCAGGGACACAATCAGTGACGTCAGAGGGAACTGATTAACAAAAATAGGGGTTCCCTTCGAAGAAAAAAATGGCGTGGGGTCCCCCCTATTTTTGTTAACCAGCCAGATGAAGCAGACCGCTGAGGCCTGGATTTTCAGGCTGTTAAGGAGCCAAGATCCATGGACCTTGCCAGCCTGATAATACTAGGCCACAGCAGTCTGCATATCTTGGCTGATTAACAAAAATAGGGGATCCCCTTGAAAAAAATTGGCGTGGGGTCCCCCCTATTTTTGTTAACCAGCCAGATGAAGCAGACCGCTGAGGCCTGGATTTTCAGGCTGTTAAGGAGCCAAGATCCATGGACCTTGCCAGCCTGATAATACCAGGCCACAGCAGTCTGCATATCTTGGCTGATTAACAAAAATAGGGGATCCCCTTGAAAAAAATTGGCGTGGGGTCCCCCCTATTTTTGTTAACCAGCCAGATGAAGCAGACCGCTGAGGCCTGGATTTTCAGGCTGTTAAGGAGCCAAGATCCATGGACCTTGCCAGCCTGATAATACCAGGCCACAGCAGTCTGCATATCTTGGCTGATTAACAAAAATAGGGGATCCCCTCGAAAAAAAATTGGCGTGGGGTCCCCCCTATTTTTGTTAACCAGCCAGATGAAGCAGACCGCTGAGGCCTGGTTTTTCAGGCTGGTAAGGATCCAATATCCATGGACCTTGCAAGCCTGATAATACCAGGCCACAGCAGTCTGCTTAGCTTGGCTGGTTAACAAAAATAGGGGATCCCCTCGAAAAAAAAACGGCGTGGGGATCCCCCCTATTTTTGTTAACCAGCCAAGTAAAATGCAGACTGCTGCGGCCTGGTATTAAAAGACTGTCAAGGCCCATGGATTTTGGCCCTCAACAGCCTGATAATACCAGGCTACAGCAGCCCCACATTTGGCGCATCAAAAGATGTGCCAATTGTGGCACTTTACCCGGCTCTTCCCACTTGCCTGTAGCGGTGGCAAGCGGGGTAATAAGGGGTTATTGTCACCATTGATTGCACGGTGACAATAAGCCCGGTTAATAATGGAGAGGTGTCAATAAGACACCGATCCATTATTAATCCCAAAGTTATTAAATGTATAAAAAAAAGACAAAGCAAGAAAAAAGTATTTTAATGAAATAAAAGAGACAACACAGTTTTCATTTCTTTTATTACACTCTCATTCCTGCGACGCCATCGATCTCCTGTAAAAAAAGAAAAAAAACAAACCAACAGTATACCACCTGTCCGACGCAGTCCATAATAACGACAGTCCCACGACGATCCAGCTCTGCTACATCGCAATGACAGGCAGAGCCTGTCATCGCGACGCAGCACAGCTGATTACCTGCTTCCCCGGCGGTGACGTCATCGGACTGACTGCTTAACGGCCGGGATTACCCAGCAGTCACTGCAGTTATCGCGAGAAACTGCATGTGACCGCCGGGGAAAGAAGATGGCGGCCATGAAGCAGTCCGGGATGTGACCGCCGGAGATCTTCTGCCAGGTAAGTGCCGCTGACTCCTGACAGACCCGACCGACGGACACTGACAGTGACAGTGACAATCCCGATTCCGGTATCCGATAAGACGAAAATATCGGAACTCGGAATCGGAATTCCGATACAGCTAATATCGGCCGATACCCGATATTTGCAGTATCGGAATGCTCAACACTAGTCATTAGCGATTCAAATTGACAGACGTTTGCGTGAGCGTAGAGGTATGCGTGGAATAGTGTTGCCTTGTGAACCAGCTTCTGAACCCATGCAGTGTGATAGAGTGGCTTCTGGGGCACAGCGTCATGAGTTTCGAAAACACAATGGGTTATGTTTCTACTGTGGTGACGCCTCTCATGCTATTTCAGTCTGCCCTAAGCGGGGAAGACGTTTTGCACATTCAGTTGTCTTGGGTAGTGTTCAGACTAAATTTTTGTTGACTGTTACCCTGATTTGCTCCCTGTCCACATTTTCTGCTCAGGATTTCGTTGATTCGGGAGCAGCTATTAACCTGATGGATTTTGATTTTGCTAAACGTTGTGGGTTTCCCTTGATACCCCTACGGAAGTCTATTCCCCTACTGGGGATCGATTCTACCCCTTTGGCTGAGAATAAACCTCAGTTCTCTACTCAGGTGATAATGAGGGTTGAACCTGATCATCAGGAGAGTTGCAAGTTTTTGGTGCTGTATAATCTGCATGACATTATTGTACTAGGTTTCCCTTGGTTACAGTCTCATAATCCTGTTTTGGATTGGAAATCTGTGTCTGTAACCAGTTGGGGCTGCCAATGTGTTAATACCAACACTCCTGTTTTTTCTGCCTCCCCCCAGGCTCAGAATGTTCCTGACTTTTGACTGATTTTTCTGATGTGTTTAGCGAAAGTAAATCTGCATCCTTGCCCCCCCATAGGAGCTATGACTGCGCTATTGAATTAGTGCCTGGTGGTAAATTCCCTAAAGGTCGCCTTTTTAACTTGTCTGTACCTGAACATGACGCTATGCGGTCTTATATTAAGGAGTCATTGGAGAAGGGTCATATCAGACCATCCTCTTCACCCTTGGGTGCCGGGTTTTTCTTTGTGGCCAAAAAGGATGGTTCATTAAGGCCGTGTATTGATTATCGTCTCTTGAACAATATTACTGTGAAATATCAATATCCGTTACCCTTGATTTCTGACCTGTTTTCCAGGGTGAAAAATGCTACTTGGTTTACCAAGCTTGACCTCAGGGGGTCATATAACCTTATTCGCATTAAGCAAGGGGATGAATGGAAGACTGCATTTAATACCCCAGAGGGGCATTTTGAGTACCTAGTGATGCCCTTTGGGCTCACTAATGCTCCTTCTGTCTTCCAGTCCTTCATGAATGACATTTTCAGGGATTTTGTGGATAAATTTCTGATTGTTTATTTGGATGATATCTTGATTTTTTCCAATGACTGGGACTCTCATGTGAAACATGTTCGGACTGTGTTCCAGATTTTGAGAGAGAATGCTCTGTATGTGAAGGGATCAAAGTGTCTTTTTGGCGTACAGAGGATCTCATTTCTGGGATTCATTTTGTCCCCATCTGTTATTGAAATGGACCCGGTCAAGGTTCAGGCCATCTGTGATTGGGTCCAACCTACTTCATTAAAGGCTCTTCAAAGATTCTTGGGTTTTGCCAATTTTTATCGTAAATTTATTGGTAATTTCTCTGTTATTGTTAAACCATTGACTGATTTGACCAAAAAGGGTTCTGATGTGGTGAATTGGCCTCCTGAGGCAGTCTCTGCGTTTCAGGAACTTAAGCAGAGATTCACTTCTGCTCCTGTTCTACGGCAGCCTGATGTTTCTCTGCCGTTTCAGGTGGAGGTTGATGCCTCTGAGATTGGGGCAGGTGCCGTTTTGTCCCAAAGAGATCCAGAGACCTCTAAAAGTAACCCTTGTGCCTTTTTCTCTGAAAATTTTCTCCAACTGAGCGTAATTATGACGTGGGTAATCGGGAGTTATTGGCCATGAAGTGGGCTTTTGAAGAGTGGAGACATTGGCTGGAAGGAGCCAAACATCAGGTGGTGGTCCTCACGGACCATAAGAATCTGGTTTATCTGGAATCAGCCAAGCGACTTAATCCTAGACAGGCCAGGTGGGCCTTGTTTTTCACACGTTTTAATTTTGTGGTTTCCTTTCTTCCTGGCACTAAGAATGTTAAGGCGGATGCCCTCTCGAGGAGTTTCCTTGCGGACTCTCCTGAATTATCTGATCCTGCTGTTATTTTGAAAGAGGGTGTAGTTCTTTCCGCCATCTCGCCCAATTTGAGACTGGCTCTGGAAGGGTGTCAGGAGGATAAACCCGAGCGCTGCCCTATTGGGAAATTGTTTGTCCCAGACCGATGGAAAAAGAGTGTGATGTCTGAGATTCATTGTTCCGCGTTGGCCGGTCATCCCGGAATTTTTGGTACCAGAGACTTGGTTAGTCAGTCCTTTTAGTGGCCTACTTTGTCTCGTGACGTCAGGGAATTTGTGCAGTCCTGCGGGACTTGCTCTAGCTCCAAGACTTGCTCTCGCTCTAGTGGTTTGTTGATGCCATTGCCTGTGCCCAAGAGACCATGGACCCATATCTCTATGGATTTCATTTCCGACCTCCCTGTTTCTCAGAGAATGACCGTTATCTGGGTGATTTGTGATAGGTTTTCCAAAATGATACATCTTGTGCCATTACCTAAGTTGCCTTCCTCCTCCGAATTGGTGCCTTTGTTCCTTCAGCACGTGGTTCGGTTACACGGCATTCCTGAGAACATTGTGTCTGACAGAGGAGTCCAGTTTGTTTCCAGATTTTGGAGGACTTTTTGTTCTAAACTTGGTGTTCAATTGTCTTTCTCCTCGGCTTTTCATCCTCAGACCAATGGACAAACTGAGAGAACAAACCAGACATTCGAGACTTATCTGAGATGCTTTGTGTCTGCTGATCAGGATGACTGGGTCTCTTTTTTGCCTTTGGCTGAGTTTGCTCTTAATAATAGGGCTAGCTCTGCCACTTTGATGTCCCCATTTTTCTGCAATTTTGGGTTTCACCCTCGATTTTCTTCGGGACAGACGGAGGCTTCTGTCTGTCCAGGTGTTGACTCTGTTGTGGAGCGTATGGAGCAGATTTGGGACCAGGTAGTGGAGAGGTTGTCCCTCTCTCAGGAGAGGGCCCAACGGTTTGCCAACCGGCATAGGACTGATGGTCCTCGGTTTGAAGTGGGGGACTTGGTCTGGTTGTCCTCAAGAAATATCCCTATGAGAGTTGCATCTCCTAAGTTTAAGCCTAGGTTCATTGGACCTTATAAGATCATGGAGATTCTTAATCCTGTTCCTTTTCGTTTACTTCTTCCAGGGACATTTAAGATCCATAACGTGTTCCACAAGTCCTTATTGAAGAGGTTTGTCGAGCCAGTGGTTCCTATGGCTGTGCCTCCTGACCCTGTTTTGGTTGAGGGCAATCTGGAGTATGTGGTTGAGAAAATATTGAATTCTCGTTTTTCTAGACGGAAACTCCAGTATTTGGTTAAGTGGAGAGGTTATGGTCAGGAGGACAATTCTTGGGTGTTTGCTTCGGACATCCATGCTAGGAGACTCATCCGTGCGTATCACAGAGCTCATCCTGACCGACCTGGTTGCTCAAATGAGGGTTCGGTGACCCCTCCTCAAGGGGGGGTACTGTTGTGAATGTGCTAGAAATGAATTCTGAGCAGAAACTCCCTCTGGTGGTTACAAACAGTACTAAACTATCCAATGAAGATTGGGAAGATTGGCGATCAGGTGTTACTGACTGGTCTTATATAAGGGAGGTTCCCTCCCATCAGGGTTGCCGGTGATCAATTGTTCTGGTCTCATCTTTGATTCCTGTTCACTTTGTAGCCTGCTGTTTCGTGCCTGCATCTTTTGCTAACAGATAAGACATTTTCTTCTTTTTGTTTTTTGTGCTTGCTTTTTGCATTTTGTCCTGCACTTCTGTGGGGGTCTGCCGGGTCCCCTCCGGGGGCTTGTGCTCCTCTCAGTTTAGTTCAGCCACTGTTGTTTGTTCATTTGCCTTTTCCAGTTTTTTCAGTGGCTGTTGTTTGGTTTTTGTTACACCAGAGAACTAATTTAGGTGGTAGAGGTCGTGTGATCTCAGGTGTTTTTGTAATTAGTAGAGTTGGTACTTTTCAGGGTTTTTTGGGGTTGCAGTAAGTGTCCTTCCTATCCTTTTCTATTTAGGAAGTTTGGGCCCAGCGTTTGCTCATACTATTTTCTATCTGTGTCTGTATTTCTTCTTGTCTAACCGCCATTACATGTTTGGGGGCTTTCTATGTTCTTTGGGGATCTGCTCCGGGGCAGATAGTTTTCCTCTTTCTGTCTTTGGGTGTGGTTGGCTTCTCGGGCTGTGACGAGGCGTCTGGGACCAACGTGGGTACGCTCCACGGCTGCCTTTAGTTGTGGTGGTTAGTCAGGGTACTGCAATCCCATAGATTCCAACCTCTTTGGTGTATTTCCTTTTTTGCTTGCTCTCCTCGGCTACCAAATCATAACACCTCCCTCTGAGATGCCCCTCGATGTTGCTGCCACGATTGACAGAGGCATCACAGTGGTTAAATGCCTGTGATTGGTGCTAGCACCAATTGTGCTCTTCGCGCAGGGTGTCAGCTCTCACATAGAGCTGACACCCGCACTCGATCACGGTGATGCACAGCGTGAATCCGAGCAATCATGGTGCTGTATATACATGGCAGTTTGCGAGAACGCAACTCCTGTGGCGCCGTATATTATACATCGCATGCTGTGAAGGGGTTAAACATTTCACCAACTTTCTAGCCATTCTTTCCTCTCTGCACAGCTGCATTCTTCACATTGAGATGTACCCTATCCCTACCATAGAGCTTGTATCTAATGAAGTTTTCCTAAGCCAAAACTCTCCTTCATACACCAATTCCTGAGCCTTTTATTTACCGCCCTAATCTCCCACTGCTTCTCTGCTGTGGCAAATGGTTCCGGTAATATTTCAGAGAGTACTACCTTTAAGGTCCTTGACTTAAGCCAACAACCTAAATCCCTGAAATCATTTTAACGCTAGAACTACTGAGGTAGTCATTTTACCTACTTCTCACTATGTGCGAAGTAGTCAAAATGACTACCTCAGTAGTTCTAGTGTAAAGGACCTTCCAGCTAACTTTTTGTTATTGGTACCAATGTGCACCATGACTGCTGAGTCCTCAACAGCCCCTCCTACTTGTTAATCCAATCCACAATGTGTCGAACTCAAGCGCCAGGAAAATTACACATTATTTGCCAATCCCAGTCTTTGTGACACACTGCCCTGTGTGAAACTCTAATAATTAAATTTCTCACAACCAATATATGTTTGGCCTTCTCTGCATTCCTATACTCTTGAATCACTGGAGCAGACTTGTGTTTTTCTGTAGCAGTGCTATCCCTGCACTAACATTCACCTCATCCACCTCAATTTAGCTAACTTATTGGGGTGTGCCAGAATAGGGCTAGTCTCCCTGACACTCTTCTGCCTACTCTGCTTACTGTATTCTTACAAAATGCCTTATTCTCCTGTAGCTCCATGCTACTACCCTCCTCAACATACACCCCAATGAGCACCTGCTCATTGAGGAGCAAGCTCCTTTCCATGTTGTCAGTGGTTTCACAGTGTCTCGAGTTAGCACCTGTATTCTGGCTTACTTTTATTTCTTCAGATCCACAGCAGATATACCTTGTCTCCAGGTGTTTAGTTTATATTATCCTCGCTTTAGTCTTTTCAGCAGGTAACAGGTATTTTTATTTACTCATTTGTGTGTGCTATCACCTTCCACGTGTGGCTTTATATGCATTCCCCTGCTGGTGATAGTCTCATTTGGATATCCAGCCATACTGCTGTGCAGGGTGGGCCTTGTATATGGATAATGAAAAAAGCAGTGTATTAATCCAGTGACTATGGGCAGTAGAATGTATTTAAAACTTCTATTTTATTTTGTACATGATTAAGGCTTCCTATAGCTGAAACGCATAGGATTCTTGTTCCTCAAGTTCAGCCCTGTGGCTGCAACATGGTGCACTGTATTTTAATACGTACAAAATACTAGAAGTTTTAAATACATTCTACTGCCCATAGTCGCTGGAATAATACACCTTTTTTGCATCATCGATTGTCTGCCTGGAGCCCAAGGCTAATCTGTGCGCAGGGGGAGAATCCAGAATGCAGGAGGATGACCGACAAGGGGTGAGCTGAATTATTTTACCTTTTTTTCATGTATATGGATACACCTAAATAAAATGGGAATGGTTGGTGATATCAACTTCCTGTTTGTGGTACATTAGTATATGGGAGGGGGAAATCTTTTCAAGATGGGTGGTGACCATGGCGGTCATTTTTAAGTCGGCCATTTTGGATCCAACTTTATTTTTTCCAATGGGAAGAGGGTTATGTGACACATCAAACTTATTGAGAATTTCTGTTACTGCTCGAGTTCCCGCTGCTGCACAAGGGGAATCTTGAGCCTGTCCGGCTGCGGTCCCCCATCTGTTTTCAGCCGCAGTGGAGCCTGCTCAGCAGAGACGTCGGTCCAGCGTCTCGCTCGGTCTAATACTGTGCAGAGGCTTGTTTCTGCCTCTCCTGGTTCCTCTATTGTAACCAGTGCTGGCAGTCCTCGGTTTCTCCATCTGAGCATGACCAGGGAAAGATCTCCCATTGGAAATCAGGGTCACATGCTCGGTTACAGCAGCGACGCCCATTGGTCCTCCAGGAAGGTCCTGAAGCTGTTTGTGTTCTGGAGCAGTTTCCCATTGGTCCTTTTCTGGAAGTTCCTGTAGCTGCTGCTATAAAAAGCTTGCATGACCACACGGCCATGCGCTAGTATCAAATCTGTTACGTGCTTGGCCAGTGTGGTTATGCATGTGTTTAGGGACCCGGCTGAAATAAGCCCCTAGAATACCGGCACCTCCGGTGAGGAGTTTGTGTGTTTGGGTTCAGGGCTCTGGCTGAAATAAGCCCCTAGTATACCGGCACCTCCGGTGAGGAGTTTGCTGTGTGCATCGCTGACTACATTATATTGAAGCTGCGCAGCCTGGACGCAACCCGGTGGGCAGCACGCGGACATCGCCATCAGTCAGCTTTCATGTTGCGACTCTGTGGAGTAACAGAGTTCATTTATACCGCTATGTAGCGCCACTGCATTTTTAGTTTAGCGGCTCTGTGGAATAACAGAGTTCGCTCTTATCATTTTATAGTTCACATCTGCGACTCTGCGGGATAACAGAGTTCGCTCATACCGCCTATTGCACCATCTTACTAGCAGCAGGCTCTGCCTGCACGGTGGACCCCAGGCTGCGAACGCACCTCTCCTTTATATCTATTAGGTGCATTCCGCAGGCCCTTAACAATTTCACAAGAAAAACAATGGTGTGCTTGGTTTTAACATAACTGTATTCTGGAAAAAATTCTGTTGAATCCAAAATGGCTGACTTCAAAATGGCCACCATGGTCACTACCCATCTTGAAGAGTTTTCCCCTCCCATATACTAATGTGCCACAAACAGGAAGTTGATATCACCAACCATTCACATTTTATTGAGTTGTATCCATATACATGGCCCACCCTGTAGTTTAAGTCAAGTCAGTGAAAGACCAGCTACGGTTTATCTCTGATGTTTATGTTTTTTTCCCTGCACCTATCTTCTCATAGGATCATAGAATGTTAGAGTTGGAAGGGACTTCCAAGGTCATCATGTCCAACTCTTGTCAATGCAGGATTCACTAAAGTATCTCAAATAGAGTTCTGTCCAGTCTCAGTTTGAAGCTTTTAGGAAGTAGGTGGCATATTCTCTAACAGTACATACTTAATCCTTTATTTTGTAATCCGTGGTTCGGTCAGGTCAGGAGGGCGGCGTTTTCTATGTTCTCCCCCCTCTCCTCGGCATCACTTGCGTAGGGCCGTCTGTGAATCCCACAGACGGCGTTCGGCTTCCCCAATTGCGCATTTCAAATTCGGCCCCGCGCATGTGCAGCATTAAATCATTACAGCGCATGCACTACTCTTTCCTTACCCCGGAAGTCGTCCAAGGCGATCAGTCATTTCCGGGGCAAAGAAAGAGTAGCGCATGCGCTGTAATGATTTAATTTTTGCCCACTGTTGTGCAAAGCACACTGCGCATGAGCGGGGCCGAATTTGAAATGCGCAATTGTGGGAAACCGAACACCGTCTGTGGGATTCACAGACGGCCACACGCAAGTGATGTCGAGGAGCGAGGGGGAGGGCATAGAAAACGCTGCCCTCCTGACCTGACCGCCCTGATTGACAGCGTCAAATACGAACTTTACTAAGGTATTTTGATATGAAAATGGGGGTATCATGATATAAGGTAAATACTGATAGCTTTGTTATGGGACGCACTATTCAGCCATATCTTTAGTTGATATGGCAAAATTGGGGTGACAGATTCCATTTAAGAGATGATTCACTGAAGTTAGTTGCTGCCTTTATCATGATGCTGATTCTCTCCTCTTTCTCTCTTCTTATCTCACTGGTGACCTTCAGTCCACTGGCCCTGAACTCCTCCAGCACTTTTCTTTATCTTCTCCAGTGTTAATTCCAATTCTATTTGCATACCTATCTTCACAAATCAGGAAATACTTCCCTGATATAATCTTGCCCTCTTCACAATTGGGGCTGTTCTCAACTATATTTAATCCTTATCTTACTTTAACTAGCCATTTCCTTGTCTACAGTGCCCTCCATTATACTTCCCCAATTCCTAACTATTTTTACTCCATTACCTAGTTCCTACTCCTGTATCCTAGTTTCCTAACCTTTTTTCTATGCTATTATGTTATGATAAAACTCACTTTTATTATTGAACATTTGCTATCTATCCACTTATAAAACCGTACACATTATATTGTTTACTTTACTATGCATAAACCGTTACTATACATAGATTGACACATAAGCATTATTCAGACTTCCACAAAAAAGTGTACCCGTTTTACCAAGAAGGGATGCAGGCAATGAATCAATACTGCCATACCTTACATAAGCTTTCCCTTTGGCCTCTTTCACACATCAGGTTTTCGGCGTCAGGCATAATGCGGCATCGCCCCGGACCGCCGGATCCGGGTTGTTTTTATGTAAAACTGGATGAGACGGATCTGGCCGAAAACCAGATCCATCTCATCCGGTTCTTTATCCGTTTTTCGACAGATTACGACGGATCCGGTTTTTTAAAACGCCTCTTTTGGGCTTCCAAACATGATTGGCTACTGAAAACCTATATATACACTGTTCCTACAGCCCATCTGGTTGTATAGGAGCAAGTGCTGTGCCGGATGGAGAGAAGAGCAAGAGGCTGGTAAAGATGGATGTTGTGATAGGAAACATTATGAAAAATTTGGTGGATTTCATAGTGGAGGCGAATCGTCTGAAAGCGATTGTTCTGGAGAAGGAGAGAAAGATACAGCAGTGCATCATGAGTCAGTGCCGACGCCGTTTCTGGATCCACTCCATCACAGCCCAGAGAATGACTCGTGGGGTGTTTTCTACACTATACGTGGAGCTACGAGGAAACCCTCAGAAATTTTTTGCATTATGTTCGAATGAAAATGGAGAACTTTGATTTCTTGGTGGAGCGTATTGGAGACCTGATAAGAAGATCAGACACGTATTGCCGCTTCTCCATTTCACCGGCGGAGCGTCTGATGGTGACTCTTCGGTAAGCCATATTTATTGTATCTGCTTGCTTCAGAGCACACTTGACCTGGAATGTTATTGCTGGTAGTTTGTATACGGCCATCTGACTCAGCTTTAACAATTGGAGTTACTATAAAAATATTTTTTTTTATAGTATCTCCAATTGTTATAGCTGAGGTCTGGTATGTAATGCTGTGATTTGAAACTAATTTTTTTGTTTTTTATTCACAGATTCCTTGCAACTGGAGAATCTCTTTCCTCACTCCATTTCCAGTACAGACTTGGGATTTCCACCATCTCTGGAATTGTGAAGCACACATGCCGTGCATTGTGGGACTGTCTAGTTGTGGAATCCGGAGCATTGCGGCGCCCATAGACTTTCATTGTAATAAAAAGCCGGAAGCGCCTCCTCCAGAGTTGTTTTGCTTTCATTTAGTTTCTGTGTGGCACCTGCGTCTTTCTCTTTCCCCAGATCCCTTCGCACAGTGTGAATACATGATAACACATTGCGGGGAGGGATCTAGGGAAAAAGAAAGATGCAGGCGCCACACAGAAACGAAATGAAAGCAAAACAACTCTGGAGGAGGCACGGTGATGCTGAAGTGGCTTGATGGACAGCTGGGGAGGATGAGTCAGGTGAAGAGGCCATACCTCAGGGACGCATTTAAGGTATGGGGACCTAGTTTTAAAACTGTATATTTCAGCGTTGCAGGGGACCAGAAAAAAAAGAGCCACCTTCACAGACTGCTGCCTTAGTGCTGCTGAAGGTGGCTCTTTTACTTAAAAACGCCTGGGGGGGGGTGTCAAGTTCCCTTTAATGGTTATTTTTTTTAACCAAGCTTAAGGTACTGCCACACTAAACAATCCCGCTAGCGATCACGATAACGACGCATACTAATGCGATCGCTAGCGGGATTGTTTCTATATCGCTAGTAGCAGCCTATTTTAGCAATGTCGTTAAGGACGCTATCGCGGTTAGTGATCTCCTTAACGACTTTAGCGGTACAAAAGTACCGCTAAATCGCTAACAAAAGGTGCTACACTCAGCGATATATACTTACCAGCGGGGCGCCGATGATAAAAATAGGGTCCGGAACGATGAGAACGACGAGCGAGATCACAGCAGGATCTCAGCAGGGGCCACGTCACTGGTAGATGCCTCACACAACAACATCGCTAACGGGATCGCTAAATAGTGACGTTTTTTAGCGATCCCGTTAGCGATGTTGTTTAGTGTGGCATACCCTTTAGGCAAAAATAATGGAATCACTCAATTCTAAGTGAAAAAATTATGGAATCACCCTGTAAATTTTCATTCCCAAAACTAACACCTGCATCAAATTAGATCTGCTCGTTAGTCTGCATCTAAAAAGGAGTGATCACACCTTGGAGAGCTGTTGCACCAAGTGGACTGACATGAATCATGGCTCCAACAAGAGAGATATCAATTCAAACAAAGGAGAGGATTATCAAACTTTTAAAAGAGGGTAAATCATCACGCAATTTTGGAAAAGATGTTGGTTGTTCACAGTCAGCTGTGTCTAAAATCTGGACCAAATACAAACAACATGGGAAGGTTGTTGAAGGCAAACATACTGGTAGACCAAGGAAGACATCAAAGTGTCAAGACCGGAAACTTAAAGCAATACGTCTCTAAAACAGGAAATGCACAACAAAACAAATTAGGAAGAATGGGTGGAAATTGGAGTCAACGTCTGTGACCGAACTGTAAGAAACCGCCTAAAGGAAATGGGATTTACATACAGAAAAGCTAAACGAAAGCCATCATTAACACCTAAACAGAAAAAAGCAAGGTTACAATGGGTTAAGGAAAAGCAATCGTGGACTGTGGATGACTGGATGAAAGTCATATTCATATGAATCGCGAATCTGCATTGGGCAAGGCGATGATGCTGGAACTTTTGTTTGGTGCCGTTCCAATGAGATTTATAAAGATGACTGACTGAAGAAAACATGCAAATTTCCACAGTCATTGATGATATGGGGCTGCATGTCAGGTAAAGGCACTGGGGAGATGGCTGTCATTACATCTTCATTAAATGCACAGGTTTATGTTGATATTTTGGACACTTTTCTTATCCCATCAATTGAAAGGATGTTTGGGGATGATGAAATCATTTTTCAACATGATAATGCATCCTGCCATAGAGCAAAAACTGTGAAAACATTCCTTGAAAAAAGAAACATAAGGTCAATCTCATGGCCTGCAAATAGTCCGGATCTCAATCCAATTGAAAATCTTTGGCGGAAGTTGAAGAAAATGGTCCATGACAAGGCTCCAACCTGCAAAGCTGATCTGACAAGAGCAATCAGAGAAAGTTGGAGCCAGATTGATGAAGAGTACTGTTGACACTCATTAAGTCCATGCCTCAGAGACTGCAAGCTGTTGTAAAAGCCAGAGGTGGTGCAACAAAATATAGTGATGTGTTGGAGTGTTTTTTTGTTTGTTTGTTTTTCATGATTCCATAATTTTTTCCCTCAGAATTGAGTGATTCCATAATTTTTTCCTATGCTTAGTTAAAAAAAAAAAATCATTACTGACTACCACATTATTTGTTCTTGATTTCTTTTAGTGTTTCTTAAAGCCAGAAAGTTGCCATTTGAAATGACTTCAGTTTTGTACCACGTCTGTGATCTGTTTTTTTTCAACAAAATTATACAACTGAATGAGCATCCTCCAAGGCCAGTGATTTCATAATTTTTGCCAGGGGTTGTAGAATACCCCATGATTTACCCTATGATTTAAGGAAGCAATCTATGAGGTCTGGCACTGATATCTCACTGATTGCTGACTAAGGGCAGAGAAACACTGCGGTAATTCACGTGTGAGAATCCATGATAAAACTTGTACTGGCTGTCAGATCTCCTGACCTGAGCTTGACCTCTGCAAAGTAATCCATCACGCTGTCTTGCTCAGATCAGGTTGGTGTCAGGCCAGTCCCATTCAGTGCACAAGTTTTACGGCCTTGTGACTCCAGCCTAAGAAGCACATACATTTTAGCAAGATGTTATCTTGCTAAAAAGTGCATCTTATAGTTAAAAAATAGGGTACTCAACAGATTTCATTGCTGTTTCACTGCCCATACTTTATTAATACTAAAGCTGCTGAAAACATTTTTCTCTACCATTCACAGCTAGATCAAGCTGTTCATGGCAAGAAGCAAAGATAATTGAAAACAGTTGTATCTCAAAGCGTGTGAACAGCGCATTTTGATTTTATTGTTGAACCTGCCACTGCCGCTCTGCCAAGCACACTCTTTTATCAACACTAAGGCTTGTGTTTTTGCTGCTTTTTTATGCACAATTTAAGCTACATTTTACAGTACCAGCAAAGTCAACTAACTTTCAGAAAACTCATGCTCACTGTGTTTTGGTGATTGCTCATGTGGTTAATGGGAGGTATGTATCACAGAGGTGCGTGGCCCTGTGATGGAAGCTTGGGCTTGTTTTGGCTCAGCAGATTTACTGCTGAGGTTTACTTTACATTGGGAAGGCTTCCAGGTGACTTGTAGAGATGGGTGGGTCCAGTCACCTACATACCCCACCCCAGGGGGTGTGTCTGAACACCCAAAATGGAGGCTGTTGTTTGGCACATGGTCTGTGAGTTGGGAGGGAGAAGGCCTCCTGTGTATGTGGCTCCAGGCCGAGCCTGAGTGCTGGACATTACCCCAGTCTGTGTGCCAACTGGCCTGAGGGAGCAGAATCCTGCCACGACCTGTGTGACGTCAGGGGGGTGGAAAATACACAGCCATGTGAGTTAGCAGTGGCTGGTGTCTTGGGAGAGCAGGAACTCCATCATAGCTCTCGGAGGAGCTAAAGGACTGTGCCATGCACACTGATGCTTTGTGTTGTTTTCCTGCTATAAAGGCTGTTTTTCTTTTGTTGGTGCTACTGGGCTTATGGAGCTAATAAACCCACATGAACTGTTGAATGGAACTTTTTAATTAAAAGAGCCACCTTCAGCAGCACTAAGGCTGCATTCTGTGAAGGCGGCTCTTATGTTTCTGATTGCTAGGATAGCTGAAATAAACACTTTTATAATCTGTCTGACATACCTCTATTGTGTCAGGAAGGGTGTCTTCTCCCCCTGTGTCAACGGCCTCAGCGGTGTCAATCATCCCCCACTTGTTTACCGCCCCACCTCCTCTCCTTCTTGCGACATCAACGGCGCTGCGCGTAGTTGCGGCCCCAGATCCCGCCCTGCAGTGTGTTATGATGTATTCTGGGCTGGGAATCTGGCGCCTGCGCAGTGAGGATCTCTGCGCCTGTCCCTCATCTCCCTCCACCGCTTTCTTCACTGCGCAGGCGCCAAATCCCCTGCCCCGCAGTGTGAATACATCATAACACACTGCGGGGCGGGATCTGGGGTCGCCACTACACACAGTGCGGTGATATCGCAAGAAGGAGCGAAGGCGGGGGCCAGAAACAAGAGGGGGATAATTGACACTGCTGAGGCCGTTGACACAGGGGGAGAAGACATACCTCCCTGACATAATATAGGTATGTCGGACAAATTATAAAACTATTTCAGCGATCCTAGTGATTAGAAACATAAGAGCCACCTTCACAGAATGCAGCCTTAGTGCTGCTGAAGGTGGCTCTTTTACATAAAAAGGCTCTGGGGGTGAAAGGTTCCCTTTAAGGTACAGCTTGAGACTACCCCTTTAAGCTTTACCAGAGAAACAAAGGTTTTTTGTTGAAATCATTTATTATCTTCAATGAAAGTCTAATTTCTATGGGCATCTTTCTTGCCAAGGAAAATATGGGATCTGTTTATTGTCAATTTACTCTTCTATTAAGTGTTTACTATTCTATTAAGTGAGGAATGTCCAAAGAAAAGAACGCCATTACTGACCATGACTGTAGCATAATTAAACATGAAACCCAAATGACAACACTTCGCTCCATTTATAAGTAGAAATCATTTATGTATCTATATTTGTCAGGTTGCTTGTAAATAATACTCAGAATATGTTTACAACATAATAATTGCTGAAACAAGGTTCATGCATTGATGTATTGCTATATTTCCAACTCATTTGCAGCAGCTGTGTTGTGCCTTTATTTCAAAATGGCTTAACATACTTTTTTTTACAAAAATAAGGTAACAGTTTTTTTTTATCGTGAACATTGCAGAAATTAATTTCCTTCCAGTAATTTGCATGTAGACTATATATCGTATGTATTACGTTTTCAATTTCAACCAAACAATGCAGCTTTTGTGCTTCGGATAGATTTAATCAGCTTCCAGAAATACAGATTGTTTGGCTAATTGCAACTTTTCCCTTGGCTGGTTAAGACTTTTTATCAGGAGGTGAATGTTTTAAATTGTTTTTATATGATGTAATTTACAAATTTGTCTTTCCTAACTTTAAAGGCGTAATACTACAGCTAACAAATTGTACTGAGATACAGATTTTCTGGTAGTGTCACAACACTGCACCCCTTGCAATTAAAGTAATTTCACTTGTGATGTAAGTCTCATGGGAACACACTGAACTGCAGGTTGGTATACTGTTGAGGATTATAGTCATTTAGTTTAGCTACAAAGAAACAAAAAGTGGAAATAAATTGCTACTTTCCTCTTGCAAAAATGAAAAGGAACAAAGACTCAAAGTTTCTATTTTTTGTGTGATGAGAACATTTCTTTCAAAAGAAAAACTTCAATAAAGGAGCAAAACCACTGGTGGGGGTAGTTGGCCCTGCAACCCAAGGAGTCACAGCTGCTCTAATCCGAGGAGTCAGTGGAAAGGTGAGACCTGTAATTTGCAACACCTTGTGTATTTGCTGGGACTGTTCTATATGTCATTGTCTGTTTTGTGCCACACTGTTTTACACTTACTCTGTGTTGTCCCTAATGAAGCGGAAGCGAAACGCACGTTGGAGTGGTGTGTGTGGGGGGCACTGGAGTGTCTGACAGGTTGGTATGTTTTGTTATGTATTTTCACTAATAGCACTTTATATATTTGGCTATTGCTGACCCATTGTTGCTATTTAATGCACACTCATTTTCTTTGTATGGGCATTAATTATAATAATTTTTTATAATTTTTTATTATGCTATACACTCTTCTCGTGTTTTCCCATCAAATTGGTGTTAAAAAAATTTCTTTGCACATTTTATTTTTATTTAGCAGCTATTTTAGTAATCTATTGTCACATTACCTCTGTAAATTATGTTACATCCCATTTTTACTATATTGTTTATTTTATGGAAATTTTATTGCTTATCTGTCTGCTACTCCATGCCCCTTGCAGTACCCATGTACAGTCATGGCCAAAAGTTTTGAGAATGACACAAATATTATATTTTCACATGATCTGCTGCCCTCTGGTTTTTATGTGTGTTTGACAGATGTTTTTATCACAGACAGAAATATAATAATTGCAAACATATGAGTAACAAAAGCTTATATTGACAGTTAGAATGAGTTAATGCAGCAAGTCAATATTTGCAGTGGTTGACCCTTCTTCTTCAGGACCTCTGCAATTCTCCCTGGCATGCTCTCAATCAACTTCTGGACCAAATCCTGACTGATAGCAGTCCATTCTTGCACAATCAATGCTTTCATTTTGTCAGAATTTTTAGGTTTTTGTTTGTCACCCGTCTCTTGATGATTGACCACAAGTTCTCAATGGGATTAAGATCTGGTGAGTTTCCAGGCCATGGACCCAAAATCTCTATGTTTTGTTCCCTGAGCCATTTAGTTCTCACCTTTGCTTTATGGCAAGGTGCTCCATCATGCTGGAAAAGGCATTGTTGATCGCCAAACTGCTCTTGGAGGGTTGGGAGAAGTTGCTCTTGGAGGACATTCTGGTACCATTCTTTATTCATGGCTGTGTTTTTAGGCAAGACTGTGAGAGAGCCAATTCCCTTGGCTGAGAAGCAACCCCACACATGAATGGTTTCAGGATGCTTAACAGTTGGCATGAGACAAGACTGGTGGTAGCGCTCACCTTGTCTTCTCCGAATGAGGCGTTTTCCTGATGTCCCAAACAATCAAAAAGGGGATTCATCAGAGAAAATAACTTTACCCCAGTCCTCAGCAGTCCACTGCCTGTACCTTTTGCAGAATATCAGTCTGTCCATGATGTTTTTTCTGGAGAGAAGTGGCTTCTTTGCTGCCCTGCTTGAGACCAGGCCTTGCTCCAAGATTCTCCGCCTCACAGTGCGTGCAGATGCACTCACACCTGCCTGCTGCCATTCCTGAGTCAAGCTCTGCACTGCTGGTAGCCCAATCCCGCAGCTGAAACACTTTTAAGAGATGGTCCTGGTGCTTGCTGGTCTTTCTTGGCGCCCTGAGCCTTTTTGGCAACAATGGAACCTCTCTCCTTGAAGTTCTTGATGATGCGATAGATTGTTGACTGAGGTGCAATCTTTCTAGCTGCGATACTTTTCCCTGTTAGGCCATTTTTGTGCATTGCAATGATGACTGCACATGTTTCTTTAGAGATAACCATGGTTAACAGAAGAGAAACAATGATGTCAAGCACCAGCCTTCTTTTAAAGTGTCCAGTGGTGTCATTCTTACTTAATCATGACAGATTGATCTCCAGCCATGTCCTCATCAACACCCACACCTGTGTTAATGGAGCAATCACTGAAAAGAGGTTAGCTGGTCCTTTTAAGGCAGGGCTGCAATGATGTTGAAATGTGTTTTGGGGGATAAAGTTCATTTTCTAGCCAAATATTGACATTGCAAGTAATTGCTGTTAAGCTGATCACTCTTTATAACATTCTGGAGTATATGCAAATTGGCATTAGAAAAAGTGAAGCAGTAGACTTTGTAAAAATTAATATTTGTGTCATTCTCAAAACTTTTGGCCATGACTGTACTGTTAGTTTTTAGTTTTTGTTTTTAATTAATACAATCTTTTTTTATGAAAATCTTTTTGTGACATCATGTTTTTCTATGGTAGTTTGTGAAATCGTGTTTTTTATATATGTCAATAAAGTGATATATTTTTTATCAGTACTTTGAATATTTATTGGGATGAGCCCTGGTCCATGCGGTCTTGGACCAGAGGACGAAATTATCCACTGACCCCCTGTTTCTCCACACCTTGTCCCAAGATTGTGTGTGCAGCAATAGAAATTGTCCATGTCTAAGTGGGCACACAAGATGCATGCGTTGTCATCTTAATTGTCTGCGGCCAAATTGTATTTTGGAGGTTTACAGACAGAGAAATCAAGAGGACAAAGACAATGAGCTGCGTCTCAAATGAATTCTGATTTATTGGCTGAAAATGCTCAGTATTTATAAAGAGAAATTAGGTGTTTTCCCACACATTACCTCGTTTTCCCCTAATTTTATGGAGCTTTTACCTACAGTGGGGAAAATAAGTATTTGATACACTCACAATTTTGCAAGTTTTCCCATCTACAAAGAAAGGAGATCTGCAATTTTTATTGTATGTACACTTCACCTGTGAGATACAGAATCTTAAAAAACATGATATAATTATGAAAACCATGAATAAGTATTTTATACAATGGAAAAACAAAACTTAATATTTGGTACAGAAACCTTTGTTTGCAATTACAGAGGCCAGACATTTCTTGTAGTTCTTGACCAAGTTTGCACACACTGCAGCAAGGATTTTGGCCCACTCCACCATACAGATCTTCTCCACATGTTTCAATTTTCTGGGCTGTTGCTGGGCAACATTGAGTTTCAGCTCCCTTCAAAGATTAGGTTCAGGTCTCGAGACGGGCTAGACCACTTCTGGACCTTGAAATGCATCTTACGGAGCCACTCCTTAGTTGCCTTGGCTGTGTGTTTTGGGTCATAGGCATGCTAGAAGACCCAGCCACAGCCCATCCTCAAAGCTCTTACTGAGGGAACGAGGTTGTTGACCAAAATCTTGCAATAAATGACTCCACTCATCATCCCTTCAATATGGTGCAGTCATCCTGTTCCCTTAGCAGAAAAGCACCTCCAGAGTACGATGTTTCTCCAACTATGCTTCATGGCTGGGACATGTTCTCAGGGTTGAACTCATCCTTCTTCCTACAAACAAGGCAAATGGAGATCACCCCTGAAGCATTCCTGACTCCTAGTTCACAGCTGTTGTCAGAGTTTCATGCCATTTTTACCGGTGCACCAAAAAACATACCAAAACGGATTTGCAGGGAAATATGTCAAGATACATTCTTTCCAGGTTAATGACATGTATATAAGGCAAAATAATTACCACAGTCCAAAATGTTCCTCCACTACTTGGGCTATGTTCAGACGCAGCATTTTAAAGTGTTTTTCAACTTTAATATTGCTTTCAACCAAAACAAATGCATTCACTGGAAAATGTCATTGTAACATTTAACAACCCTAGCTGGCCATGAGCTGTGTGATACATAAGCAGACACATCTTGCGTCATTTATGAAGGAGGGACTCTTAAAGTCACAGTGCCTATTTTTACAGGGGCATCAGGCAGCATTAATCTGCTTAAAGGGCCCATTATTAAACAGTGGTTTTCCTAAACGTTTATAGCCTATGCTGTGAGTGGATGGGCTGCTAAGAATTATGTTTCACCCCAATACCTCTTTCACGAGATGTCCAGGAGGGCTTCCATAAAAAATATTACATTTAATGCAAGGCCTGCCCTGCTAACAAGTCATATGCATCTCAATAAGCCTTTGAACCAGGTACTGGATGGGCCCATGAAAATCCACTTTACATTAATCATTTTGTCCTCACATTCCCTTTTCTTAAGCACTGACTGCAAGCCTGCAATGCTACCAAGTCATATGCACCCCAATAAGCCTTTGAAGCCACATACTGGATGGGCCCAGGAAAATTCACTTCACATTAATCATTTTGTCCTCCCATTCTGTTTTCTTATGCATTGACCGCAAGACCTGCCCTGCTACCAAGTCATATGCATCCCAATAAGTCTTTGAATCCCACATACTGGATGGGCCCAGGAAAATCCACTTCACATTAATCATCTTGTCCTCCCATTCACTTTTCTTATGCATTGACTGCAAGGCCTGCCCTGCTACCAAGTCATATGCACCCCAATAAGCCTTTGAAACCACATGTGGAGAAACGGGGTCAGTGGGTGCTCTTGTCCGCTGGCCTGGCTGCCTTTAGAAAGACTGCATGGACCAGGGCTCATACCACTGAACGCCCGCTCTATCTCCTCGTGGGCAACATACTACACAGACAACTCAGGGTTAGGGTAAAACAGTGTGGCAATGCTTTATTTGAACCACAACACCTTATAGCAAACATAACATTCCCAGCAATTACCCCAAGATGGTGCACATTACAAGGTTTCACCCTTCCGCTGTCTCACCAAGATGATGATAGATGATATGTCAGATGTTATGATTTGGTAGCTGAGGAGAGCAGGCAAAAAGGCAATACACCAGAGAGGTTGGAATCTACTGGATTGCAGTACTCTGACTAACCCCACAACTAAAGGCAGCCGTGGAGCGTACCTACTTTGGTCCTAGTCGCCTCGTCACAGCCTGAGAAGCTAACTACACCTAAAGATAGAAAGAGGAAAACTATCTGCCCCGGAGCAGATCCCCAAAGAACATAGGAAGCCCCCAAACATGTAATGTCGGTTAGACAAGAGGAAATACAGACACAGACAGAAAATAGTATGAGCAAACATTGGGGCCCAATCTTCCTAGAAAGAAAAGGATAGGAAGGACACTTACTGCAATCCAAAAAACCCTAAAAAAATACCAACTCACTAATTGCAAAAACACCTGAGATCAAACGACCTCTACCACCTAAATTAGTTCTCTGGTGTAACAAAACTAAGCAGCAGCCACTGAAAAAACTGGAAAAGGCAAATGAACAAATAACAGAGGCTCAGATAAACTGAGAGGAGCACAAGCCCCTGGAGGGGACCTGGCTGACCTCCACAGAAGTGCAGGACAAAATGCAAAAAGCAAGCACAAAAATAAAAGCAGAAAATATCTTATCTGTTAGCAGAAGATGCAGGCAAGACACAGCAAGCTTCCAAGTGAACCAGGAACCAAAGTTGAGACAAGAACAATTGATCACCGGCAACCCTGATGGGAGGGAACCTCCCTTATAGAAGACCAGTCTGTAACACCTGATTGCCAATCTTCACAAACTTCATTGAATAGTTCAGTACTGTTTGTAACCACCAGAGGGAGCTTCTGCTCAGAATTCATTTCTAACACATTCACAACAGTACCCCCCCCTTGAGGAGGGGTCACCGAACCCTCATTTGGGCAAACAGGTTGGTCAGGATGAGCTCTGTGATACGCACGGATCAGTCTCCTAGCATGGATGTCCGAAGTAAACAACCAAGAATTGTCCTCCTGACCATAACCTCTCCACTTAACCAAATACTGGAGTTTCCATCTAGAAAAACGAGAATCCAATATTTTCTCAACCACATACTCCAGATTGCCCTCAACCAAAACAGGGTCAGGAGGCGCAGCCATAGGAACCACTGGCTCGACAAACCTCTTCAATAAGGACTTGTGGAACACGTTATGGATCTTAAATGTCCCTGGAAGAAGTAAACGAAAGGAAACAGGATTAAGAATCTCCATGATCTTATAAGGTCCAATGAACCTAGGCTTAAACTTAGGAGATGCAACTCTCATAGGGATATTTCTTGAGGACAACCAGACCAAGTCCCCACTTCAAACCGAGGACCATCAGTCCTATGCCGGTTGGCAAACCGCTGGGCCCTCTCCTGAGAGAGGGACAACCTCTCCACTACCTGGTCCCAAATCTGCTTATACGCTCCACAACAGAGTCAACACCTGGACAGACAGAAGCCTCCGTCTGTCCGAAGAAAATCGAGGGTGAAACCCAAAATTGCAGAAAAATGGAGACATCAAAGTGGCAGAGCTAGCCCTATTATTAAGAGCAAACTCAGCCAAAGGCAAAAAAGAGACCCAGTCATCCTGATCAGCAGACACAAAGCATCTCAGATAAGTCTCCAATGTCTGGTTTGTTCTCTCAGTTTGTCCATTGGTCTGAGGATGAAAAGCCGAGGAGAAAGACAATTGAACACCAAGTTTAGAACAAAAAGTCCTCCAAAATCTGGAAACAAACTGGACTCCTCTGTCAGACACAATGTTCTCAGGAATGCCGTGTAACCGAACCACGTGCTGAAGGAACAAAGGCACCAATTCGGAGGAGGAAGGCAACTTAGGTAATGGCACAAGATGTATCATTTTGGAAAACCTATCACAAATCACCCAGATAACGGTCATTCTCTGAGAAACAGGGAGGTCGGAAATGAAATCCATAGAGATATGGGTCCATGGTCTCTTGGGCACAGGCAATGGCATCAACAAACCACTAGAGCGAGAGCAAGGCTTGGAGCGAGAGCAAGTCCCGCAGGACTGCACAAATTCCCTGACGTCACGAGACAAAGTAGGCCACCAAAAGGACCGACTAACCAAGTCTCTGGTATCAAAAATTCCGGGATGACTGGCCAACGCGGAACAATGAATCTCAGACATCACATTCTTTTTCCACCGGTCTGGGACAAACAATTTCCCAATAGGGCAGCGCTCGGGTTTATCCTCCTGACACCCTTCCAGAGCCAGTCTCAAATTGGGCGAGATGGCGGAAAGAACTACACCCTCTTTCAAAATAACAGCAGGATCAGATAACTCAGGAGAGTCCGCAAGGAAACTCCTCGAGAGGGCATCCGCTTTAACATTCTTAGTGCCAGGAAGAAAGGAAACCACAAAATTAAAACGTGTGAAAAACAAGGCCCACCTGGCCTGTCTAGGATTAAGTCGCTTGGCTGATTCCAGATAAACCAGATTCTTATGGTCCGTGAGGACCACCACCTGATGTTTGGCTCCCTCCAGCCAATGTCTCCACTCTTCAAAAGCCCACTTCATGGCCAATAACTCCCGATTACCCACGTCATAATTACGTTCAGTTGGAGAAAATTTTCGAGAGAAAAAGGCACAAGGGTTACTTTTAGAGGTCTCTGGATCTCTTTGGGACAAAACGGCACCTGCCCCAATTTCAGAGGCATCAACCTCCACCTGAAATGGCAGAGAAACATCAGGCTGCCGTAGAACAGGAGCAGAAGTGAATCTCTGCTTAAGTTCCTGAAACGCAGAGACTGCCTCAGGAGGCCAATACACCATATCAGAACCCTTCTTGGTCAAATCAGTCAATGGTTTAACAATAACAGAGAAATTACCAATAAATTTACGATAAAAATTGGCAAAACCCAAGAATCTCTGAAGAGCCTTTAATGAAGTAGGTTGGACCCAATCACAGATGGCCTGAACCTTGACCGGGTCCATTTCAATAACAGATGGGGACAAAATGAATCCAGAAATGAGATCCTCTGTACGCCAAAAAGACACTTTGATCCCTTCACATACAGAGCATTCTCTCTCAAAATCTGGAACACAGTCCGAACATGTTTCACATGAGAGTCCCAGTCATTGGAAAAAATCAAGATATCATCCAAATAAACAATCAGAAATTTATCCACAAAATCCCTGAAAATTTCATTCATGAAGGACTGGAAGACGGAAGGAGCATTAGTGAGCCCAAAGGGCATCACTAGGTACTCAAAATGCCCCTCTGGGGTATTAAATGCCGTCTTCCATTCATCCCCGTGCTTAATGCGAATAAGGTTATATGCCCCCTGAGGTCAAGCTTGGTAAACCAAGTAGCACTTTTCATCCTGGAAAACAGGTCAGAAATCAAGGGTAACGGATATTGATATTTCACAGTGATATTGTTCAAGAGACGATAATCAATACACGGCCTTAATGAACCATCCTTTTTGGCCACAAAGAAAAAACCGGCACCCAAGGGTGAAGAGGATGGTCTGATATGACCCTTCTCCAATGACTCCTTGATATAAGACCGCATAGCGTCATGTTCAGGTACAGACAAGTTAAAAAGGCGACCTTTAGGGAATTTACTACCAGGCACTAATTCAATAGCGCAGTCATAGCTCCTATGAGGGGGCAAGGATGCAGATTTACTTTCGCTAAACACATCAGAAAAATCAGTCAAAAAGTCAGGAACATCCTGAGCCTGGGGAGAGGCAGAAAAAACAGGAGTGTTGGCATTAACACATTAGCAGCCCCAACTGGTTACAGACACAGATTTCCAATCCAAAACAGGATTATGAGACTGTAACCAAGGGAAACCTAGTACAATAATGTCATGCAGATTATACAGCACCAATAATTTGCAACTCTCCTGATGATCAGGTTCAACCCTCATTATCACCTGAGTAGAGAACTGGGGTTTATTCTCAGCCAAAAGGGTAGAATCAATCCCCAGTAGGGGAATAGACTTCCGTAGGGGTATCAAGGGAAACCCACAACGTTTAGCAAAATCAAAATCCATCAGGTCAATAGCTGCTCCCGAATCAACAAAAGCCTGAGCAGAAAATGTCGACAGGGAGAAAATCAGGGTAACAGTCAACAGAAATTTAGTCTGAACACTACCCAAGACAACTGAGCGTGCAAAACGTCTTCCCCGCTTAGGCAGACTGAAATAGCATGAGAGGCGTCACCACAGTAGAAACATAACCCATTGCGTTTTCGAAACTCATAACGCTGTGCCCCAGAAGCCACTCTATCACAATGCATGGGTTCAGAAGCTGGTTCACAAGGCAACACTATTTCACGCATACCTCTACGCTCACGCAAACATCTGTCAATTTGAATCGCCAATGACATAGAATCATTGAGACCAGAGGGAGCAGGGGAACCCACCATAACATCTTTTACATTCTCTGACAGACCCTTCTGAAAAAGGGCTGCCAAAGCATCATCATTCCATTTGGTCAGGACTGCCCACCTTCGGAATCTCTGACAGTACTCAAGCCCCTGATTTAATGCCAACAAGGCTTTTTCAGCTTGATCAGTGACATTAGGTTCATCGTACAATAACCCCAGAGCCAGAAAAAATGCATCAACATTACTCAAAACAGGATCCCCAAGTGTCAGGGAAAAAGCCCAATCCTGAGGATTGCCGCGCAGGAGAGAGATGACAATTTGAACCTGCTGTGCTGCGTTCCCTGAGGACTTAGGTTTTAAGGCAAAAAAACAACTTACAGTTATTTTTGAAATTCAGAAATTTAGCTCGATCCCCTAAAACACATCTGGCATGGGGATCCTAGGTTCCACAACCAGCAACCTGCAAGATAGGTAGCAATACTCCGAACTTCAGTGGCAAGCTGATCCACACGGCCAGACAACTGTGCAAACTCCATTGAGAGAAAAAAAAATCCTCAGCAACCAGAGAAAAAGAGGGAAAGAAAAAAAAAATCTCTGACAACTCTGACAACTTTTTTTTTTTTTTTTTTTTACACTATCTTTCCCTTCTGTGAGTACCATATAATTTTCAATTTGGCCGGTGATACTGTTATGATTTGGTAGCTGAGGAGAGCAGGCAAAAAGGCAATACACCAGAGAGGTTGGAATCTACTGGATTGCAGTACCCTGACTAACCACCACAACTAAAGGCAGCCGTGGAGCGTACCTACGTTGGTCCTAGACGCCTCGTCACAGCCTGAGAAGCTAACTACACCTAAAGATAGAAAGAGGAAAACTATCTGCCCCGGAGCAGACCCCCAAAGAACATAGGAAGCCCCAAACATGTAATGGCGGTTAGACAAGAGGAAATACAGACACAGACAGAAAATAGTATGAGCAAACGTTGGGGCCCAATCTTCCTAGAAAGAAAAGGATAGGAAGGACACTTACTGCAATCCAAAAAACCCTAAAAAAATACCAACTCACTAATTGCAAAAACACACTGAGATCACACGACCTCTACCACCTAAATTAGTTCTCTGGTGTAAAACTAAGACATCACTGAAAATGAAGCAATGAACAATAAGAGTCAGAAAAGAGAGCACAAGCCCCGAAGGGGACCTGGTTGACCTCCACAGAAGTGCAGGACAAAATGCAAAAAGCAAGCACAAAAATAAAAGCAGAAAATATCTTATCTGTTAGCAGAAGATGCAGGCAAGACACAGCAAGCTTCCAAGTGAACCAGGAACCAAAGTTGAGACAAGAACAATTGATCACCGGCAACCCTGATGGGAGGGAACCTCCCTTATATAAGACCAGTCTGTAACACCTGATTGCCAATCTTCACAATCTTCATTGAATAGTTCAGTACTGTTTGTAACCACCAGAGGGAGCTTCTGCTCAGAATTCATTTCTAACACATTCACAACAGTCAGAGCTCCCAGGGTCGATATTCCACCTATGGTACACACACAGAGCACACAGAAAGGAGGTACAACAAGCGTAGGGAGATAACCGAGAGCAGTCCTGTGTTCTTTCAGCCGAGTCCGAACTATCCTCAGCTGACCCTCAAGAGTGGCACCAGCCAGAAGGAAAGAAGTCTCTTTTATACCCGAGGCAGGTGATCTATTTTTAGATTTACCCAGTGTGCTTCAGTTCATCCTCACAGCCTTTCCCTATCTACCTTCGAAGTCAGCAAACTGGTTATAGAATACAATACACAATTAGCATATCAGCTCACAATAAACACAGATAAACACACACTATGTACAAGTCACTATTGCTGACTTACATAGTATGTTAAATGGTTTGCAAGTCTGTCTACTTGACCCACCAGACATAAACACTTAAATCCACAAGCCAATATACAGATAAAAAGTCAATTCTTGTGGGTTTACAAAAACATGGTTGTCTGGGAAATTATGATACAATTTGGTTTCTTCACACCACATACTGGATGGGCCCAGGAAAATCAACTTCACATTAATCATTTTGCCTCCCATTCCCTTTTCTTATGCATTGACTGCAAGGCCTGCCCTGCTACCAAGTCATATGCACCCCAATAACCCCAATCACCCTTGGAAGAAACATTGAGGAGGGCATCTTAACAAAAAATGTGCCATTAAAAAGGAGCGGGTCTCCTAGACTTGTAATGCCCATATCCTATGTGTGTTGGCTGGCCAACATTTTCCCCTGTGGGGTACACCTGAACTTTTTCCATAACAACAATTTTACGCCCAGCAAAAACACCCACCCTTGTTAGGAATTCGACACTGGCTGTAGCAGCACGGAACACTTTAACCCTGGTGATCTACTGCCAGCGACTGATGAGACGTGGAAGAAGGCCTGATTCAAAACTAGGCCCAATTTAAAGGAGCTGGTCTCCTACACTTTGAATGCCCACACACAGGCTGGCAAACATTTTTCCCTGGGGTAGATATGAACATATAGTGTAAATTATTTATTTAGGGGCATCATAAACATCTGGCAACACTGTAACGTGTTTTCCTACACAGTTGCTTCTGGGGAGGTGCATGTTTTTTAAGAAAAATATGGTTGACGAATCGTTGGATGAAGTGATCAGGAAAAGGGGCATGGTGATGACAGGAATGGGAAAGTACATGATTAATAACAGCAGTGGCTATGGGGGGTATGAGAGCCAGGATACATCCTACAATGACTCGTCGTTTAGCCACCATCAAGTACCAGAATCGGTTTAATGGCCGTCAGAAGATCGGTGTAACAGATGCACGTATGAGACTCTGTCTAAGAAATGCCCATCCAAAATATGTTGCCAAACACGCACGTGTCTGTGTAAAGGGCAACATACTACATGTTCATAAGATGCTGAATTACAGAAAGCAGATGAGTGTCGGAGGGAAACCAAACAAACTGATAATGCTTGTGAAAAACTAAGTTTAAAGAGGAGTGCACCGTCCGTAACTATAAACACACCCGTGGCACAAGCTTCTTCATCTTCACCCATACATATTTCCAATAAGATAAAGGAGAGGGTGTCCGAGACTCGGATTGCCCATACACAAAGTTGCTGGGACTGGCAAACATTTCCTCCTGGGGGAGTAAAATTGTCAAAAATATTTTATGGGCCTCATAGACACCCTTGCCAAAAATTGGACTGCCTTTAGCAGCACAGAACACGTTAACCTTGGTCATCTAGTGGCGGACAATGAGGAGACATTTATGATAAATGATACTGAAATATACCAAATAAATCAAAAATGTGAATCCACCTATGAAAGAAAATAACAAAAGGGAGGGCAAACACAGGTTCATAGATATGAAGCCAGAATGTGTCCAACAAGATATGTTTGTCCCTAACAACAGCTCCAAGACAGGGATATAAATAAAAATATAATAATATGATTAAACTATTTTTATATTGGAGAGGAATACACTAGGTCATAAGAGGATGTTACACATAAAGGAAAAATGGAAAATATAATAACTAATGGGAAGAACATGCATACATCTCATTTTGATGAGATTTCACCCTGGGGGAGTAACATTTGTTTTGGTTTCAAATTCGTAACTGGCATCATAAAAATACCCTTGCAAAAAATTGATTGACTTTGGCATCACGGAATACGTTCACCCTGGTGTTGTACTGGTTGTGGATGATGAGGATGAGGATAAGAAGGAGTATAACACCAAACAGACCAAATCATGAAGCGGACACCCATGTGTGGTTGTGAAGAGGTGCATGTGAATACACCTCCACAAAAAAGACATTGTATTTGAGGTTATGTTTCGCTGTTTTCATTCGGTGGTTTACAGAAGTCTTGCCCAATCCAGCCCTTGTCCATTTTTATAAGAGTCAGCCTGTCAGCATTGTCAGTTGACAGGCGGATGCACTTATCTGTTATAATTTCTCCAGCGGCACTAAAAACCCGCTCTGATAGAAGCTAGCAGTAGCACAGGCCAGGACTTTTAGGCATAGAGAGCCAGTTCATGACATGTTTACAGCTTGGATACCCAATAATTAAAAGGCACAGAGGAATCACGGAGGATGTTTGTACGATCTGCAAGGTGCTCCCTCACCATCTTCCCAAACATTGCACCTCTTGTGCCAGCACCCCTTGCCTCTTTGGCGGTACGATGGGAGGGTCTGAGAAAAATGTCTCAGAACTTTGCCATTGTTCCCCTGCCTGAGATGGATTGTACTTCTGTCTCTCTCGCTTGGACTCCTTGGCTGTACAACAAACTCTGACGTCTGATGTCAGCGTTCTCACATGGGAATTTTTCCAGTCATTCTGCTACAAGGGTCCTCTGATACAGCAACATTTTTGTACACCTGTCTGCCACTGGAAGAAGAGATTGAAAGTTTTCCTTGAGCATGGGTCTAGAAGTGTCACCAACCAGTAATGATTGTCACTGAAAATTTTTCTAATGCGAGGGTCACTGGAAACGCAGCACAACATAAAGTCAGTTATGCATGCCAGACTACTAACAGGCAAGACTTTTGTGTCCTCACCAACAGGATGACTGACCATGATGTCCTCCTCCTCCTCCCCCCTGTCCTCAGGCCATCCCCGCTGAAAAGATGGTATGACAGGTGTGCTTCTAGTACTGTCTATAGCACATGAAAGTAGCTCCTGTCCTTCCTCCTCCTCCTCATTATCTACCAATCCACATGGCGATGACATGAGGCTGGGCTGAGTGTAATCATCCTGTATGATTCCTTGTTCCTTGTCCTCGTGCTCTGCCTGCAATGCATCATCTTTAATTGTGAGCAGAGAGGTTTTCAGAATGCTGAGAAGTGGGATGGTGACGGTAATTATGGTGTCATCGCCGCTCACCATCTTGGTGCAGTCCTCAAAGTTCTGGAGGATGGTACATATGTCTGACATCCAAGTCCACTCCTGAGGTCTTATGTGTGGAGTATGAACTGAATATCGACGGCTTTGTTGATGCTGGTAGTCAACAACTGCCTTCTTCTGCTCACAAATTCTTTCCAACAAATGCAGTGCAGAGTTCCAATGTGTGGGGCATCACACACCAGTCGATGAGCCGGAAGCTGTAAACACTGCTGAAGCACGGCAAGGGTGGCTGAAGCTGTAGCTGACCTTCTAAAATAGGCAGACAGACGGCGTACTTTCACTAGCAGATATGGCAGCTCGGGTAGCTTTTTAGAAAATGTTGAACCACGAGGTTAAGCACATGGGGCCAGGCAAGGTACGTGTGTCAGCCCACCTTGCCTCAGAGCCACCACCGGGTTCCGACCATTGTCACACATGACCATGCCTGACTGTAGGTTCAGCGGTGTCAACCAAATATCTGACTGCTCTTTCAGCGCTGTCCACAACTCTTCTGCATTGTGCGGTTTGTCACCTATACAGATTAGCTTCAGCACAGTATGTTGCCGCTTGGCTGAGGCAGTGCTGCAGTGCTTCCAGCTTCTGACTGATGTGTTCATTTCTGAGATGGAGGCTGAAAAAGAGGAGGAAGATTAGGAGGAAAAAAGGGGAGAAGCCAGGTTGCATATGGTCAGCATGCAATACATAAAGTGCATATGCACATATTGGTTTCTAACTGCAAGACTGCAAAAAAAGATTTTTTTGAAAAGTACCTGAAACATTGCTGAATCACTCCCATGGTGCCAGTAAGGCAAGCGCAGGTAAAAGCCGACCAGGTCTTTTTTGCAGTCTTGCTTTTAATACATTTAGGTGGCCGTAATGGCACAGCGAATATAAAAAATGTAGAGTAGGACTGCCCCATATGAGAATGCCTTGTCATGGCGGGGTGGCTCAAAGAATTGATCAATTATTTGCCAAATGTCTCATTTTTAAATACAGTTAGAAACCAATATGTGCATATGCACTTTAGGTATTGCATGCTGACCATATGCAGCGCTGGCTTCTCCTCTTTTTTACTTGAAGAGGAGGAGCAGCAGCTGTAGTCTGTGGGGGCAACCCTGATTGACGTAGGGCCCGCAATCCTATGCGTGGGGAGGATGTGTTCCATCCCAAGGTCCGACTGGGTCCTGGCTTCCACTATGTTAACTCAGTGTGCCGTCAGTGAGATGTACCTTCCCTGCCCACAGGCACTTGTCCACGTGTACGTGGTTAGGTGGACTTTCCCAGTAACAGCATTGTTGAGGGCGCGGGTAATGTTGTGGGACACATGCTGGTGTAATGCCGGTACGGCACAACAGGAGAAATAGTGGCGATTGGGGACCGAGTACCTTGGGACGGCCGCCACCATCAGGTTTCGGAAAGCTTCCATCTCAACGAGCCGAAAAGGCAACATTTTGAGTGCAAGCAGACGAGAAATGTGCAAATTAAGTACTGTGGCCTGTGGGGCATTGACTGGGTATTTCCGCTTGCGTTCCAATGACTGGGGTATAGACAACTGAAGGCTGGGCTAGGACAAGGACGTGGACGGGCTTGATGATGCTGCTGGTTGACTGTGGGCAACAGCAGGTGCAGGGCCTGAGGCATCTTCACAGGCATGCTGAATGGGGATTGGCTTGTACACAAAACAGTGGAAGAAGCAGTGTTGTCACCTGCAGACAGTGTTCCTGGAGCCTGGGGTTCGGCCCACAAATTCGGGTGCTTTGCTGCCATGTGCCTAATCATGCTGGTGGTGGTCAGGCTGGTAGTTTTCCTACCCCTGCTGATGCGGGCATGGCAAGTGCTGCAAATGGCCTCTTTGGGGTTATCGTCAGAGTCTCAAAAACAAATAACCAGACTCGGGAAGATCTAACAGTTGGAATGGCAACTTCCGTCCTGTTGGTGTTACGGGGAATGGATGCACGCCTTCTGTCTGCGACCAACACACTGCTTCTTCCTGCCTGTTGGGGTGATATGCCTCCTTCCCCATGTGTGCTGCTGTCCTCGCTCTGCATGTCCTCCTGCCAGGTTGGGTCAGTCACTATGTCATCCACCACCTCATCTTCCACATCCGCAACAAGATCATAGACCTGCATATAGCTGGAATGGGCTACAAAACCATACGTAAGATGCTGGGTGAGAAGGAGACAACTGTTGGTGCAATAGTAAGAAAATAGAAGAAATACAAAATTACTGTCAATCGACATCGATCTGGGGCACCATGCAAAATCCCACCTCGTGGGGTATCTTTGATCATGAGGAAGGTGAGAGATCAGCCTAAAACTACACGGGGGGGGAACTTGTTAATGATCTCATGGCAGCTGGGACTACAGTCACTAAGAAAACGATTGCTAACACATTATGCCATAAAGGTTTAAAATCCTGAAGTGCCCAAAAGGTCCCTTTGCTCAAGAAGTCACATGTGCAGGCCCGTATGAAGTTGGCCAATGAACACCTGGAGGATTCTGTGAGTGATTGGGAGAAGGTGCTGTGTTCAGATGAGACAAAAATTGAGCTCTTTGACATTAACTCAACTCGCTGTGTTTGGAGGAAGAGAAATGCTGCCTATGACCCAAAGAAAAAAAAAACCCTGTGTTATTTAAATGCATTTTTACTTATTTAGTTATAGCAGGGTTTTTGTTTATTTTGCTTCTTGTAGGTTTTTTCAATGTCTTATGGCCAATGTGAACATGCGTTTATATAATGCATGTATACCAACTTTAACCAGTTCAATTTTTGTGTGTTTTTTCTTTGTATTTTTGCATTCTGTGCAAGTCGGGGTGTGGCCTCACCCTCTTGAGCTGTATATTACATTTAAAAGACTCCCCAGACTAGTGTCCTCAGGTCGGGACCGGTCCTTTTGCCTGCCCTTATTCACACACTGAAGTCAACTTTGACATATTGTAAGGTTTTTAATATTAGACAGTGTAGGACCTGTCAAGGTCACCTTGACGAAGGTGAGATGGCTTTCATGCTATTTTTGATCAAAAACAGTATTACTAAGAACCCTGTGTTATTTAAATGCACTTTTGCTTTTTACTTAGTTATAGCAGGGTTTTTGTTCATTTTGCTTCTTGTAGGTTTTTTCAATGTCTTATGGCCAAAGTGAACATGCGTTTATATGCTGCATGTATACCAACTTTAACCCCTTATCCCCAAGGGTGGTTTGAACGTTAATAACCGGGCCAATTTTTACAATTCTGACCACTGTCTCTTTATGAGGTTATAACTCTGGAACGCTTCAACGGATTGTCCGATTCTGAGAGCGTTTTCTAGTGACATATTGTACTTCATGATAGTGGTAAAATTTCTTAGATATAACTTGTGTTTATTTTTGAAAAAAATGGAAATATGGTGAAAATTTTGAAAATTTGCAATTTTCAAATTTTGAATTTTTATTCCCTTAAAACAGAGAAATACGTCACACAAAATAGTTACTAAGTAACATTTCCCATATGTCTACTTTACATCAGAACAATTTTGGAAGCAGCATTTTTTTTTCTTAGGAAGTTAGAAGGGTTAAAAGTTGACCAGCGATTTCTCATTTTTACAACAAAATTTCCAAAACCATTTTTTTAGGGACCACCTCACATTTGAAGTCACTTTGAGGGGTCTATATGGCAGAAAATACCCAAAAGTGATACCATTCTAAAAACTGCACACATCAAGGTACTCAAAACTACATTCAATAAGTTTATTAACCCTTCAGGTGCTTCACAGGAGCTGAAGCAATGTGGAAGGAAAAAATGAACATTTAACTTTTTAGTCACAAAAATGATCTTTTACAAACAATTTTTTATTTTCACAAGGGTAGAAGGAGAAAATGGACAGATAAAGTTGTTGTGCAATTTCTCCTGAGTACGGCGATACCCCATATGTGGGGAAAAAACACTGTCTGGGCGCATGGCAGGGCTCGGAAGGGAAGGAGCGTCATTTGACTTTTTCAATCCAAAATTGGCTGGAAATGAGATTGCAAGTCATGTCACATTTGGAGAGCCCTTGATGTGCCTAAACAGTGGAAACTCCCCACAAGTGACCCCATTTTGGAAACTAGACACCCTAAGAAATTTATCGAGATTTGCTGTGAGCACTTTGAACCCCCAAGTGTTTCACTAAAGTTTATAATGCCTGGGTGTAAAAAAAAATTCCACAAAAATGATTTTTTAGTCCCCAATTTTTTATTTTTCAAAGAAAATTGGACCCCAAAAGTTGTTGTCCAATTTGTCCTGAGTACACTGATACCCATATGTGGGGGGAAGAACTATTTTGGCACACGGCAGGGCTCGGAAAGGAAGTAATGACGTTTTGGAATGCAGACTTTGATGGTTGTCATGTTCAGTTTGCTGAGCCCCTGATATGCCTAAACAGTGGAAACCCCCCACAAGTAACCCCATTTTTGAAACTAGATCCCCTAAGGAACTTATCTAAATCTGTGGTGAGCACTTTGAACCCCAAAGTGCTTCACAGAAGTTTATAATGCCTGGGCATGAAAATAAAAATCCTATTTTATTCCCACAAAAAATTTTTTAGTCACCAATTTTTTATTTTCTCAAGGGTAACTGGAGAATATGGACACACAAAAGTTGTTGTCCAGTTTGTCCTGAGTATGCTGATAGCCCATATGTGGGGGGAACCACTGTTTGGGTGCACTGCAGAGCTCTTTTTCAAACCATTTGACTTTTTCAAACCAAAATTGTCTGGAATCGAGATTGGACGCCATGTCGCATTTGGAGAGCCCGTGATGTGCCTAAACAATGGAAACCCCCACAACTGACCCCATGTTCATAACAAGACCCCAAGGAACTTATCTAGATGTGTGGTGAGAAATTTGAACCCCAAGGGCTTCACAGAAGTTTATAACGTACAGTCGTATAATTAAAATATATTTTCTCCACAAAAATGATCATTTCACCCCAAATTTATTTTCCCAAGGGCAACAAGACTCCAAAAGTTATTGTGCAATTTGTCCTGAGTACACTGATACCCCACAGATATGTGGGGGTAAACCACTGTTTGGGTGCATGGCAGAGCTCGAAAGGGAAGGAGCACCATTTGACTTTTTCAATGCAGAATTGGCTGGATGCCATGTCGCATTTGGAGAGCACCTGATGTGCCTAAACAGTGGAAACCTCCCACAAATGACACCAATTTAGAAACTAGACCCCTCACGGAACTTATCTAGATGTGTGGTGAGAACTTTAAACCCCCAGGTGTTTCACTAAAGTTTATAACGCCTGAGCGTGAAATTAAAAAAATCATATTTTTTCCACAAACATAATCTTTTAGTCCCAAATTTTTTATTTTCCCAAGGGTAACTGTTGTGAACGTTTTGGAAATGACTTCTGAGTTGGGGCTCCCTCTGGTGGTTGCTGAGGTATTGAACCAGTGTTGAATAATAGAAGTCCATCACCTGCGAGCGATGACTGGCAATCAGGAGAGACGAAACTGGGCTGATATAAGTGAGCTGCCTTCCCATGATCCTCGCCAGTGATCAATTGTTTCCTGGTTCATTTGGAAGTCAGCTGGTGTCTTGCCTTCGTCTGCTACTTTCAGATAAGTTATTTGCTGCTTGTTTCTATCGTGTTTGCTATTTCCATTTTTTGTCTGCACTTTTGTGGGAGGTTAGCTGGGTTCCCCTCCAGGGGCCTGTGCTACTCTCTGTTTTTCAGTAGCTACTGTTTATTTGTTCAATTGCTCTGTCCCTGCTATTTGAGTGGCTTCGGGTTAGCCGCTTGTTCACACCTGAGATCTGATTTAGCGGGTGGCGAGATCGTGTGATCTCAGCATTTTTGAAATCAGAAGTGTTGGAAGTTTTTCTAGGGTTTTGCTGGCTTGCAGATAGTATTCTGTCCTGTCCTGTCCTATCTAGGCAGTGTTTGGCCCCAGCATTTGCTCACTCTATTTTCTACCTGTGTTTGTATTTCGTCTTGTCTAACCGCCATTATATGTATGGGGGCTACCTATTCCTTTGGGGCTCTACTCCGGGGCAGCTAGCTTTCCTGTTTCTATCTTTAGGTGTAGCTAGCTCTCCGGCTGTGCCGAGGCGTCTAGGTCACCGTAGGTACGTCCCACAGGCTGCTTCTAGTTGTGCGGTTAGTTTAGGGATCTGCAACCCATTAGTTCCCAACCTCTCTGTGTGTTCGGCTGCCTTGGCTGTTTTTTGCTCCTGTCCTCCTCAGCTACCAAATCATAACAGGTAACAGGAGAAATTGGACCCCAAAAGTTGTCCAATTTGTCCTGAGTACGCTGATACCCCATAAGTTGGAGAAAACTACTGTGTGGGCACATGTCGGGGCTCGGAAGAGAAGTAGTGACGTTTTGTAATGCAGACTTTGATGGAATGGTCTGGGGGTGTCATGTCGCATTTGGAGAGCCCCTGATGTGCCTAAACAGTGGAAACCTCCACAATTGACCCCATTTTGGAAACTAGACCCCCAAAGGAACTTATCTAGATGTGTGGTGAGCACTTTGAACGCCAAAGTGCTTCACAGAAGTTTATAACGCCCAGTTGTGAAAATAAAAAAATCATATTTTTTCCACAAACATGATCTTTTAGTCCACAGTTTTTCATTTTCCCAAGGGTAACAGGAGAAATTGGACACCAAAAGTTGTTGTTCAATTTTTACTGAGTATGCTGATACCCCATATTTGGGAGAAAACTACTGTGTGGGCACATTTCGGGGCTCGGAAGAGAAGTAGTGACGTTTTGTAATGCAGACTTTGAAAGAATGGTCTGCGGGTGTCATGTCGCGTTTGGCGAACCCCTGATGTGCCTAAACAGTAGAAACCCCCACAAGTGACCTCATTTTGTAAACTAGACCCCCAAGGAACTTATCTAGATGTGTGGTGAGCCCCAAGTGCTTCACAGAAGTTTATAACGTAGAGCCATAAAAATAAAAAATCATTTTTTCCACAAAAATTATATTTTCGCCCCCAATTTTTTATTTTCCCAAGGGTAACAGAAAAAATTGGACCCCAACAGTTATTGTTCAATTTGTCCTGAGTATGCTGATACCCCATATGTGAGGGTAAACTACTGTTTGGTTGCATGGCAGAGCTCAGAAGGGAAGGAGCACCGTTTGACTTTTTCAAAGCAGAATTGGCTGGAATTGAGATCAGACGCCATGTCACGTTTGGAGAGCCCCTAATGTGCCTTAACAGTGGAAACCCCCCAATTCTAACACCACCCCTAACCCCAACACACCCCTAACCCTAATCCCAGCCCTAACCTAATCCTAACTTTAGCCCCAACCCTAACCCTAACTTTAGCCCCAACCCTAACCCTAATGGGAAAATGCAAAGAAATACATTTTTTAAATTTTATTATTTTTCCCTAACTAAGGGGGTAATAAAGGGGTGTTTGATTTACTATTTATAGTGGGATTTTATGATTGGCAGCTGTCACACGCTAAAAGACGCGTTCTATTGCAAAAAATAGTTTTTGCATCACCACATTTTGAAAGCTACAATTTTTCCTTATTTTGGCCCACAGAGTCATGTGAGGTCTTATCTTTTGCAGGAAAAGTTGACATTTTTGTTGGTACCATTTTTGGGCACATGACATTTTTTGATCGCTTTTTATTTCGATTTTTGGGAGGCAGAATGAACAAAAACCAGCAATTCATGAATTTCTTTTGGGGGGCGTTTATACCGTTCTGCATGTGGTAAAATTGATAAAGCAGTTTTATTCTTCTGGTTAGTACAATTACAGCGATACCTCATTTATATCATTTTTTTATGTTTTGGCGCTTTTATACAATAAAAACAATTTTATATAAAAAATAATTATTTTTGCTTCCTTTATTCTGCGAGCTATAACTTTTTAATTTTTTGCTGATGATGCTGTATGGTGGCTCATTTTTTGCGGGACAACATGACATTTTCAGCGGTACCATGTTTATTTATATCCATCTTTTTGATCGCGTGTTATTCCACTTTTTGTTAGACCGTATGACAATAAAGTATTGTTTTTTGGCTTGTTTTTTTTTAAGGGTTTCACTAAAGAGGTTGACTAGTGGGACAATTTTACAGTGCGGGTCATTACGGACGTGGCGATACTAAATATGTGTACTTTTATTGTTTTTTTTATTTACATAATAATAATGTGTTTATTGGGGAAATATTTTTTTTAACCCCTTCACCCCAAGGGTGGTTTGCACGTTAATGACCGGGCCAATTTTTACAATTCTGACCACTGTCTCTTTATGAGGTTATAACTCTGGAACGCTTCAACGGATCTTTGCGATTCTGATATTGTTTTCTCGTGACATAGATTGTTAGTGGTAAAATTTCTTCGATATACCTTGCGTTTATTTTTGAAAAAAAACGCAAATATGTCGAAAATTTTGAAAATTTTGCAATTTTCAAACTTTGAATTTTTTTTCCCATAAAACAGAGAGATATGTCACACAAAATAGTTAAGAAATAACATTTCCCACATGTCTACTTTACATCAGCACAATTTTGAAACCAAAATTTTTTTTTGTTAGGAAATTATAAGGGTTAAAAGTTGACCAGTGATTTCTCATTTTTACAACAAAATTTACAAAGCCATTTTTTTAGGGACCACCTCACATTTGAAGTCACTTTGAGGGGTCTATATGGCAGAAAATACCAAAAAGTGACACCATTCTAAAAACTGCACCCCTCAAGGTACTCAAAACCACATTCAATAAGTTTATTAACCCTTCAGGTGCTTCACAGGAGCTGAAGCAACGTGGAAGGAAAAAATTAATATTTAACTTTTTAGCCACAAAAATTATCTTTTACAAACTTTTTTTATTTTCACAAGGGTAAAAGGAGAAAATGGGCAGATAAAGTTGTTGTGCAATTTCTCCTGAGTACGCCAATACTCCATATGTGGGGGAAAACCACTGTTTGGGCGCACGGCAGAGCTCGTAAGGGAAGGAGCGCCGTTTGACTTTTTCAAACTAAAATTGGCTGGAATTGAGATTGGACGCCATGTCGTGTTTGGAGAGCCCCTGATATGCCTAAACAGTGGAAACCCCCACAAGTGACACCATTTTGGAAACTAGACCCCTAAGGAACTTATCTAGATCTGTTGTGAGCACTTTGAACCCCAAAGTGTTTCACAAAAGTTTATAATGCCTGGGTGTGAAAAAAAAAAAAAAACAATTTTCCACAAAAATGATTTTTTAGTCCCAAATTTTTGATTTTTCCCAAGAAAATTGGACCCCCAAAAGTTGTTGTCCAATTTGTCCTGAGTACGCTGATACCCCATATGTGGGGGGGGGGAACTGTTTGGGCGCACGGCAGGGCTTGGAAAGGAAGCAGTAACGTTTTGGAATGCAAACATTGATGGGGGTCATGTTCCGTTTGTAGTGCCCCAGATGAGCCTAAACAGTGGAAACCCCCCACAAGTGACCCCATTTTGGAAGCTAGACCCCTAAGGAACTTATCTAGATCTTTGGTGAGCACTTTGAACCCCCAAGTGCTTCACACAAGTTTATAATGCCCAGGCATGAAAATAAAAAATCCTATTTTTTTCCCACAAAAATTATCTCTTAGTCACTAATTTTTTATTTTCCCAAGGGTAACAGGAGAAATTGGACCACAAAATTTGTTGTCCAATTTGTCCTGAGTACGCTGATACCCCATATGTGGGGGGGAACCACTGTTTGGGCGCATGGCAGAGCTCAGAATGGAAGGAGCACCATTTGACTT
>JARQOD010000005.1:453181331-453240121 GCA_033576555.1 Oophaga sylvatica
TTTCAAGAAGATGTGAAGAAGTATGTTAATTCCTGTGACATCTGTGCCAGATATAAGACTCCACGTGCAACTGTCATGTGTGCATTGCCACGAAGATCGTCGCGGTTGCACATTTTGACTTCTCACAGCTGAGTTTCTGTTTGTTTGTGTTTGGCAGCTTGGGAGTTAATTCTGTCTGTGCTCGGTGCTGGGACTGGGTGCAGTTTCTCCCGGCTGCAATTGATTATTTGTTGATTGGTTTCCTTTAAATTCCTGGTTGTCTGCTTTGGGAGTTGCCAGTGAAATCCTTCATGCAGACCACAGATAGGAATGAATCTGTATAGACTTAAGTTGAGAGAGCTCCTTAGTTGTTTTAAGCTCAACTTGCTTAGAGTTTATTTCCCAGACCATTTATGTTCCTTCGGTGTTTGAGTGTGTATGCAAGTGAGTGCTATCCTGTCTGTCTTATATGTCTAATCTGTGTATTTAGCTGAGATCAGCCCATATCCCTTTGGTGGTAATCAGGATCCTTCTTAGGACTGATTACAGGGTTCAGGGTCTGACAGGAGACAGGGTTAGGCTGGAGACTTGGACCTCTGAACCATTATCAGTACCTCCAAGGTAAGGGATTAGTTAGGACCCCAGTGTAGGGTCAGGTTAGACCCCGGTCCTCCTCTTTCCTGTTACAGCTCATCAAGTCCTCAAGATTAACCCTGAGATCAACTATATTGTTCCTGCACATCTAGTCCTCAAGATTAACCCTAAAGTTCTGCAGAGATTGTGTCAGGTAAATCTATTTTATACTTACATTCTGTTGTTGCTAAACTATATGTTGTATAGAGTGTGGTTCCTGTATAAATAGTTTACTGACATTGTATTCATATCATTAGACAGCGTGACATTTTCACTGGCCATAAAAAAAAAATTATCTCTAGTTACCATGGATCCAGTAGCCCAGCTGGCTCTGCAGTTGCAGGGATTATCCATGGAGCTGACGGACATTAAGTCCAAAGTTTTGTCTCCCCTGGAGCAGACCAGAGTTGGACCTAAAGTAGCTCTTCCAGATAGGTTCACTGGTGGGCGAGACAAATTTTTTACTTTCCGGGAGGCATGTAAATTGTATTTTCGGCTTCGGCCGCGATCATCAGGGTGTGATGAGCAGAGAGTGGGAATTGTTATCTCACTTCTTCAAGGGGACCCTCAATCCTGGGCATTTTCCCTTCCTCCGGGTTCCCCGGCTCTACAGTCTGTAGATCAATTTTTTACTGCTCTGGGATTGGTATATGATGACCCAGATCGGGTCTCTCTTGCAGAGACCAAATTACGTAAGTTACAGCAGGGTGATCGTCCTGCGGAGGAATTTGCTTCTGAGTTTCGTAGATGGGCCACGGATACTCAGTGGAATGACCCAGCTCTTAGGAGCCAGTTTTGTCATGGGCTTTCTGACAAATTAAAAGACCTTTTGGCCCAGTATGAGTCTCCTCCTTCTCTGGAGGCTGCTATGGCCCTAGCTATCCGTACTGATAGACGGCTTCGGGAGAGGGGTGAGGTAACTCCACTCCCTGTTGTTTCTCCACCTACTACTAAAGTCCCTTATGTTGAGGTTCCCCTTGTCTGTTCGGATGAGCCTATGCAGTTGGGAGGGACATCTTTTCGTAGTAGGGGATTGGCGGCACGCCGCAGGACTAGAAGGTGTTTTTTCTGCGGGAAAGAGGGACATTTTGTTGGAGAATGTCCATCCCGTGTCTTGTTAAGTAAAAAGTCGCCGGAAAACTGCTAATCCCAGGTTGTGTGGTGGACGACAACCTGGGAGTATGTATTTCATCCGCCGGTTCTTCTCAGTTCCTTGTACCAGTGGAGGTGGGGGTTGGTACTAGAGTGAAGAGATTGTCTGTTCTTCTGGATAGTGGTTCTGGGGCTAATCTAGTTGACGCTCAGTTTGCTCAGGCTCAAGGTATGCATCTGAGTGTATTGGTCAAACCGATCCCTATTTTTTCCATCGACGCCAGGCCTCTCGGCCAAGGTAGCTTTGTTCATGAGGTTCATAACATTGACCTTCGGGTAGGGGCAATACATAGGGAACAATTATCTTGTTATGTGTTGGAGGGTCTACCCACTCCCATTGTGTTGGGACTTCCTTGGCTGGTTAAACATAACCCTGTGATTAATTGGCAGTCCAGAGAGATAAGCCAATGGGGTGAGTTTTGCAAAAGCAACTGCATGAACACAGTCATCAGTGCGGTCGTGCCTAGTACATTGCCTCCTTTTTTGGAGGATTTTGGGGATGTTTTCTCTGAGGAGGGGTGTCGGGAGTTGCCTCCTCATCGCGTTTATGACTGCTCTATTAATCTACTTCCTGATGCTAAGTTGCCTAAAGCTAGGTTGTATAATCTTTCTGGTCCTGAAAGACAGGCTATGAAAGATTATAATTCGGAAAGTCTGGCCAAAGGGCATATTAGACCTTCATCTTCCCTGTGGCCGCGGGGTTCTTCTTTGTGAAGAAAAAAGATGGAGGCCTACGCCCTTGCTTGGATTTCCGCGAACTTAATCGGATTACTGTTCGAGATCCGTATCCACTACCTCTTATTCCTGATCTTTTCAATCAGATTGTTGGCGCCAAATGGTTCTCTAAATTGGATCTCAGGGGGGCGTATAATCTGATTAGGATAAAAGAGGGAGATGAGTGGAAAACGGCGTTTAACACGCCGGAGGGACATTATGAAAACCTGGTCATGCCTTTTGGTCTGACTACTGCTCCAGCAGTATTCCAACATTTTGTTAATGACATTTTTCGTCACCTTGTGGGGGTGTTTGTGGTCGTATATTTGGATGACATTTTAATTTACTCGCCAGATCTTGTGTCTCACCAGGAGCATGTGAGACAGGTGTTGCAGATCTTGCGAGACAATAAACTATACGCCAAACTGGAGAAGTGTGTTTTTGCCATACAGGAACTTCAGTTTTTGGGTTTTTTGGTGTCAGCCTCCGGTTTCCGATGGACCCTGAAAAGGTGAGAGCAGTGCTTGAATGGGATCAGCCAGGGGATCTTAAGGCTCTGCAGCGTTTTTTGGGGTTTGCTAATTACTACCGGAAATTGATTTGTAATTTCTCGTCTGTCGTCAAACCTCTCACTGACATGACGAGAAAAGGGACGGATTTTTCTAAGTGGTCGGACAAAGCTTGCCAAGCCTTTTCCTCTTTAAAAAGATGTTTTGCTTCGGCACCCGTTCTCATCCAACCAGATGTATCTCAGCCGTTCATTGTGGAGGTGGACGCGTCTGACGTAGGAGTGGGTGCTATATTGTCCCAGGGTCCGTCCCCTGGTAAATGGCATCCATGCGCTTTCTTTTCTAAGAAATTGTCGTCCGCCGAAAGGAATTATGATATCGGCAATAGGGAACTTTTGGCCATTAAATTGGCTTTTGAAGAATGGCGTGACTTTTTGGAGGGGGCAGTCCACCCGGTCACCGTTATTACTGATCACAAGAACCTGCTGTATTTAGAATCCGCTAAGCGTCTGAATTCCAGACAAGCTCGTTGGTCGTTGTTTTTTACCAGGTTTAATTTTGTCGTCACTTATCGTCCGGGGTCTAAGAATGTAAAGGCTGATGCCTTGTCTCGCAGTTTCCCAGGGGCCGGGAGAACGGACGATCCGATTCCTATCCTTCAGGAGGGGGTGGTAGTGTCGGCTGTATGTTCTGAGCTTGAGGAGGAGGTGTTAGAGGCTCAGGGGGACGCCCCTGCAGGACCTCCAGGGAGACTGTTTGTCCCGAATCAGTTGAGACAAAAGGTTATTGAGGCACATCATAATTCTGCTTTAGCAGGACATCCAGGGAGTAAGGCTACTTTAGATCTCCTTTCCCGCCGATTTTGGTGGCCTAACGCTAATAAAGATGTTATAACTTTTGTCGCGACCTGTGGGGTTTGTGCTCGCTCTAAAACTCCTCATACCCGTCCGTCTGGGACCCTTTTACCCTTGAAACTTCCGGAGCGTCCATGGACTCATTTATCTATGGACTTCATTACGGACCTTCCTCCGTCGTCTGGGAATACTGTCATACTGGTGGTTGTTGACAGGTTCAGTAAGATGGCACATTTCGTTGCTCTTCCTGCACTCCCTAATGCTAAAACTCTGGCGCAGGTGTTCATTAGGGAGATCGTGAGACTTCATGGGTTGCCTTCTGATGTGGTGTCAGATAGGGGGTCTCAGTTTGTGTCCAAATTTTGGAGGGCATTTTGTTTACGTCAGGGGATGCAATTGTCATTTTCCGCGGCTTTTCATCCACAGACCAATGGTCAGACAGAGCGTCTGAATCAAAGTTTAGAGACATATCTCCGGTGTTTTGTATCGGAGAACCAGGAGGACTGGTCTTCTTTCTTGCCTCTGGCAGAGTTCGCTCTTAACAACAGGCAGAGCGAGTCCACTGGTAAGTCCCCGTTTTTTGGGGCATATGGTTTTCATCCCCAGTTTTGTACTTTCAATGGGGGGGGTCCTTCTGGGGTTCCTGAGGAGGAGCGTTTCTCGTCGTCACTTGCTTCTGTGTGGCGAGGTGTATTTAATAATTTGAGTGCGATGGGGAACCGTTACAAACGTATGGCTGATAGGAGGAGAGTTTCTGGTCCAGATCTGAATGTGAACGATCTGGTATGGTTGTCTACCAGGAATATTAAACTTAAAGTGCCCTCCTGGAAACTGGGTCCCAGATTCATCGGGCCGTACAGGATCAGTTCCATAATTAATCCTGTGGCATTTCGTCTGGAACTTCCTTCTACGTTTAAAATTCATAATGTGTTCCACAAGTCATTACTTAAAAGGTATGTGGCACCAGTCATACCGTCACCTCTACCTCCTCCTCCAGTGTTGGTCAATGGTAATTTGGAATTTCAAGTATCAAAAATCATTGACTCTCGTCGGAATCGCCAGTCCCTTCAGTATTTGGTGCATTGGAAGGGGTTGGTCCGGAGGAGAGGACGTGGGTCCCTGCGTCTGATGTTAACGCAGATCGTTTGGTTCGGACCTTCCACAGAACTCACCCGGGCAGGCCTGGCCCTGAGGGTCCGGAGGCCCCTCGTAGAAGGGGGGGTACTGTCATGTGTGCATTGCCACGAAGATCGTCGCGGTTGCACATTTTGACTTCTCACAGCTGAGTTTCTGTTTGTTTGTGTTTGGCAGCTTGGGAGTTAATTCTGTCTGTGCTCGGTGCTGGGACTGGGTGCAGTTTCTCCCGGCTGCAATTGATTATTTGTTGATTGGTTTCCTTTAAATTCCTGGTTGTCTGCTTTGGGAGTTGCCAGTGAAATCCTTCATGCAGACCACAGATAGGAATGAATCTGTATAGACTTAAGTTGAGAGAGCTCCTTAGTTGTTTTAAGCTCAACTTGCTTAGAGTTTATTTCCCAGACCATTTATGTTCCTTCGGTGTTTGAGTGTGTATGCAAGTGAGTGCTATCCTGTCTGTCTTATATGTCTAATCTGTGTATTTAGCTGAGATCAGCCCATATCCCTTTGGTGGTAATCAGGATCCTTCTTAGGACTGATTACAGGGTTCAGGGTCTGACAGGTGACAGGGTTAGGCTGGAGACTTGGACCTCTGAACCATTATCAGTACCTCCAAGGTAAGGGATTAGTTAGGACCCCAGTGTAGGGTCAGGTTAGACCCCGGTCCTCCTCTTTCCTGTTACAGCTCATCAAGTCCTCAAGATTAACCCTGAGATCAACTATATTGTTCCTGCACATCTAGTCCTCAAGATTAACCCTAAAGTTCTGCAGAGATTGTGTCAGGTAAATCTATTTTATACTTACATTCTGTTGTTGCTAAACTATATGTTGTATAGAGTGTGGTTCCTTATAAATAGTTTACTGACATTGTATTCATATCATTAGACAGCGTGACAGCATCCCCTATGGGACTATTGCAGCCTCTCGCCATCCCAACACGACCGTGGGGATCAATTTCAATGGACTTTATTGTAGATCTACCAGAGTCCAAAGGAAAGACATCCATTCTGGTAGTAGTGGATCGACTTACGAAAGCAGCGCATTTCATTCCATGTTCAGGTCTGCCTTCAGCAAAAGATACAGCTGATCTGATAATTTCCAATGTTTTTCACCTCCACGGAGTGCTGGATGAAGTCGTTTCAGATCGAGGTGTGCAATTTACATCTAAATTTTGGCGCAGTTTATGCTCAGCTCTAGACATCAAAGTACGATTGTCAACCGCTTACCATCCGCAATCTAACGGCCAGACAGAACGTACAAATCAGACGCTGGAGCAGTATCTTCGTTGCTATATTTGCCATCTGCAAGACGACTGGGTGGATCTGCTGCCATTTGCGGAATTTTCTTATAATAATTCACAGAATGCCTCTACGAAACAGACGCCATTTTTTGCAAATCTGGGATATCACCCAAACATCCTTCCCAAAAATCCTGTGGCACCATTAATACCAGCAGTCGCAGAAAGAATCTCTCTGCTACAGCAAAATCTGAATGTTCTGAAAGACACTCTAAAGGAAGCTCAGGAGAAATATAAAAAAGTGGCCGACAGGTATCGGAGACCCACTCCCACGTTTAGGATTGGAAATCGAGTGTGGTTATCCACTAAGAATTTGAAATTGAAGATTCCTTCTCCTAAATTAGGACAAAAATTTGTGGGACCATACAAAATCAGTAAGATTGTCAGTCCAGTGGCCGTACGTCTACAGCTACCAACATCAATGAAGATTCATCCTGTGTTTCATGTGTCTTTGTTGAAAGCCGCCACAGCCAATCCATTTCCAGAACGATCCCCTCCGCCTCCCGATGCAATTGAAGTGGACGGACAGGAGCAGTTTGTGGTGGAAAAGATCTTGGATTCCAGAATACACAGAAATCGTTTGCAATATTTAATCAAATGGCAAGGCTATGACACGAAGGAAAATTCATGGGAATCAGTAAGCAACATCAATGCTCCCCGTTTGATTAGACAATTTCACCAGCGGTATCCTGCAAAACCTGGACAAGTTGCGTCCAGAGGCCGCCGTTAAGAGGGGAGTATTGTTAGGATTTGAACCTGTGAACCATGGCTTGCTGGTCTGTTCCCTTGCTGTGGAGCTACTTCGGAACTTGAATAACTTCAGCCTGAAACCATATGACCTTCGTATGGGATAGAGATCATCACCTGCCCTGCTGATTATTCCCTCCCTGATTGAGACTGATTGGATAGAGATCATCACCTGCCCTGCTGTTTGTTCTCGCCTGATTGGACCTGCTATATATACCTGGCCCTGTGCAGCTTCCTGTTGCTGAGTATATTGTGGTGCTCAGTCTAACTGAGTGAAGCATTATCTGAGCTCCTGATCTGGAAGGTGTTCTGCTGATATCTTCCTGTCTCTTGTGGAAACCCTGCTGTTCCTACCTCCAACTCTATTCACCTATACGGACTTGGTGCTTGTGTGTGATCTCGGCCGGCCCGTGCTCGGGCGGGCTCCGGCATCTGCCAACATAGTGAACCACCACCGCCATATACGGCACTTCCAGAAGTCCTTCCTTGGTCCGCTCACCTGCACACGTCTGCTCCGGCTACTGACTTCCAGTCCTGTATCGCCAGTAACGTGACACATCTTTTATAAGACCTGATCAGGCCGGCACAGGTCTGTGGAGTTATCTTGGCCCACTCCTCCATGCAGATCTTCTCCAAGTTATCTAGGTTCTTTGGGTGTCTCATGTGGACTTTAATCTTGAGCTCCTTCCACAAGTTTTCAATTGGGTTAAGGTCAGGAGACTGACTAGGCCACTCCAACACCTTGACTTTTTCCCTCTTGAACCAGGCCTTGGTTTTCTTGGCTGTGTGCTTTGGGTCGTTGTCTTGTTGGAAGATGAAATTACGACCCATCTTAAGATCCTTGATGGAGGAGCAGAGGTTCTTGGCCAAAATCTCCAGGTAGGCCGTGCTATCCATCCTCCCATGGATGCGGACCAGATGGCCAGGCCCCTTGGCTGAGAAACAGCCCCACAGCATGATGCTGCCACCACCATGCTTGACTGTAGGGATGGTATTCTTGGGGTCGTATGCAGTGCCATCCAGTCTCCAAACGTCACGTGTGTGGTTGGCACCAAAGATCTCGATCTTGGTCTCATCAGACCATAGAACCTTGAACCATTCTGTCTCAGAGTCCTCCAAGTGATCATGAGCAAACTGTAGACGAGCCTTGACATGACGCTTTGAAAGTAAAGGTACCTTACGGGCTCGTCTGTAACGGAGACCATTGCGGTGGAGTACGTTACTTATGGTATTGACTGAAACCAATGTCCCCACTGCCATGAGATCTTCCCGGAGCTCCTTCCTTGTTGTCCTTGGGTTAGCCTTGACTCTTCGGACAAGCCTGGCCTCGGCACGGGAGGAAACTTTCAAAGGCTGTCCAGGCTGTGGAAGGCTAACAGTAGTTCCATAAGCCTTCCACTTACGGATGATGCTCCCAACAGTGGAGACAGGTAGGGCCAACTCCTTGGAAAGGGTTTTGTACCCCTTGCCAGCCTTGTGACCCTCCACGATCTTGTCTCTGATGGCCTTGGAATGCTCCTTTGTCTTTCCCATGTTGACCATGTATGAGTGCTGTTCACAAGTTTGGGGAGGGTCTTAAATAGTCAGAAAAGGCTGGCAAAAGAGATCATTAATCCACACATGTGAAGCTCATTATTCTTGGTGCCTGAACTACTTCTTAATACTTTAGGGGGACCAAACAGAATTCTTGTGGTTTGATGGGTTGAATAATAAATGACACTCTGAATTTACTTTTAACGTTTTTAAAAAAAAAAAAAAAAAATTACAACAAAAATTTTTGCTGCAGTGCATTTCCCACTTCCAGGCTGATCTACAGTACAAATGTCACAATGCCAAGTTAATTCCGCATGTGTCAACCAGCTAAATCTGCAGGGGGTTGAATACTACTTGTAGGCACTGTATGTTTACTTCGGCCACATGTTAGAAAAAATGTTGCAGTTTTATGTAATGATTAATTAAGGAACAATATCCACAGTGTGGCATCTTTCATTCAATGCTCAACTCACAGCTGACATACAGTTGTACTCAAAAGTTTACATACCGCAGCAGAATTTTTGCTTTCTTGGCCTTTTTTCAGAGAATATGAATGATAACACCAAAACTTTTTCTCCACTCATGGATAGTGGTTGGGTGAAGCCATTTATTGTCAAACTACTGTGTTTTTTCTTTATAAATCATACTGACAACCCAAAACATCCAACCCTGATCAAAAGTTTACATACCCTGGTGATTTTGGCCTGATAACATGCACAGAAGTTGACAAAAATGGGTTTGTGTTAGGGTTCGAGTTCCCGCTGCTGCACAAGGGGAGTCTCGAACCAGTCCCACTGTGGTCTCCCATTCATCCCTGGCCACAGTGGAGCCTGCTCAGCAGAGACGTAGGTCCCAGCGTCTTGCCCATTCCAGTACTGTGCAGTGACTTGCTGCTGCCTCTCCTGGATCTGCTATTATAGCCAGTGCTGGAGCAGACGTCTTTGGGACAAAGTCGTGCGTTTCCCCTTCTGAGCATGCCCAGGGTGAGATCTCTCATTGGAGATCGGGGGTCACGTGCTCAGGTACTTCAGCAGCTCCTATTGGTCTGCCAGGAAGGTCCTGTGACTACTGGAGTTCTGGAACAAGTTTCATTGGTCCTTGTTTCTGGCAGGTCCTGTAGCTGTTATCATAAAAGGGTGGCAATGCTGAGCCGCCATGCGCTAATATCAACCATTATATGCTTTGCGCCAGTGTGGTCATGCGTGTGTGTGGTTAGGGACCCGGCTGAAATAAGCCCCTAGAATACCAACTTAATCGGTGAGGAGTTTGGTATGCTAGCTGGTCAGGGTCGGTGTCCTAGATTACCGGCATAACCGGTGAGGAGTTTGATTGCCGTATTTAGGGTCTGGCGTTCAGACGCCATAATTGCGGGTGATTCCCGCGAGGACATTAGCGCATGATCACGTTCTATGTTCGTTAGCATTTAACTGTGTACCTGGATGCCTAACAGGACACAGAATTTTTCTCAGCGGCTCTGTGATGTAACAGGGTTCGCTTTCAACGCTAGACAGCGCCATAGCGTGTTTACTTTGCGACTCAGTTGTGTTTAGTGAGTTCGCACACATCGCCATATAGCGCTGCGGCACTCCTTATAGCGGCTCTGTGGAATAACAGAGTTCGCACTTATTGCCACAGCGCGTTACGGCTTTTATTTTGGCGACTCTGCGGGATAACAGAGTTCGCTTCTCGCGCCATTTTACCAGCAGCAGGCTCCGCCTGCACGGTGGACCCCGGGCTGCAAACGCACCTCTCTACATCAAATATTTGGTGCGTTCCGCAGACCCTTACATAATATTAGCGCCTGGGTCTGGCTGGTAAAATGGCAGACGACCAGCGTCTGCAGCGGTATATCCAGCAGCTGGAGGGTAGGTTGGCGACTCTAGAGCGCACAACCTGAGCTGTGGATGTTACCTCAGTCGCGGTTCAGGCTGCTAGTGTGGCCGCTGCCAGTTTGTCCTCTGCCACCCCTGCTCCGACTATTTCCCGCCTCCCACTTCCAGACAAGTTTACCGGTGACAGTAAACAATGTCGGGGTTTCGTCAGTCAGTGCTCCATACATCTAGAGCTTCTGGCTGCACGTTTTCCCACGGAGCGGGCGAAAGTGGGTTTTATCATTTCCCTTATGTCGGGCAGGGCGTTGGAGTGGGCAACGCCGTTGTGGGAGCGCGATGATCGTGTGGTGCAGAGTGCTCCTCTCTTCTTGAACACTCTGAAACAGGTCTTTTTAGGACCTCGCGTCACCCACGATACGGCTCTTCAACTGTTGGCTATCACCCAGGGTTCATCCATGGTCAGCCAGTTTGCCGTCCAATTTCGGACTCTGGTCTCTGAGCTGGACTGGCCAGATAAAGTCCTTATACCTGTGTACTGGAGGGGACTGGCAGACCATGTGAAGGACGCCTTGTCCACCAGGGAGATTCCTGCCACACTGGAGGAGCTCATTACCATATCTACCCGCATCGACCTCCGTTTTAACGACCGGATGTTGGAGCGGGCCCAGTGTAGGCAGAGGTTCCAGCTGGCACCCACCTTCGCCAGACCTCTTGAATCTTCCATTCAGGTGTCCGATTCCCCTGAGGCCATGGAGATTTCTCGAGTGAGACCTAAGTCTCGGGCCACTCGAGTATCTGTGATTTGTAATGCTTGCCAACAAATAGGGCATTTTGCTAATAAATGTCCACGGCGGTCGGGAAAATGACCGCGTCTAGTAACCATTGGAGGGTGTTCACTAGACACAGCAGTACACGCCTCCAAGTTGTCCTTTAGGGGGACAATCAATTTTGGCTCATCCACTTTAACAGTCACGCTTTGTGTGGATTCTGGAGCCGAAGGAAATTTCATGTCTTCTACCTTCGCTCTCCGCTACTCTATACCTCTGGTGATGCTCGCCAAACCCATGACTGTTCGAGTAGTGAATGGGTCGACACTGCCTTCACCAATCACACATCAGACCATCCCTTTCACGTTGTCAATGTCCCCTTCCCATCAGGAGATTATCTCACTTCTGGTCATTCCCGAGGGAATAGACGAGATTTTGTTAGGGATGCCCTGGCTCCGTTTCCACTCCCCACACATTGAGTGGAACTCTGGGAGGATATCGGGTTGGGGTGAGTCATGTAAAGGCAGATGTATGAGGGAATGCATTCAGGTGGCCACTACAGAGATGCCCGTAGATCTTACTTCACTTCCTAAATACTATTGGTCATATGCAGACGTATTCTCCAAAAAGGCTGCAGAAGTCCTTCCACCTCACCGTCCTTATGACTGTCCTATTGACCTCTTGCCTGGAGCAGAACCTCCTCGGGGACGGGTCTATCTCCTTTCTCTCCCGGAGACGGAGGCTATGTCCCAATATATTCAGGAGAACCTGGCAAGAGGATTCATTAGGAAGTCAGTGTCACCTGCAGGGGCGGGGTTCTTCTTCGTGCAGAAGAAGAACTGAGAATTATGTCCATGCATCGATTACAGGGGTCTTAATGCCATCACCGTTAAGAATAAATACCGTTGCCCCTGATTTCTGAGCTATTTGATAGGCTACGGGGGGCAAGGGTATTAACGAAATTAGATCTGCGGGGTGCTTATAACCTGATTCGCATCCATGAGGGGGACGAATGGAAGACGGCTTTTAATACCAGGGAAGGGCACTATGAATATCTGGTGATGCCCTTCGGGCTCTGTAATGACCCAGCCGTCTTCCAAGACTTTGTTAATGACATCTTCTGGGATATGCTCTCCACCTCAGTCGTAGTCTATCTGAATGATATTCTCATCTTTTCCCCTGATATTGACTCCCACCGGAGAGATGTCTGCAGAGTCTTCGACCTCTTACGGGCAAATTCCCTCTACACAAAGTTGGAGAAATGCATGTTTGAGCAGGAGTCCTTACCTTTCCTGGGCTATATCATCTCCGCCCAGGGATTGGCTATGGATCCTGCCAAACTACAGGCGGTGATGGACTGGCAAGAACCCCATTCTTTGAAGGCGGTGCAGCGCTTTATGGGGTTCATTAATTACTACCGCCAGTTTATCCCTCACTTCTCAACTTTGGTAGCTCCCGTGGTTGCCCTCACCAAAAAGGGAGCAAATCCCAAATTGTGGTCTGAAGAGGTCTCCAAGGCCTTCACTTCTATTAAGTCCCATTTTGCTAGCGCTCCCATCCTACATCACCCCGATGTTGATAAGCCATTTATATTGGAGGTGGATGCCTCGTCCGTTGGTGCTGGAGCAGTCCTCTTCCAAAAGGATGCTCAAGGTCGGAAGCATCCATGCTTCTTTTTCTCCAAGACCTTCACACCAGCGGAGAGGAATTATTCCATCAGGGACAGGGAGTTGCTAGCAATGAAGTTGGCCTTCAGAGTGGAGACATCTGTTGGAGGGGGCTCGCTTTCCCTTCCAAGTCTTCACGGACCACAAAAATCTGGTGTATTTACAGACTGCCCAGCGGCTAAATTCCCGTCAGGCCAGATGGTCCTTGTTTTTCTCCCGATTTCACTTCACCCTCCATTTTCTGTCGGGAGAGAAGAACATTCGGGCTGACGCTCTCTCTCGCTCCGTTGTGTCTTTTGAGGAGGAGGAGGGGGAGCCACGGCTTATTGTCCCTTCTGAGAGCCTGAGAACTGTAGCTCCGGGCTCGCTAGAGTCTGTCCCTCCGGGCAAGACCTTTGTACCATATAATTTGCGACCGGAGGTTCTCTTTTGGGCCCATTCGTCCAGGGTGGGTGGACATTTTGGGAAAAAAAATGACATCTGAGCTACTCGCGAGGACATACTGGTGGCCGCATATGGTCCGGGACGTTGGAGATTATATTCGGGCATGTGTCTCCTGTGCCAAAAATAAGTCCCCTCATCAACGACCAGCTGGGTTACTTTACCCATTGCCGGTGGCAGACAGGCCTTGGGAAATGGTCGGGATGGACTTTGTGGTAGGCTTGCCCAAATCTCGTGGGTGTACCATCATATGGGTTATCACCGATCACTTCTCTAAAATGGTGCACTTGGTGACGCTACCCCGGTTACCTTCTGCACGGGCCTTGGCGACACTGTTTATCAAACATATCTTCCGCTTACACGGTATGCCGGACAAAATTGTCAGCGATCGGGGTCTCCAGTTTGTGACTCGGTTCTGGAGAGAGCTTTGTCGCCTTCTCAGTGTTGGGTTAAATCTCTCCTCTGCTTATCATCCCGAGACTAATGGGTTGGTAGAGAGGGCCAACCAGACCTTGGTCACATATCTGCGACATTTTGTTTCAGCTAGGCAGGATGACTGAGCATTCTTGTTACCGTGGGCAGAGTTTGCATTAAACAACGCTGTGGCTGATTCCACTGGACAAACCCCATTTCTCCTTAATTACGGTCAGCACCCGCGGGTTCCTGTACATATGCCCGTGTCTTCCACTGACTCCAGGGTGGCAGACTGGGCTGTGGAGGCACGGGACATTTGAGACCACATTCAGGATGCCATTCAGGCCTCCAAGGAGAGAATGAGGTCATCCGCCGACGCACATCGGCGCCCCGCTCCGACTTTTGCCCCTGGCGATTTAGTGTGGCTCTCCGCCCGTAACATCAGGCTGCGAGTAGAGTCCACTAAGTTCGCACCTCGCTTCTTGGGTCCCTTCAAGGTCCTTGAACAGGTCAATCCTGTGGTCTACCGGTTAGCCCTTCCGCCACGCCTGGGTATCACCGACACATTCCATGTCTCCCTCCTGAAACCCGTATAGTTGTCTCGGTTTTCCGAGTCATCTGCCGGGACATCGGGTTCGTCTACGGACGATTATGAGGTGAATGCTATTCTGGGGTGCAAGGTGGTACATGGCAAAAAGTTTTATTTGGTGGATTGGAGGGGTTATGGGCCTGAGGATAGGTCATGGGAGCCTGCTGAGCGTGTTCAGGCTCCGCAGCTCATCGCAGCCTTTGAGCGCAGCGAGGCCCAAAGCAGGGGGGGCCCTAGGGTGGGGGTAATGTTAGGGTTCGAGTTCCCACTGCTGCACAAGGGGAGTCTCGAACCAGTCCCACTACGGTCTCCCATTCATCTCTGGCCGCAATGGAGCCTGCTCAGCAGAGACGTAGGTCCCAGCGTCTTGCCCATTCCAGTACTGTGCAGTGACTTGCTGCTGCCTCTCCTGGATCTGCTATTATAGCCAGTGCTGGAGCAGACGTCTTTGGGACAAAGTCCTGCGTTTCCCCTTCTGAGCATGCCCAGGGTGATATCTCTCATTGGAGATCGGGGGTCACATGCTCAGGTACTTCAGCAGCTCCTATTGGTCTGCCAGGAAGGTCCTGTGACTACTGGAGTTCTGGAACAAGTTTCATTGGTCCTTGTTTCTGGCAGGTCCTGTAGCTGTTATTATAAAAGGGTGGCAATGCTGAGCCGCCATGCGCTAATATCAACCATTATATGCTTTGTGCCAGTGTGGTCATGCGTGTTTGTGGTTAGGGACCCGGCTGAAATAAGCCCCTAGAATACCGACTTAATCGGTGAGGAGTTTGGTATGCTAGCTGGTCAGGGTCGGTGTCCTAGATGCCCTAGATTACCGGCATAACCGGTGAGGAGTTTGATTGCTGTATTTAGGGTCTGGCGTTCAGACGCCATAGATTGCGGGTGACTCCCGCGAGGACATTAGCGCATGATCACGTTCTATGTTCGCTTAGCATTTAACTGTGTACCTGGATACCCAACAGGACACAGAAGTTTGTCTCAGCGGCTCTGTGATGTAACAGGGTTCGCTTTCAACGCTAGACAGCGCCCTAGCGTGTTTACTTTGCGACTCAGTTGTGTTTAGTGAGTTCACACACATCGCCATATAGGGCTGCGGCACTCCTTATAGTGGCTCTGTGGAATAACAGAGTTCGCACTTATTGCCACAGCGCGTTACGGCGTTTATTTTGGCGACTCTGCGGGATAACAGAGTTCGCTTCTCGCGCCATTTTACCAGCAGCAGGCTCTGCCTGCACGGTGGACCCCAGGCTGCGAACGCACCTCTCTACATCAAATATTTGGTGCGTTCCGCAGACCCTTACAGGTTTGAATGGCTACTAAAGGTAACAACCTCACCTGTGACCTATGCCAGGAAAATTGTTCGGGATGCAAAAAAAACCCCACAAATAACATCAGCTAAAATACTGGACTCTCTGAAAACTAGCGGTGTGGCTGTTTCAAGGTGCACAGTTAGGAGGCACTTGGAGAAAAATGGGCTGCATGGTCTGGTCGAGTTGCCAGAAGAAAGCCATTACTGTGCAAATGCCACAAAGTATCTCACCTACAATATGCAAAACAGCACAGAGACAAGCCTCAAAACTTCTGGAACAAGGTAATTCAGAGTTATGAGACAAAAATCGAACTTTTTGGCCACAACAGGGCCTTTGATGAGAGGTACACCATTCCTACTGTAATGCATGGAGGTGGATCTCTGATGTTTTGAGGATGTGTGAGCTACAAAAGCACAGAAAACTTGGTCAAAGTTGAAGGAAAGATGAATGCAACATGTTATCAGCAAATACTGGAGGCAAATTTGCAATCATCAGCCCGGAAGCTGCACATGGGACATACAGTATAGACCAAAAGTTTTACACACCTACTCATTTAAAGATTTTTCTGTATTTTCATGACTATGAAAATTGTAAATTCACAGTGAAGGCATCAAAACTATGAATTAACATATGTGGAATTACTGTATATACTTAACAAAAAATTGTGAAACAGCTGAAAATATTTCTTATATTCTAGGTTCTTCAAAGTAGCCACCATTTGCTTTGATTGAAACAAAAAAGAAAAAGACTAGTGCAAAATAGCACACACCCCAATAATGGAAGAATGATATAAAGTATAAAAGTGATAATTTTTATTGAAACAACGGACCAAAGCACAGACAAGTATAAAACATAGTTAAAAATACATAAAGAACAAAACACCCCAAGGCCCATGAAACATGGGACCAGCATAGAATAACCCCTAGTCAAGGCATGAGCTGAAGGTGTAATATATAGTAGTGGTCACAGTACAATGAATAGTAGTATATAATATATTATGATAAAATACACTGAATAGAGCGACCCTGTCACAATATGCAAAACAGTACACTAATGATTAAATGAGCGATTCAATATATGACAAAGGCTGAACAGCTGAATGGTAGCAAATGACGCCCAATAATGCCCAATAATATAAAAGTTAGAGGGGCGCTAGTAAAATGACAAGGAGGAACGTCGCAATAACAATAGCGTTATCAAAGGAAAAGAGAAGCAGGCAAGGTGTTTAATACCACCAAAGTTGCCTGTGTGGTGTGTGCTACACCAAAAGAAAGCTGATCAGCAAAAGAACATTGAGGTCGGTAATGTTACCAAATGAAGCTCCACAAGGAGAGTACGGGTGACCACGAAGCAGGGGTGACGCAAGGGGAGCGGTCCCGGGACCTGGAGTGAGAAGACCCCATGCATATCGCTGCAGCTGCAGCTTCGTCAGGGGAGAGGTAGCGCATGTGCTACAAGCGGTCTTTAAATAGTGTTGTAAGTGAACGCAAAGACTGGAAGTCCCATGACAGGAAGTGCCCTGCTAGAAAGAACCGGAAGAGATAGTCGGCTCAGAAAGGTCAAAATGAGCGTCACAAGTCAGGTGGTGCCTGTATAGGACGGTATTAAGAATATAAAGATAAGTACCTACATAAAGAGATGTAGCGATAGTTGTAAGTGCATAGATCAAAATATACTGTATACAAGGGGCCCAATAAGACTGGAATATTAGCACTGAGCACAACTCACTGGCAAATATAATTATCAGACAGTAAGTGTTCATACATCAGATAAACATGGAAGGATAAATAAACAACCAGGTAGACACAAAATGATGACTGTAAAACATGCTGATATAGTGCGCTGAACACAGAATTACTGGGTATGTGTATCAAACAGCGAGTCCGCATCTACTCAAAGAAAAGTACATGGTGATATATGGACGCGAAAAACAGTCAGTATGATAGCATAATTGCCAGATATTAAAACATGTCCACATATAAACACAATATGTGGTGGATATCCTGAATCTAGGATGTACTGGAATTGAAGCACCATACATCAAAGACTGGCAATTCTACGCATATATAAATGATGGACGCAAGGTAAGTATATAAATTATAGTATAAGAAATGCAAAATATAATCAATGAAGGAGGAAAATGTAAAATCCAGACATGGCAAAATTGTACACGGATAGGAAAAAGGATGTACCAAGAGAAGCAACCTATAAGCAATGGATGCGTGCAACCCAAAGTATAAGGAGAAAAAAGGCATTATCAGATGAACTATGATAAGCTTTAGCCAAGGATTTTTCCTGTATTATGCTTGTATACATTTGATCCTGATATGATTCTGGCAGTTTCCATGTTATGCATGTACTTTGCTGTATAAATTTATTAGTACATATATTTTCTTTATTTTTATTTTTTTCATTTTGTATTTTGTGTTTTGTAGACTTACCTTGATAAAGGCCAATTTGAATGCCTGTTTTTCAAGTCTACATATAAACTTTTATTTACTTGCAAATTGGAGTGCCGAAGTCTATTATATTCTATTTATGTTACATACTTCAGCGCACCCACTTATACAGTCGAGAGACACCTATCATCTATTATATATGATCGGTGCTGGACATCAGTTTTCAGGCAATCTGGCTGTTAGGAATTGAACAGCTAATCACAGTGATCGTAGTTGCGGAGAGGATGTCACCACCCCTCAGGACGATGACTGCATGTACCCTGCTGCAAGATGGTCGAGGAATTTTAATGTGATCAACACTACTGCATTTGTGGTGCCTCATTAAGGATATGACGTATCCATATGTCCAAGGTCGGTAAGTGTCAGCCAACCATGATGTATGGATACGTCCAAGGTTGGGAAGGGGTTAAATTTTTAGCATTCTCTCACTAGAGAATATGTGCCATCTCTTAATGAATCTACGCGGTAATGCTAATATACATGGCAAGCATGGAATGCCTACTTCCTGAATTGCAATTTTGCAAGCAACTTGAAAAGTAGTAGCTGCTAAAACTTTCCGGTAATGAATGGCATTAGCTATTCTGAAAATTACACCTGGTTTGTCAGAGCTGTGTGCATAATAATAACTTGTAAGTGCATATTTAAACCGTGCTGAAATTACCGTCGTACTGAGCGCAACATGATTCCTTTGATGGAGTAATTGTCTCACTGTGGGAAGCTGATGTTGCTCAAATTTTCTGGCATCTTGACTATAAATTAATTCTTACTTATACTGGTTGTAGTAAGTGATGTGAGCGCCTCCAAGGATACAGAACTGCGACTAAACAGGCAATGAATGTCAACAAGAACATGATCGCTATTCCAAAAATGATTAATATGGAAAGTAGCAAAATGATTCAGTAAGTGATACTATCAGAAAGGTCACAATTTCATTTGTTTTATAAGAAGAAATAAATTAAATAAAAGAAAACGTTTTATGCAAGGCTCTGGTTTTCAAGTATAGTCACAATATTAAAAGCTTTATAAAACAAAGTAAAGAAAAGATATATTAATGCAAATGCATGCTCATTTTGGATCACCAAAATTTTGATATAACATCCTTAATTATAAAATCCCTAATAAAGAATCCAGAGATAAAATAATTGAAGTACGTAAGTACATTATATGCATATTCACTTCTCAATATAGAGCTTGCAACACCAACAAGGATAAATCATGGAGTTATCAAAACCACAGGGTGAATAGACATGTTCATAATATGCAAATGATGAAAAAATAGAAACAAACTTTTTAAAACATCTCAATTTGTTCAGTATTAAGTATGAGCCCCTCTCCTCAGAGTGCAGAATGTCGTGACACGTGGCTAGGATGGGTTGCCATTTGAATTATGTGACAGGGGCCATTTTATAAAAATCTTGGAGAACAACTTTATTGGTTGTCTGAGGAATGTCCTACCATGAGGAATACGCTTGGGCATACAGATCATAAAGACCTGCTGCTGGCAGCAATTACGTACCAATGTCATCTCAGATGTGCTCAATGGGAAGGAAGGCCAGAGATGCTGCTGACCATGCTCACACTTGCAACAGCAACAAGTAGCCTGCCATGGTCATGTAGAAAAATGGCTCATTGGACACATTGGGCTCGCATTGGCCATGTTTATTTTTGAGATTTTAGTTTGTGCCTTTTTTTGTTTGTGTCAAATTCATCTTTGCATTTCCGCTTTTTTAAAGTCACCTTCAAAATGTTCATCTATTTTTTTCTTTGCTTCATCACTGCGAGTGGAACTTTACGAATGCTTTTTGCTTTGATTCATCTATTGCGACTTTTTGAAACATTTCTCAGTTATATCTGGAGAACAAGAAAATTGGTACCTGAGATAGTCAACCTGTTTTTAGATCAGTTTTAGTCGCTGATTCTAAATCTGCCCGTATTTTTCTTCCATCAGCTCTAGTTGATGAGATGTGATATACCTTATGCAAGTGCATACAACCGATCAAACACTAGGACTGACATCTACTAAACATTATTATTTTAGCCTTCTTGACTATTAAAACATTCATACATGTAGATTTCTTTCATTTATGAAGAATTTTCATCATAGAATAAAAATTAAACTTGCATAAATAGTCATTGATAGGCTGTAAATTTACTGAGATACCTTGCAAAAGCAGTGCTTTTGTGAGTTGTGCTAGGGCAATCACTTTGAATAGACTAGCTGTAATCTGCCATCATGTGGGCATCCCAGTGTCCTTGGTATCTTTCTTCTATAGTTCTTAAATCTTGGTGGAATCGTTCACCCTGCTCTTCACTTAGGTCACCAAGGTTTTCTGGGAAATGATCCAAATGGCTGTGGAGATAGTGCTCATTGATACACATTGTACAGCCAAGGTGAAGGAAAGAAGATAGCATTCTTTCTAGTAGTTTAGTGTAATTATCTTAGAAGACCATGCATCTCCCTCTGCATCGTTCAATTAATCTTTAGAGTGTGGATCTTTTATTTGTCCTTTGATTTGAGGAACACCAAAAATGCCTGCCTTTTGCTTCTCCACGGTCAGCACTGGAAATCTTCTACATATGTAGTCTAAGCATCATCCCTCTTTATTTAGAGCCTGCTTCATTAAACCTAATTTGATGTGCAGTGGTGGTAAAATTCCTGTCAACTAATGGTTCTGAAATGACATTCTTTTCTCCTACGACCATGTGTTCTCTCAGAAGCGACTGTTTTCTCACGCAGTGCACATTTTTTTTATATCTACTATCCAAGAGGCAGATAAAACAGGGATACTTAATGTATCCTCTCTGCTGTCCAAGGAGAATATTCACTATTCACACTATTCACTATTCACACAGATTGGCAACTGGTGATCGTGGTATGATGTTTTCTGTAGGACTACAGCAATTTTGTTTTGCTCTTCAGTCATCTTAGATTAGTGATCTATTGAAATGTATCCACATTTGTTTCCATTGTGTAAAAGCACACATTTTAGGTTTTGCTCAGAACTTTCTATATCAAGGACTGCAGTAACATGGGTTAAATCTGAGCTGCCATTAGATGAGTGATGAGATGGAGTAAGAGATCCAAGAATGCAGTTTATTTGTCATAGTGTTTCGACGTGTCACACTTTTTCATCAGGACAAACCACTTCGACTCGCGTTGACAAATAAATGCATACGTTATTTTCGCTTTTCTTGAATCACTTTTATCCCTATGTCTTGTGGTATTCGTTTACATTTTTTGTGCTTGATTCTTTAACCCCTTACTGCCATCGGACGTACTATCCCGTCCATGGTACCTGGGCCCGTATGACCATGGACGGGATAGTACGTCTCGTGCGATCGGACGTGCTCCCGGGGGGAGCGCAGCCGATCGCGGCCGGGTGTCAGCTGATTATCACAGCTGACACCCATGACTGTGTGTCAGGAGCGGTCACGGACCGCTCCCGGCACATTAACCCCTTGCACACCGCGATCAAACATGATCGCGGTGTACTGGGGGCACAGGGGAGGATCGCGCAGGGTGGGGGCTCCCTGCGCGCCCCCCTGAGACCCTCAGAGCAACGCGATGTGATCGCGCTGTTCTGAGGGCTTCCTCCCTCCCAGGACCCGGATCCAAGATGGCGCCGGGGTCCTGGAGGGAGGCGGCTACCTCAGTGCCTGCCGAGAGCAGGCACTGAGAAGCCTGCTGCACTGCCTGAGCGATCGCTGGTGTGACAGAGTGCTGTGGACACTGTCACACCAGCGATCTGACAAAATACAGTGATGTCCCACCCTGGGACAAAGTAAAAAAGTTAAAAAAATAAAAATAAACATGTTTTAAAAAAAAATCCAAAATAAATAAAAAAAAAAAAAATATTCCCCAATAAATTCACTTCTTCCTGTAAATAAAAAAAAAAGCAATAAAAGTACACATATTTGGTATCGCCGCGTCCGTAACGACCCCCCCTATAAAATTGTCCCACTAGTTAACCCCTTCAGTGAACCCCTTAAAAAAAAAAAAAAAAAAAACGAAGCAAAAAATCAATGCTTTATCATCATACCGCCGAACAAAAAGTGGAATAACTCGCGATCAAAAACACCGATACAAAAAAACATGGTACCGCTGAAAACGTCATCTTGTCCCGCAAAAAACGAGCCATCATACAGCATCATCAGCAAAAAAATAAAAAAGTTATAGCTCGCAGAATAAAGCGATGCAAAAATAATTATTTTTTATATAAAATTGTTGTTTTATTCTATAAAAGCGCCAAAACATGAAAAAATGATATAAATGAGGTATCGCCATAATCGTACTGACCCGAAGAATAAAACTGCTTTATCAATTTTACCACACGCGGAACGGTATAAACGCCTCCCCCAAAAGAAATTCATGAATTGCTGATTTTTGTTCATTCTAACCTCCCAAAAATCGAAATAAAAAGCGATCAAAAAACGTCACGTGCTCAAAAATGGTACCAATAAAAACGTCAGCTCGTCCCGCAAAAAATAAGACCTCACATGACTCTGTGGGCCAAAATATGCAAAAATTATAGCTCTCAAACTGTGATGATGCAAAAACTATTTTTGCAATAAAAAGCGTCTTTTAGCGTGACAGCTGCCAATCATAAAAACCCGCTATAAATAGTAAATAAAACCCCCTTTATCACCCCCTTAGTAAGGGAAAAATAATAAAATTAAAAAAAGTATTTATTTCCATTTTCCCATTAGGGTTAGGGTTAGGGTTGCGGCTAAAGTTAGGGTTAGGGTTGGCGCTAAAGTTAGGATTAGGGTTAGGGTTGGGATTAAGGGTGTGTTAGGGTTAGGTTTGTGGTTAGGGTTGGGACTAGGGTTAGGGGTGTGTTGGGGTTAGGGTTGGAGTTAGAATTGGGGGGTTTCCGCTGTTTAGGCACATCAGGGGCTCTCCAAATGTGACATGGCGTCTGATCTCAATTCCAGCCAATTCTGCGTTGAAAAAGTCAAACGGTGCTCCTTCACTTCTCAGCTCTGCCATGCGTCCAAACAGTAGTTTATCCCCACATATGGGGTATCAGCGTACTCTGGACCCCAAGAGTTATTGTGCAATTTGTCCTATTTCTTCTGTTACCCTTGGGAAAATAAAAAACTGGGGGCGAAAATATCATTTTTGTACAAAAAAAATTATTTTTTTTGTTTTTACGGCTGTACATTATAAACTTCTGTGAAGCACTTGGGGCTTCATAGCGCTCACCACACATCTAGATAAGTTCCTTGTGGGGTCTATTTTCCAAAATGGGGTCACTTGTTGGGGATTTCCACTGTTTAGGCGCATCAGGGGCTCTCCAAATGCGACATGACGCCCCCAGACCATTCCATCAAAGTCTGCAATCCAAAACGTCACTACTTCCCTTCCGAGCCCCAACGTGTACCCATACAGTAGTTTTCTCCCACATATTGGATATCAGCGTACTCAGGACAAATTGGACAACAACTTTTGGGGTCCAATTTCTCCTGTTACCCTTGTAAAAATAAAATATTGGGGCAAAAAAATCATTTTTGCAAAAAAAAAAAAAAGATTTTTTTATTTTTACGGCTGTGCGTTATAAACTTCTGTGAAGCACTTCGGGGTTCAAAGTGCTCACCACACATCTAGACAAGTTCCTTGTGGGGTCTATTTTCCAAAATGGGGTCACTTGTGGGGGGTTTCCACTGTTTAGGCGCATCAGGGGCTCTCCAAATGCGACATGACGCCCTCAGACCATTCCATCAAAGTCTGCAATCCAAAACGTCACTACTTCCCTTCCGAGCTCTGACGTGCGCCCATACAGTAGTTTTCTCCCACATATTGGGTATCAGCGTACTCAGGACAAATTGGACAACAACTTTTGGGGTCCAATTTCTCCTGTTACCCTTGTGAAAATAAAATATTGGGGGCGAAAAAATCATTTTTGTAAAAAAAAAAGGATTTTTTTATTTTTACGGCTGTACGTTATAAACTTTAGTGAAACACCTGGGGGTTAAAAGTTCTCACCACACATCTAGATAAGTTCCTTGAGGGGTCTAGTTTCCAAAATGGTGTCATTTATGGGGGTTTCCACTGTTTAGGCAGATCAGGAGCTCTCCAAACACGACATGGCGTCCAGCCAATTCTGCGTTGAAAAAGTCAGACGGCGCTCCTTCCCTTCCAAACTCTGCCATGCACCCAAACAGTGGTTTACCCCCACATATGGGGTATCAGCGCACTCAGGACAAATTGCACAATAACTTTTGGAGTCTTGTTACCCTTGGAAAAATAAAAATTGAGGTGAAAAGATCATTTTTGTGGAAAAAATATGATTTTTAAATTTTACGGCTCTACGTTATAAACTTGTGTGAAGCACTTGGGGGTTCAAATTGCTCACCAAAGATCTAGTAAAGTTCCTTAGGGGGTCTAGTTTCCCAAATGGGGTCATTTGTGGGGCATTTCCACTGTTTAGGCACATCAGGGGCTCTCCAAATGCAACATGGCATCCAATCTCAATTCCAGCCAATTTTGGTTGGAAAAAGTCAAATGGTGCTCCTTCCATTCCGAGCTCTGCCGTGAGCCCAAACAGTGCTTCCCCCCCACATATGGGGTATCAGCGTACTCAGGACAAATTGGACAACAACTTATGTGGTCCAATTTCTCCTGTTACCCTTGGGAAAATAAAAAATTAGTGACTAAAAGATAATTTTTGTGGGAAAAAAATAGGATTTTTTATTTTCATGCCCGGGCATTATAAACTTGTGTGAAGCACTTGGGGGTTCAAAGTGCTCACCAAAGATCTAGATAAGTTCCTTAGGGGGTCTAGTTTCCAAAATGGGGTCACTTGTTGGGGGTTTCCACTATTTAGGCTCATCTGGGGCACTGCAAACGGAACATGACCCCCATCAATGTCTGCATTCCAAAATGTTATTTACTTCCTTTCCAAGCCCTGCCGTGCACCCAAACAGTTTCCCCCCCCACATATGGGGTATCAGCGTACTCAGGACAAATTGGACAACAACTTTTGGGGTCCAATTTCCTTGGGAAAATTCAAAAATTTGGGACTAAAAAATCATTTTTGTGGAAAATTGTTTTTTTTTTTTTTCACACCCAGGCATTATAAGCTTTTGTGAAACACTTGGGGGTTTAAAGTGCTCACAACAGATCTAGATAAGTACCTTAGGGGGTCTAGTTTCCAAAATGGTGTCACTTGTGGGGGTTTCCACTGTTTAGGCGCATCAGGGGCTCTCCAAACACGACATGGCGTCCAATCTCAATTCCAGCCAATTTTAGTTTGAAAAAGTCAAACGGCGCTCCTTCCCTTACGAGCTCTTCCGTGTGCCCAAACAGTGGTTTTCCCCCACATATTGGGTATTGGCGTACTCAGGAGAAATTGCATAACAACCTTATCTGTCCATTTTCTCCTTTTACCCTTGTGAAAATAAAAAAAAAGTTTGTAAAAGATAATTTTTGTGGCTAAAAAGTTAAATATTCATTTTTTCCTTCCACGTTGCTTTAGTTCCTGTGAAGCACCTGAAGGGTTAATAATCTTCTTGAATGTGGTTTTGAGTACCTTGAGGGGTGCAGTTTTTAGAATGGTGTCACTTTTGGGTATTTTCTGCCATATAGACCCCTCAAAGTGACTTCAAATGAGAGGTGGTCCCTAAAAAAAATGGCTTTGTAAATTTTGTTGTAAAAATGAGAAATCGCTGGTCAACTTTTAACCCTTATAACTTCCTAACAAAAAAAATTTTGGTTCCAAAATTGTGCTGATGTAAAGTAGACATGTGGGAAATGTTATTTCTTAACTATTTTATGTGACATATTTCTCTGTTTTAAGGGAATAAAAATTCAAAGTTTGAAAATTGCAAAATTTTAAAAATTTTCGCCATATTTGCGTTTTTTTCAAAAATAAACGCAAGTTATATGGAAGAAATTTTACCACTAACGTGAAGTACAATATGTCACGAGAAAACAATCTCAGAATCGCGAAGATCCGTTGACGCGTTCCAGAGTTATAACCTCATAAAAGACAGTGGTCAGAATTGTAAAAATTGGCCCGGTCATTAACGTGCAAACCACCCTTGGGGGTTAAGGGGTTAAAAGTTCATAAATTTTACACAAAGTAAAAAATTGTCTTAATTTTTGTCTTTAACCTCTTTTGCGACATTTTAATGCAAAAAAGTCACATATTTCACATTATATTGCAAAAATTGCCACAAAAAAAATACAAAGCCTGGTATACATAGAATTACTTAAGGGAAGATCTTGCGTTCATTTGGGAAAAAAATTTGCAACTTTCCAAAAAGACGAAAATTATTAATTAGGCAATAACATAGAGACCTTGAACCGTGGCCACAATGGTGAACTATACTCCTTCCCAGATTAACACAAAAAAGTGACTTTAAAAAGGCAAACAATTGTCGAAGAATTAGATGTAAAACACCAAAAACTAGCCCAAAATAGAGGCAAATGAATAACGCCCAGAGAACCTTTTCTGTTTTGGAGCAAATTTCATGAACCTATAAGCCACTTTGATGAATTTGGTGCAAAAAAAGACTTAAAAAATTGCACTTTAAAATTTTTCTTTTTTTTTGCATTTGATTCTTTAAAATAAGGCACACAGTTCATGAATTTTGCACAAAGTAGAAAATAGTTTTTAATTTTGTTTTTTGGCCTGTAATGTGCATACTGAATATGACAACAGTGCAGCAATATTTGCTGCACTGCAGACTGGACAGCCACCCAGTGATGACATCCTCTTCAGCCCCTTTACATGAATATTACATATGCAAACTTCATTTTCTGCATGACCTGCGTCCCCTTCTTTTTGATGATATGCATTTTTTTAGTCCAGCAAACAGATACTGCTTGAACTAAACAGGATTTCAAACAAATAAATCAAATCAAAGAATAATCAAAGAGATTTGTAAGTTGCCTATTCAATAAATGAAATCCCTAATTTTTGCTCTTATATTAAATGTAGCAATGTTAAAATATTGTCCAGAAGAACAAGAAAAATAGAGATAATGATGGATAAATCCTTGCAGCCATAATTGGACAGATTGCAGTCAGTCATTTAGCAACATAGAGTTTTGTCAAGGAAAGATTGATGACGATGAGTAATTCCTTGGAGTCTACTTTTTTTGGCCGCAGTATGATATCTACTATTTCCTTTATAAATTTTTATCTCCATCAAGTTTTGGAAAATGCTTTAAAAAAACATAAGATAAATATCAGAAACATACATTTTTCAAAGTGGCATTTATTTCAAAATGTAATCTTGGTAAATGATCGGTCCTGGTAAAATATTGGTCCTGGAATGTTTGATGTACTATTCAGTCATTTTGATTTACATTAAGCAGTTCATCCTCTGTGTTGGTCTAAGCTGTCAAATACTCTTTCATACAGTTAATTGCAAGTTTAACATTGAGTTTGCTTATGCAGTTCTACAGAATGTTCATTCAAGAGATTGGGCACTTTTGAATTAAAGAGTAGCAGTCATTTTTCATCTTCTTTTCATACATCAATAGTACACATGAAAATAAGCAACTTTGTAAAATATCTTATCAGAGAAATCTGCTTCTTTATCCTCCTGGAATGATCATTCATTCTCAAAATTCTCAACGCACCATTAATTGAAGACAGATTACATTACTAAGATAGAAGATGACAGTTGCCGCTGATAAGATTCTATATAAATAGGAGGGGGGAAGAAGAGAGAGCAGCTCTGCCTCTAACTCCTCCTCCCCCTTTGACCTCCCCCCCACATAGAATTTTATCAGAACCAACTGCCATCTCCTATCTTAGTAGGCTAATAATCTGACTTCACTGAATATAGATTCTATCTGTGAATTGAGAATTTTGATAATAAATGATCAGTACAGGAGGGGAAAAATGCAGATATCTATGATAAGATGCATTACAAAGTTTTTTTATGTGTACTATTGATTTATGAAATAAAAAATAAAATGATGGTTACCTTTTAATAATATGCTTTAAATACAATAGATTATATAAACAATGTTGTCTTAATTTAAACAATATATGCATGCATCAATAGTGTACAGATGCAGATTAATAGCATGTAATAAGAGGGCTCCCTGTTCATCATTCTTCCTACGCGTTTGAGTCTCAGCACAGCAGATTCATTCAGGTCAGTAGATTTTGCCTTCTGCTCAAAGTCTTGCCCTCACAGAGCACAGCCTGCAGCAGTCCATCTTGGGAATAGGGCTATGTGAGTAGTTTTATTTTTTTTTTATGTTGTCAGTACTTGGGAGAAACTTTGGGGGCCACATAATGTGTGTGGGGGGCTGTGGGGTAATTGATACTGTATGTTGAGCACTATGTGGACCATGAAACTGGGGAGGGAGCTGTGGGAGCCATGATAACATGTGTGGGGGACTTTGATGACCATGATACTGTGTGAGGGTCATGATATTGTATATTGAGGGCTGTGGGGGATATACTGTGTTTGGAGACCATGATATTGTGTTGAGGCATCATATTGTGTTGCGGCACTGTAGGTACATCTACTTTACTGGTGCACTGTGGGGTTATCATACTGTGGGGTGTAGTGGTACTATGGGGACAAATTATGTTGAGATATTCAATGCGGGGTATCATATTGTGTGTGAGGGTGGCTACTTGTGTAAGCTACTTGTGTAATACAGCAGACCATTTTTATCCGTTGGTTTTCTGCTAAGGTCATTAGTAGAGTTGAGCATTCCGATACCGCAAGTATCGGGTATCGGCCGATATTCGCTGTATCGGAATTCCGATACTTAGTTCCGATATTTTTCATATATCGTATACCGGAATCGGAAGTTCCCATAATTCTTTGAGAGGCAATGTGATTTTAGTCAGCCAATGAGGAATCCTAAGAAGTGTGGGCACATCCTGTACTGCTGCGGTCATGTTAACTAATGGCATGGCTGTGATTGGATGCTGAAATGATGTCAGAATGCACTATAAAAGGCGCCGCCGCCATTTTAGCGTCACTGTGCTGTGAATTCATTAAGGGACAGAACGCTGCTCTGCTGACTCTGAGGGACAGTTAGAGATTGCGATTTTGTGTACTGTGCTCTAGGCAGGCTAGTTTACCAACCGCTGTGTATAGCTTCCTTTTGCCAGTGTTGTTTTAACAGCTCTGTGCAAGGTGTGTGTGTGAGTGCAGGTGACGCTGCAGTTTGCTCTGCATCCAACGCTGTTTGTAGGCATCTGCACGTGTCACTCACAGACTCTTTTTTTTTTTCTTTAGTGTAATTCTTGCTGCTCCATTCAATTGAAATTATAGTGTGACGCGCTTCCATCCGTATCCAATACATTGGTTGCAAACACTATAGAATTACAGAAAGGAGCCTTTCAGAGATAGTGAAAAGTTGTGTTCAGTGTTCACTCTAGTCTGTGAGGTTTTTTTTTTTTGAGTGCAGATCACGCTCCAGTTAGTTCTTCAACCACTGCTGGTTGTAGTCTGCTGAACGTGTGTCACTGCCTCATCCTTGTCATTTTTCTCTAATTGGTGCTGCTCCATTCCATTTCAAATAACTCAAATCTATTAGTGTGACGCGCTTCCATCTGTATCCAATAGATTGGTTGCAAACACTATAGAATTACAGAAAGGAGCCTTTCAGAGATAGTGAACAGTTGTGTTCAGTGTTCACTGTAGTCTGTGAGGTTTTTTTTTTTTGAGTGCAGATCACGCTCCAGTTAGTTCTTCAACCACTGCTGGTTGTAGTCTGCTGAACGTGTGTCACTGCCTCATCCTTGTCATTTTTCTCTAATTGGTGCTGCTCCATACCATTTCAAATAACTCAAATCTATTAGTGTGACGCGCTTCCATCCGTATCCAATACATTGGTTGCAAACACTATAGAATTACAGAAAGGAGCCTTTCAGAGATAGTGAACAGTTGTGTGCAGTGTTCACTGCAGTCTCTGAGGAAAAACCACACTTAGGCCTTATAACTTTTCTGACTTTCTTTATCAATCTACCAAGATGAAGAAGGCAGGGAGTAAGGCACGTGGTCGTGGCCGTGGAGTTTCAGCAGGGAGAGGACATGGGAATTCTGTGTCTGCTGCCACCCCCAGTGACACATCATCCACCAGTTTTCCCCGTGAGCGTTCCTTTATGTGCAGTTTTGTAGGAGCTCGGCGTACCCCCCTGCTGCGGGAAGAACAAATTGAAGCAGTTGTTGGTTGGATGGCAGCCAATGCATCGACTTCAATTGCTTCCACCTCCTCTCAGGACCACAACACTGTTGAGCAACCATCTGTCTGTTCACCGCCTGTCAAATTGCCCAGGCAGTCAGAGAGTTCTGAACTGGAGCCAGCTGAGTCTCTGCTTCTGTTCTCAGAATCTGTTGGCTTGCAAACAGGGGCCCAGCCAAGCAGCATTCTGGAATTTGAAGAAGAGGGAGTATGCAGTGATGCGCAACAGCTGTGTCTCTCTGAATCTGAAGAGGCGGGTGAGCCAGTGCCGATGGTCAGCACACCGCAGAACACATCTGATGATGATGAGACTCAGTTGCCAGTTTCTGTTGAGCATGGTGCTGTCCAGACCACCCAACAGCAGCAGGTGTTGGAAGAGGGTAGTGGAGATGATGAGGTCCAAGACCCAACATGGCGTGAGGAACAGGAAGGTGGTGGGAGCAGCTCTGAGGAAGAGATTGGCCCAACGGTACAAACAGGAGGGAGAGGTAGGCTGCAGACTCGGTTGCCTGTAGCCTCCAGTTTGGCACCTGTTGGGAGCAGTTCTCTTCCAAAAGTCAAAACGGGCGCTCCCAGGACTTGCACTGCGTGGTCCTTTTTTGACACACTTGCAGATGATATTTGCTATGTCAAATGCAAGCTGTGTAAGCAAAAAGTAAAAAGAGGTAAAAGTGTCAGTAACCTCAATACCACTAATATGTGGAAACATGTGCGGACAAAGCACGTAGTTGAGTTACAAAGACACACTGGAGATGTAGGCCAACCTACAGCAGCACCTACATCTTCAGCTCGTGTTGGAGCCTCTTCCTCCAGCTCACACACAGCTGGTTCGGCTTCCTCACACGATCGCCATGGAAGAACCTCGGTCACTGTTGTCCAGAGACAAAGTGTTATTCCACCCACAGCTGCAAGTTCCCTGTCATCCTCACACTCCCAGGCCACTGTACAGCCATCGGTAGCACAGGCATGGGATAAAAGACGGCCATACTCGGCAAACCATCCACGAGCACAGGCTCTGAATGCTGGCATTGCAAAACTCCTGTCCCTTGAAATGCTGTCATTCAGGCTGGTGGAGACTGACAGTTTCCGGAACTTAATGGCATTGGCAGTCCCACAATACAATGTGCCAAGCCGATTTTATTTCAGCAGGCAAGCCGTCCCTGCTCTGCAAAAGCATGTTGAGGGAAAAATTAAACATGCGCTACTAAACGCCGTCAGTAGCAAGGTCCACCTGACCACTGATGCGTGGACCAGTACCCATGGCCAGGGACGATACCTTTCCCTCACTGCCCATTGGGTCAATGTTGTGGAGCCGGGTACAGATGTTGCGAGTGGCGCTGTACGTGTTCTGCCAACTCCAAGGATTGCTGGAATCCAGTCTGTACACATTGACTCCTCCTCCTACTCCAGTTCCTCAGAATCATCGCTGCAGGAGCCGTCACGGTCTACCTCCACATGGACCCGTGAACGCTTACCTGTTGCGACCGATATGAGCACAGCCGTGGCCAAACGTCAACAGGCCGTCCTGAAATTAATTTCCATGGGGAATCGAAGCCACACAGTGCAGGAGGTCTGGAATGCCATCAAGCAGGAGAGCGACGTGTGGTTTTTGCCAGCGAATCTCCAGCCAGGCTTGGTAGTGTGTGACAATGGCCGAAATCTGGTGGCAGCTCTGGCCCTTGGCAACCTCACTCACATACCATGTCTGGCACATGTGCTCAACTTGGTCGTGCAGAGTTTTTTGAGGGACTATCCGGATCTTGATGCACTGCTGCACAAGTCCGCCTAGAGTGCGCTCACTTGCGACGTTCCAGCATGGCCAGATCGCGCATTGCAGCTCTGCAACGCAGATTGCGCCTTCCTGAACATCGCATCATATGTGACGTACCCACCAGGTGGAATTCCACGTTACATATGTTGGAGCGGTTGTGTGAGCAGCAGACAGCAGTAATGGAGTATCAGCTGCAACAGGCGCAATCAACACGCAATTTGCGCCGTTCACACTTCACCACTACTGAGTGGGCCTCTATGAAGGACATCTGCCACGTTTTGCGTGCGTTTGATGAGTCAACGCGGATGGCGAGTGCAGATGATGCACTAGTCAGCCTGACTGTCCCCTTATCTGCCTGCTTCAAAAAACACTGCAAGCACTAAGGGATGAGGTTTTGGAAGAGGTGGAGGATGAGGAGACACAAATTCCATCACCTTTTGGACAGTCAGCGCAACGTGGTTCCTCCCAAAGGGCTTTGCAGGGCTCACTTTGTGAGGAGGATGAGGAGGAGTCAATGGAGGAGGAAGAAATCGCTACAGAGGGAGGTACACAACGCTCTAGTCAGTATGTAGAGCGAGGGTGGGGTGATGCAGAGCAGGTACAGATGACGCCTCTTACAGAGGACAGCGTTTCTTGGCCAGTTGGGAGTCTGCAGCACATGGTTGATTTCATGCTGCAGTGCCTGAGAAACGACCGCCGCATCGCCCACATTCTCACCACGTCTGATTATTGGGTGTACACCCTCCTAGACCCTCGCTACCGGGACAACTTACAAAGCCTCATCACACCGTTGAACCGGGAGCGTAAAATGCGGGAGTACAAAGACACACTGGTGCAATCCATAATGTTCTCCATTCCAGCCGAGAACGCTGCTGCTACTGCTTTACAAAGCAGCTCTGTGCGTGGAGGCAATGGAGACAGCTCTGCAACAAGAGGGAGCACAAGCAGCGCCTCTACACAGGGGGGCAAGACCAGTATGTTCCAAATGTGGCGAAGTTTTGTGTCAGCGCCACCAATGTCTACACCATCCGAGACGCCTCCAGTCACCAGGAGGCAACGTTTCCGTAAGATGGTGACAGACTACTTGTCTTGCCCTCTCAGTGTACTCCCAGATGGCTCTTCCCCTTTCAAGTTTTGGGTCTCTAAGCTGGATACATGGCCAGAGCTTAGCCAGTATGCATTGGAGGTGCTGGCTTGCCCTGCTGCCAGTGTATTATCGGAGCGCGTCTTTAGTGCTGCAGGTGGTGTACTAACAGACCGTCGCATGCGACTATCCTCCGATAATGTAGACCGGCTTACTTTTCTGAAAATGAACAAGGCATGGATCTCGCCAGAATTTGCCTGTCCGTTTTCAGATTAAATAACTGGTTGGCAACGTTATCAATTTCTCCTGTTATGTTCATCTATCTACCACCTGAACTCTACTCCCTGGGATACAACACTGCCAGTCTGAGGGGAATGATCAGTTAACAACCAAAATGTTATCCCCAACAGATAGTAGCGCAACGACTCCAGTGCCCACTTGATCGACAGGCACTCTCTCTCTCTACAATGCTGTATCTGGTTTCAGCTGGAGTTAGCTTTCGACTCTGGAAAGTAATGTGATGCTTCTCCCCGTTAACCTCCTGAGACAAAACGGCCCCCACACCTACCTCTGACGCATCAGTCTGGACAATGAATTCTCTTTTGAAGTCGGGTGTGATCAAAAATGGTGACACACACACAGTGCCCCTTTTAGTTTTACAAACGCTTCTTCAAGCTGATCATTCCATCGCACCATTACTAAATTCCTGCCTTTTAGGCAGTCATTTAACGGCGCCGACAGTGTTGCAAAATTGTGAATAAACCGCCGGTAGTATCACACTAACCCCAAAAACCCTTTCACTTGTTTAGTGGTGAGGGGACGGGGCCAGTTTTGGATTGCCTCCACTTTGTTTATTTGGCCTTTGATAACTCCTCTCACAATCACATACCCCAGGTAGCGATCTTCCTCCAACCCTATGGAACACTTCTTTGGGTTGGCAGTTAGCTCTGCTTGTCTCAGCGAATCTATCACCGCCTGTACCTTGGCTAAGTGACTTTCCCAGTCTGTACTGTACACCACAATATTGTCCAGATTGGCCGCGGCATATCGGCGATGAGGACGAAGAACAACGTCCATTAACCTCTGGAATGTCGCTGGAGCGCCATGCAACCCGAAGGGTAGGACTATATACTGAACAGTCCCTCGGGTGTTAAAAAAGCCGTTTTCTCTCTCGCTGCTTTTGTTAGTGGCACCTGCCAATACCCTTTTGTGAGGTCAATGAGTGAAAAATAACGTGCCTGCCCAAACCGCTCTATTAACTCATCGACCCGGGGCATGGGGTAGGCGTCAAAGTTAGAAATTTCATTCAGTTTTCTGAAGTCATTACAGAACCTTAGTGTCCCATCTGGCTTTGGTATTAGGACTATTGGGCTGGCCCACTCACTCTGGACTCTTCAATGACCCCTAACTGCAGCATCTTCTTGACCTCTTCCAAGATGGCTTTCGCCGGGCCTCAGGCACCCGATATGGCTTTAATCGTACTTTGCCCTTGCGGCTAAGTCGACAAAGTTCAAATGTAAAACTCGTATTTCGGCGAACAAACTCTCTGACTTCCTGAACTTGTCTGTGCGACAAAGTGTCTGATATTTTGACGGCGGAGAGGACTTCTCTTGCCTTCTCCTGAGGCAAGGAAGCCATCTGTACTGGAAATGCAGGCCGTGGACAATCCTGACCAAGCGGGTCTCTGTCTTTCCATGGTTTGAGCAGATTCACATGGTATACGTGTTCTGGCTTTCTCCGCCCTGGTTGGTGTATTTTATAGTTTACTGGTCCCACCTTCTCTATAATGTCGTAGGGTCCCTGCCACCTTGAAAGGAACTTACTATCCACTGTAGGCACAAGTACCAACACCCGATCCCCAGGGTTAAAGGACCTTACCCGTGCCTCCCGGTTATAGACCTGCCTCTGTGACCTTTGTGCTGATTCCATATGTTCTCGGACTAATGGTAGGACTGTCTCCATTCTCTCTTGCATTTTGGCCACATGTTCTATCACACTTTTGTGGGGAGTTGTATGGTTTTCCCAGGCCTCTTTAGCTATATCGAGTAAGCCACGGGGATGTCTGCCATATAATAGTTCAAAGGGCGAGAACCCGTAGATGCCTGGGGCACCTCCCGCACTGCAAACATCAGGTATGGCAACAAGAGATCCCAGTCCTTAGCATCTTTAGAGACTTTTTTTTTCAACATATTCTTCAGGGTTTTATTGAACCTTTCTACTAAACCGTCTGTTTGGGGATGATAGACCGATGTGCGCAACTGTTTAACACGTGGCAGAGTTCCTTCATGATTTTTGACATAAAGGGGGTCCCCTGATCTGTTAAGATTTCTTGAGGGATTCCCACCCGAGAGAACATACCCATGAGTTATTTTGCGATCAGTTTAGACGAGGTGTGTCGCAGGGAATAGCCTCAGGATACCTGGTAGCGTAATCTAGAACTACGAGGATGTGTTGATGACCCCTTGCTGATTTATTAACCGTCCACACCAGATCCATTGGCTATTCTCTCAAACGGTACCTCTATAATTTGTAATGGCACAAGGGACTCTGAAAATGAGGCTGCGGACTGGTTACCTAGCACACGGGACAAGAGTAACAATACCGTTTAACTTATTCATAGACCCATAGCCAGTAAAACCGTTGTAGAATTCTGTCTAGGGTTTTCTTTGGTCCCAAATGTCCCCCTTAGTACATGCGCATGCGCTAAGTCCATTACCAACCTCCGATATGACTGCGGTACCAGCAATTGCTCGACAATTTCCCCATGTATTTTTTAAACCCCATACAGCAAATCTTGGTTCAGCTCAAATCGGGTAAAATACTTTAGCTGCCCTGGGGTGTTGGGGTTCCCCATTGACAAACAGTACATTTTCCCTGGCTCGAGTCAACATAGGGTCCCGTAGTTGCGCCGTACCAAAATTGTCACCTGCCACATTTAAGTATGACAATTCTGGTCCGGTGGCAAATCTTCCATCTCCCCACCTAACACTTCTATAGGAAAGGGGTTTTCCTCCTCCACCGAAGGCTAGATATCCTACCGCCAGTACATCTTCCTCTGGGCCACCAGGTTCATGCCGATTTCTGGAGAATGCAACCTGTTTGCCACTGGTGCCGACGACTGTTCTGTGGGAGGGGTAATTACAGGCCAAAGCACATAGAATAACGGAAAATCTCTCCCCATTATTAATGCTAATTAACCACCAGCCCACCTCGTGTCACCTCCTCCCGCTGGCGTGTTTATCATCACCAGGGTGGTAGGATAATGTTTGAAGTCACCATGTATACACAACACACCCATTTTCCCAGCAGTATACTCGCTGATTTGGACATGGCTGGCTCGTATTAGGGTCACTCACGAGACTCCCTGAGTCCACTAGAGCACAGCAGGGTTACCCTCCACCTGCACTTTACCAAATGGTTCATATTTGGTCCCTCTGCTTTGACCACTGCAACATGTGTTCTGCATAGTGAGACTGATAGTATTAAAGTTGTTGTCCATGGGCTCTGTCAGTGGGGCAAACAGCTCTCACATGTTCCTGGTTGTTGGCACGCCAACAGATTATGGGGCCCTTTCTTTCCCCGACCTGTCCTGGGCGGCCCTCCGAGTCTCTGGCTCGCCGAGCTGTGGGTGAAGGTTTGTGAATTTACTTGGTACCTTCCGGGTAGTCTCTCCTGTATCTCCTTGGTAGCCCCATATCTTTCAATGAGGTCTACCATTGAGACCATCAGTAGGGGCTGCCTGTCAAGCCATGTTTGAAGGGTGTGTGGCAAATTTCTCAAGATTATCAGTCACTATACGATCCAGCATAGCGCGGGTGACAACACCTCCGGCTGCAACCACTTTTCTATCAGGTGTATCAAGTCATAATACTGTGACCGAGCTGGCTCGAAGGGGAAAAGTTCCACTGGTGTACCCGCTGTGCCCGGACCAAAACATTTACCCCAAGACCGTGCAAGTATCTCACCCTTGACGCTCTCATAGTCCTCCTGTTGCTCGGGGGGTAGGTCCCTAGAGGCTTTTGCGGGTCCTGAATTAAAAAAACGGAGCCACGATCTCGGCCCACTGGTACCGGGGCAGTCTCCCCCTTTTAGCCACGCCTTCCAACATCTCAGGTACACCTCGACGTCATCTGATTGCTCCATCTTTCGGATCGCTGTAGCACGCACGCTTTCCGGACATCCTGCCATCCCCGGGCACTCCTGCTGTCTGCGGCGCTGTGATGTGCTGCATCACTAGACTATTGGTTTCCTGTTGCTGTTGATTAAATATCTGCTGCTGCTCCATAGCCTGCCTGCTGTATAGCCTGCTGCTGCTCCATAGCCTGCTCTGTATAGCCTGCTGCTGCTCCATAGCCTGCTGCTGTATAGCCTGCTGCTGCTGCTGCATAGCCTGCTGTTGCTGCCGCATGGCCTCCTCCAGCATTTTTACTGTGTTCTCCATCTTGGGACAGTTATCCACCGGGTTTTGCGTCACTTTCTTTACCTAGGACATTTACTGTCATGCAGGAAAAAACAGCCTGACCTCACTGCGTTGCCCGCATTGAAGCCACCAATTGTAGGGATCCGCTCTGGTAGGCAGGGCTGGGCCGCAGTAATGAGGCAAACACACCGCCTTTTACTTCAAATTTCAGTGGTTTTAATCATGAGTTCAAGAAAAAGTCCAGATAACAAAATAAAAACAGAACATAAATCACCACAGTTTGGAGAACCACTGGTGCCAGACTCACCCTTGCTTGGGACGGGCTTAACTAAGCGGCTGCAGGTCAGCAGAAGACCGCCAGGTCCCATTCCGGGTGGTCTGGTACTCGCTTCCTGGTGCACACTGGCACACAGTAACAAAACAATCTTCCAGGCTGACTCCAGCCAAAATCCTTCCTTCTACACACCAACTACAACAGCTCCTTGTTTTATAGGCCTACTCCACACCCTCAGGTGAGGTACACATCAGATGACCAGATCACGTGACTATGACCTTATCACAGGTCCTTGTGATCATGGAAAATCCTGAGCAAACTTCAGTCTGCTAGAAGAAATATATCTCACATCCAGCAAGATCCCCTTTGGTGTACCACAGCGGCAAGAAGTCTCCTGTTCCCTACACATGCACAGAAAAACCCATGTCGAACATGCTCCAAATAGGGAAGAGCCGTCACCCTGATTGTTATGCTTAAAACAGGAAAGATTTAAGTTTTCAAGGGCTAAAATGAAAAATTTTTATAAGAAATATGGACAAATATTAATTTGTCATCACAGCGCATATCTGCACATGGCTAGTAGAAATGGTAACAAAAAATAAAACATAGTGTTTACTTTTTTAAATTAATGCATAAAACTACATTTCATAATTATCAATTAATGGTTCTTAAGGAACGTTATCTGTACCTGTAAGATAATGCAGTCAATGGATGTACGAATCATAAACATCATCATCATCATCATCCTCACGAGTTTTATTAATGACAGACATAATAAAAATCAACACAGAGTGAGGACAACTGTAACTTCACACACCATATATGAAATGGCCATCATGTAAACCTGGTAATAATGCGCAATAATAAATAATTACACCAAGAAAGTGCATCATGCATACAAACAATAGGTAGTTAGACCTGCAAGTGCTGTTGAAACAACCACAACAGATTTAAATTAATAATGCTATATAGCTATCACAGTGCATAGTTACTCATGGACAATGTCGATCTAATACTGTAACTCAATAAAGGCAGCGTCACCCATCATGCTTGTTTGTTTGTAGATTGTTGAAGAGGTTTTTTTTTTTTTTTAAAGTTCCTTTTTATTTAGATTTTCCAAAAAAAAAAGGTGCTATTACGGCTTCCACCGGCGGAGGTACCTCAGAATCTTTGTGCGCTTCTCCGGCGCACGCAAGCCTTTGACATTCCAGGAGATGATCTTCATGTTGAATGGGCGGCAGAAAAATTAAGAGTGTGCTGGAGGAGACGGTGTACCCTCTTATGGCCGTCGTTGGCACCAACCTGCGAGGAAAGGAGGAAGCAGCACCACAATATCAAATACCTAATCAAGATATATTGACAATTCCAGGATTAATTATTGGAGAGAGGTCCCTTGCTACCCTTTTCTAGTAACTCTTGTTTACCAATAAACCGCTGTAAGCGGTCGTAGTCTCTCCACCACTACCTGTGTTTATGTGACTTCCTTTTTTCTAACCTGTGAGGAGATTACCCCCATCCTCCCAGGCTATTCAGTGTACCCCCCATGTGTCCAAAGCATGAAACCCCAATAGCCTGCTTCACTTATTGTCCCTCCATATGTAATGTTTAACTCATTTGTCCCACGTTTATCAAGACCCCCACTCTCATGAGAGATCTTCAACATCTAATATCAATTAACTAATTTAACCATCTAAAATTGCAGCAAAACTATCATGCTTTAGCATAGGTATAAAGGAACTCCAATAGAAACGGCTCAAACAGCAAATATATCTCATATGTCATTTAACGTGGAGTGAATCTCTTTCATCTTTCCTGATCTCCTTCATGAACTGCCATCTTGTCATCGTCTGCGTGGGGAGAACCTGGAACTGCGTCGCTGTACTTCCCTATCACTTTGTTGATTTCGTTCCAAGCTGCTTCGGCTTGTTCTGATGTGTCATTAATGACATATGTCCCGTCTTTGGAACCGCTAACGCGCTGGGAACAATAGTTGAAAGCGAACATCTCGCTCAAACAACGTTGTGCAAATTAAACTGAACGCCCTCCTCTTCTTGGACACCGATACTGAGAAGTCATCAAAGAGCAGAATCTCATAGCCATGGAGTAGCACTGGGCGCCTCACTTCTCTTAATGGCCGTAACAATGAAACTTTGCCGTTATAATGTAACAGCTTAATTATTACTTGCCGTGGTCTGTACATCGTTGGTTTCGATGCCTCCCCTCGCCTGTTGTTGTTTTGCGGCGGTCCCACACAATGTGCACGTTACACACGACAGTAGTAGTTAAGTCACAATATTTTCGGTAGATCATTCTCACAGATGTATTGTAAGTCTGCTGATTTAAACGATTCAGGCAGTCCAACGAGACGTAAATTGCTTTGTCTCGAGCGATTTTCCAAGTCCTCTGTTTTGTCTCTCAAATTTTGTAACTTCTGCTGAAGGTTCTGTTCTCTGTCTTGGCCAAGTTGCTTCTCCTGTTGTAGCAGCGCCACATCCTGTTGCAGCTTGGTAATTGCAATGGTATTCAGGTGTACAGACTTTTGTATGGAAGACAATGACGATTGCAATGCCGACTCCAGCAGCTTCTGAATGTCTGGTAAGAGAAGGGCTTTGACCTCTCTTCAGCCATTTTCTGCAAATCAAATTCCTGAGGAACTCTCAGGTCACATGGTGCTTCTGATAATAGCTCTTGCTGCATGTCTATGGCAGCGCTCAGCATTGCGCCTCTTTCCTCTTTGTCTCCTCCATGCGCCATCTTGTTCTTCTGCTTCAGTTGGATAGGTAAACCGTTCGGGGTCTATTGTGAACTCCGTAGCAAGTAGCGCTCCATAAATTATGTCCCCACGAATGTAAAAGGTGTCAGTGTTCCGGGGGTGGTTTTACTGCTCTCCTATGGGCCCGATATGCTTGGATACCTGGGAGGAATTCAGGAGCATCTCCAAACTCCCTCCTCACATGTCAGCGCAGGAAACAGAAGAGGGAACGTGCTTGTTTTGTTGCTCATAGGTGGAGTTTTATACAGTAAATGATTACTGCTGTCGTATTTTTGGCGTCCCTAGGGCAGAATAAGGCTGCGTAACGTCACATTTTAGAGAGAGTCATATAATAGACACACGCTACCCTACCCGTGACACAAGGAAGGTAGTGTTGCCGGATAAAGCCTTGCGCAACCAGACATGCCCCTGGAAAATGACTGCTGCTGCAGGCTAAACTCAACACGGACAAATACTGTTGTAATTTAAAACTTTTGTGACAGCAAGAACGCAAGGATTAAAAATTCATACTTTTACAGATTACAAGTACAGGAATCTCTGTCCAAAATTAGAATATGATGAAGAAGATGAAGATGAAGTAGAATATGAAGAAGAATAATAGTTGAATAAGAACAATATGAGTAATGTTAACAAAAAGATGAATAGCAAGAAGTTTAAGAAGAAGATAAAGAAGGTGAAGATGAAGAATAATTTGATGAAAAAGATGATGCTGCTGAAGATTATGAAGGAGAAAGTGTGTCAAAAGTTAAAAAGGTGAAGAGCATGGAAGTTGTGAAACATACATATTTGCCAAAATAGAAAAAACGTTAACAACATTGTCAATTTCTTCGTCAATCCGAACATCTTTAAAAAAAAAAATATTAATTGTCTCCTCAACCTCCCCCAATACATTCTACATTACTCTTTGTTGTTTTCCTTCATGTACAATTAACCAACAAGGCAAGAATGGGCTTTTTTTAATTCCGATATTTTGTTCCCATAGACTTACATTGGATTTCCGGTATCGGTATCGGGTATCGCCAATATTTTTGGGGTATCGGCGATACCATTCCGATTCCGATACTTTTGGATATCGGAAAGTATCGCTCAACTCTAGTCATTAGTCCATTATGCTGAGAAAATTAATTTTTTGCAGATCTTTAATGGCTATTGTTCAGGCCATTGAGAGAGTGGTAGAATACATCAAAGGATTAGTGATCACCTTGCCAAATGCAGATTATTTTGCTTATATATTTTCACCAAATTAAGGCATGCAGTTTAAAGTTGGAATTAGGTGTCACATATGAACCCATTGTGGTTCCTTTACATTGGACATAAAATTTGTCACTAAAAAGAAACATATTTGCATGTCGTACTAAATTGATAAGATAGTAAATATCCAACAACTGGTCCAATATTATCCGCACTTCAGAAAATTCAGAAAAAACAGCAAAACAAATGGAGGCAAAGAGGTCTGTTTAGCCAAATATAAAAATACAATTTTATTAGAGGACAATAAACACAACAAAACCATGCGGAGACATTAAAAATGACAGGGTGACAATGAGTGTAACATCACTAATGGAGTATAAAGTAGCATAAAAAACTAACCACATAACTAACCTATGGTAGTAGAGGTCGTAGAAAATTGCATATAACCACCCAGAGCACAATCATTACGGAAGTGTCAATGGTAAAAAGTATCACACCTTAGTTGAATTAATTGTAAGCAGCAGAGGCCAGTTGTTTAATACCTGTTACAACAACCCCATCAGTATTCTGGTCAGCCTCCGCACATAGTAACTGAATAGTGGGTATGGATGTGTGACATTTCTGTGGTTCTCCAAGACTTTGAGGACTTCACGAAGATGGTGAGAAGTGGTGAAGCCATCATCAGCACAACAATCCCACTTCTGTGCCTACTTAACCAGTTGCTGCTGACAATTAAACATGAAGCTTTGAATGCGGACCAGGTGGATATGGAGGAAGACATGAGACAGGGAGATACTACGAGTTACATAGCCCAGCCTCATCTCATCTGCTAAGTGCGGATTGGGTAACAATGAGGATGTGAAGGCTGAGTACGAGATGGAGGAGCAGGAGCTGGCTGAGGTGCAACAGAGGTTAGTAACTTCACAAGTTTCGTCCCGTTTCTACTATTTGGATGGGCGAGGGAGACACACCACAGAGGCAGGGTTACACTGTCAAAGGCCTGGGCCAAATTCAATTTCAGCGTCCAGTGTTGTGAATGGACTTGAAATGAGTTCTGAGCAGAGACTCCCTCTGGTGGTTACAAGCGGTACTGGACTGTCCAGTGAAGATTGTGAGGAGTGGGAATCAGGTGTTACTGACTGGTCTTATATAAGGGAGTCGCCTTCCCATCAGGGTTGCCGGTGATCAATTGTTCTGGTCTCAATCCTTGAGTCCTGTTTCCTTTGTAGCCTGCTGTGTCGTGTCTGCATCTCCTGCTAACAGATAAGACATTTTCTTCTTTTTGTTTTTGTGCTTGATTTTTGCATTTTGTCCTGCACTTCTGTGGGGGCCTTCAGGGTCCCCTCCGGGGGCTTTTGCCCTCTCAGTTTAGTTCAGCCACTGATGTTTGTACTTTTGCTTTTTCCAGTTTTTTCAGTGGCTGCTGTTTTGATTTTGTTACACCAGAGAACTAATTTAGGTGGTAGAGGTCGTGTGATCTCAGGTGATTTTGAAATTAGTAGAGTTGGTGCTTTTCAGGGTTTTTTGAGATTGCAGTAAGTGCCCTTCCTATCCTTTTCTATTTAGGTAGTTTGGGCCCCAAAGTTTGCTCATACTATTTTCTGTCTGTGTCAGTATTTCATCTTGTCTAACCGCCATTACATGTTTGGGGGCTTTCTATGTTCTTTGGGGATCTGCTCCGGGGCAGATAGCTTTCCTCTTTCTATCTTTAGGTGTAGTTAGTTTCTCAGGCTGTGACGAGGCGTCTAGGACCAACGTAGGAACGCTCCACGGCTGCCTCTAGTTGTGGTGGTTAGTCAGGGTACTGCAATCTCATAGATTCCAACTTCTCTGGTGTATTGCCTTTTTTACCTGCACTCCTCAGCTACCGAAACATAACAGTATCACCGGCCTAAAAATTGAAAATTGTATTGTACTCACAGAAGGGAAAAAAATATTGTGAAAGAAAAAAGGTTGTCAGAGTTGTCAGAGATATTTTTCTGTTTGTTGCATTTTTTTCCCTCTGTATCTCTGGGTGCTGGGGAGGATTTTTTTTTTCTCTCAATGGAGTTTGCACAGTTGTCTGGCCGTGTGGATCAGCTTGCCACTGAGGTTCGGAGTATTGCTGCCTATCTTGCTAGGTTGCCTGTTGTGGAACCTAGGATTCCCATGCCAGATTTGTTTTTAGGGGATCGAGCTAAGTTTCAGAATTTCAAAAATAATTGTAAATTGTTTTTGCCTTAAAATCTAAGTCCTCAGGGAACGCAGCGCAGCAGGTTCAATTGTCATCTCTCTCCTGCGCGGCGATCCTCAGGATTGGGCTTTTTCCCTGACACCTGGGGATCCTGTTTTGAGTGATGTTGATGCATTTTTTCAGGCTTTGGGGTTATTGTACGATGAGCCTAATGTGACTGATCAAGCTGAAAAAGCCTTGTTGGCATTAAATCAGGGTCTTGATGACGCTGAGTTATACTGTCAGAGATTCCGTAGGTGGGCAGTCCTGACCAAGTGGAATGACGACGCTTTGGCGGCCCTTTTTCGGAAGGGTCTGTCAGATAATGTAAAGGATGTTATGGTGGGATTCTCTGTCCCCTCTGGTCTCAATGATTCTATGTCATTAGCGATTCAAATTGACAGACGTTTGCGTGAGCGGAGAAGTATGCGTGGAATGGTGTTGCCTTGTGAACCTGCTTCTGAACCCATGCTGTGTGATAAAGTGGTGTCTGGGGCACAGCGTCATGAGTTTCGAAAGCGCAATGGGTTATGTTTCTACTGTGGTGATGCCTCTCATGCTATTTCAGTCTGCCCTAAGCGGGGAAGACGTTTTGCACGCTCAGTTGTCTTGGGTAGTGTTCAGACTAAGTTTTTATTAACTGTCACTCTGATATGCTCTCTGTCCTCATTTTCTGCTCAGGCTTTCGTTGATTCTGGAGCAGCTATTAACCTGATGGATTATGATTTTGCTAAACGTTGTGGGTTTCCCTTGATACCCCTACAGAAGTCTATTCCCCTACTGGGGATCGATTCTACCCCTTTGGCTGAGAATAAACCTCAGTTCTCTGCTCAGGTGATAATGAGGGTTGAACCTGATCATCAGGAGTGCTGTAAATTTTTGGTTCTGTATAATCTGCATGATATTATCGTACTGGGCTTCCCTTGGTTGCAGTCTCATAATCCTGTTTTGGATTGGAAATCTGTGTCTGTAACCAGTTGGGGCTGCCAATGTGTTAATACCAACACTCCTGTTTTTTCTGCCTCCTCCCAGGCTCAGGATGTTCCTGACTTTTTGATTGATTTTTCTGATGTGTTTAGCGAAAGTAAATCTGCATCCTTGCCTCCCCATAGGAGCTATTACTGCGCTATTGAATTAGTGCCTGGTAGTAAATTCCCTAAAGGTCGCCTTTTTAACTTGTCTGTACCTGAACATGATGCTATGCGGTCTTATATCAAGGAATCATTGGAGAAGGGTCATATCAGACCATCCTCTTCACCCTTAGGTGCCGGTTTTTTCTTTGTGGCCAAAAAGGATGGTTCATTAAGGCCGTGTATTGATTATCGTCTTTTGAACAATATTACTGTAAAATATCAATACCCGTTACCTTTGATTTCTGACCTGTTTTCCAGGGTGAAAAACGCTACTTGGTTTACCAAGCTTGACCTCAGGGGGGCATATAACCTTATTCGCATTAAGCACGGGGATGAATGGAAGACGGCATTCAATACCCCTGAGGGGCAGTTTGAGTACCTTGTGATGCCCTTTGGGCTCACTAATGCTCCTTCTGTCTTCCAGTCCTTCATGAATGACATTTTCAGGGATTTTGTGGATAAATTTCTGATTGTTTATTTGGATGATATCTTGATTTTTTCTAATGACTGGGACTCTCATGTGAAACATGTTCGAACTGTATTCCAGATTTTGAGAGAGAATGCTCTGTATGTGAAGGGATCAAAGTGTCTTTTTGGCGTACAGAGGATCTCATTTCTGGGATTCATTTTGTCCCCATCTGTTATTGAAATGAACCCGGTCAAGGTTCAGGCCATCTGTGATTGGGTCCAACCTACTTCATTAAAGGCTCTTCAAAGATTTTGGGTTTTGCCAATTTTTATCGTAAATTTATTGGTAATTTCTCGGTTATTGTTAAACCATTGACTGATTTGACCAAAAGGGTTCTGATGTGGTGAATTGGCCTCCTGAGGCAGTCTCTGCATTTCAGGAACTTAAGCAGAGATTCACTTCTGCTCCTGTTCTACGGCAGCCTGATGTTTCTCTGCCATTTCAGGTGGAGGTTGATGCCTCTGAAATTGGGGCAGGTGCCGTTTTGTCCCAAAAAGATCCAGAGACCTCTAAAAGTAACCCTTGTGCCTTTTTCTCTCGAAAATTTTCTCCTACTGAACGTAATTATGACGTGGGTAATCGGGAGTTACTGGCCATGAAGTGGGCTTTTGAAGAGTGGAGACATTGGCTGGAGGGAGCCAAACATCAGGTGGTGGTCCTTACGGACCATAAGAATCTGGTTTATCTGGAATCTGCCAAGCGACTCAATCCTAGACAGGCCAGGTGGGCCTTGTTTTTCACACGTTTTAATTTTGTGGTTTCCTTTATTCCTGGCACTAAGAATGTTAAGGCGGATGCCCTCTCGAGGAGTTTCCTTGCGGACTCTCCTGAGTTATCTGATCCTTCTGTTATTTTGAAAGAGGGTGTAGTTCTTTCCGCCATCTCACCCAATTTGAGACTTGCTCTGGAGGGGTGTCAGGAGGATAGGCCCGAGCGCTGCCCTGTTGGAAAACTGTTTGTCCCGGACCAGTGGAAAAAGAGTGTGATGTCTGAGATTCATTGTTCCGCGTTGGCTGGGCATCCCGGAATTTTTGGTACCAGAGACTTGGTTAGTCGGTCCTTTTGGTGGCCTACCTTGTCTCGTGATGTCAGGGAATTTGTGCAGTCCTGCGGGACTTGCTCTCGCTCCAAGCCTTGCTCTCGCTCTAGTGGTTTGTTGATGCCATTGCCTGTGCCCAAGAGACCATGGACCCATATCTCTATGGATTTCATTTCCGACCTCCCTGTTTCTCAGAGAATGACCGTCATCTGGGTGATTTGTGATAGGTTTTCCAAGATGATACATCTTGTGCCATTACCTAAGTTGCCTTCCTCCTCTGAATTGGTGCCTTTGTTCCTTCAGCACGTGGTTCGTTTACACGGCATTCCTGAGAACATTGTGTCTGACAGAGGAGTCCAGTTTGTTTCCAGATTTTGGAGGACCTTTTGTTCTAAACTTGGTGTTCAATTGTCTTTCTCCTCGGCGTTTCATCCTCAGACCAATGGTCAAACTGAGAGAACAAACCAGACATTGGAGACTTATCTAAGATGCTTTGTGTCTGCTGATCAGGATGACTGGGTCTCTTTTTTGCCTTTGGCTGAGTTTGCTCTTAATAATAGGGCTAGCTCTGCCACTTTGATGTCTCCATTTTTCTGTAATTCTGGGTTTCACTCTCGATTTTCTTCAGGACAGACGGAGGCTTCTGTCTGTCCAGGTGTTGACTCTGTTGTGGAGCGTATGCAACAGATTTGGGACCAGGTAGTGGAGAGGTTATCCCTCTCTCAGGAGAGGGCCCAGCGGTTTGCTAACCGGCATAGGACTGATGGTCCTCGGTTTAAAGTGGGGGACTTGGTCTGGTTGTCCTCAAGAAATATTCCTATGAGAGTGGCATCTCCTAAATTTAAGCCTAGGTTCATTGGACGTTATAAGATCATGGAGATTCTTAATCCTGTTTCTTTTCGTTTGCTTCTTCCAGGGACATTTAAGATCCATAACGTGTTCCACAAGTCCTTGTTGAAGAGGTTTGTTGAGCCAGTGGTTCCTACTGCTTTGCCTCCTGACCCTGTTCTGGTTGAGGGCAATATGGAGTTTGTGGTTGAGAAAATATTGAATTCTCGTTTTTCTAGACGGAAACTCCAGTATTTGGTTAAGTGGAGAGGTTATGGTCAGGAAGACAATTCTTGGGTGTTTGCTTCGGACATCCATGCTAGGAGACTCATCCGTGCGTATCATAGAACTCATCCTGACCGACCTGGTTGCTCAAGTGAGGGTTCGGTGACCCTTCCTCAAGGGAGGGGTACTGTTGTGAATGGACTTGAAATGAGTTCTGAGCAGAGGCTCCCTCTGGTGGTTACAAGCGGTACTGGACTGTCCAGTGAAGATTGTGAGGAGTGGGAATCAGGTGTTACTGACTGGTCTTATATAAGGGAGTCGCCTTCCCATCAGGGTTGCCGGTGATCAATTGTTCTGGTCTCAATCCTTGAGTCCTGTTTCCTTTGTAGCCTACTGTGTCGTGTCTGCATCTCCTGCTAACAGATAAGACATTTTCTTCTTTTTGTTTTTGTGCTTGATTTTTGCATTTTGACCTGCACTTCTGTGGGGGCCTTCAGGGTCCCCTCCGGGGGCTTTTGCCCTCTCAGTTTAGTTCAGCCACTGATGTTTGTACTTTTGCTTTTTCCAGTTTTTTCAGTGGCTGCTGTTTTGATTTTGTTACACCAGAGAACTAATTTAGGTGGTAGAGGTCGTGTGATCTCAGTGATTTTGAAATTAGTAGAGTTGGTGCTTTTCAGGGTTTTTTGAGATTGCAGTAAGTGCCCTTCCTATCCTTTTCTATTTAGGTAGTTTGGGCCCCAACGTTTGCTCATACTATTTTCTGTCTGTGTCAGTATTTCATCTTGTCTAACCGCCATTACATGTTTGGGGGCTTTCTATGTTCTTTGGGGATCTGCTCCGGGGCAGATAGCTTTCCTCTTTCTATCTTTAGGTGTAGTTAGTTTCTCAGGCTGTGACGAGGCGTCTAGGACCAATGTAGGAACACTCCACGGCTGCCTCTAGTTGTGGTGGTTAGTCAGGGTACTGCAATCTCATAGATTCCAACTTCTCTGGTGTATTGCCTTTTTTACCTGCACTCCTCAGCTACCGAAACATAACAGTCCAGGCACTGATAACCAGGTATTTTTGACAAAGATGGAAAAGATTTTAAAGATGGTCAAGCAATAAAATTTCATGTGTTCTATGTTGTCATGCTTTGGTATGATAGAGTGCAGCCTTTTTTCGTATGTTTTGTATGGGGGTAGCACCCCTTGGTTTGCACCTAGTTCACATTAGTCTGGATGTGCCAGTCAGTTTTTTTTTGACTTTTGAATGTTAGCTTACTGACCGAGCACTCCGCCCCACCAGGTGGTGATTTTAATTACACTAGGTCCCTACTTTACCCATAAATTCAGGCTTACTGACAGAGGTGCACATTCACCCAGAAATTCAGATATCAGTTGAATAGAGGTATGTTCACATTAGGTCAGGGACTCACCAGAATTGAGACCACCTTGACGATGGTTGGTGGGCTTTAAAATGTTTGGCCAAATGTTTATACTAAGCGTCTCAAGTTTTTCCTTATACTCCAAAGCCATATTGCTATTCAAAATTTCAGTCATGGACTTGCTCTCGCTCCAAGCCTTGCTCTCGCTCTAGTGGTTTGTTGATGCCATTGCCTGTGCCCAAGAGACCATGGACCATATCTCTATGGATTTCATTTCCGACCTCCCTGTTTCTCAGAGAATGACCGTCATCTGGGTGATTTGTGATAGGTTTTCCAAGATGATACATCTTGTGCCATTACCTAAGTTGCCTTCCTCCTCTGAATTGGTGCCTTTGTTCCTTCAGCACGTGGTTCGTTTACACGGCATTCCTGAGAACATTGTGTCTGACAGAGGAGTCCAGTTTGTTTCCAGATTTTGGAGGACCTTTTGTTCTAAACTTGGTGTTCAATTGTCTTTCTCCTCGGCGTTTCATCCTCAGACCAATGGTCAAACTGAGAGAACAAACCAGACATTGGAGACTTATCTAAGATGCTTTGTGTCTGCTGATCAGGATGACTGGGTCTCTTTTTTGCCTTTGGCTGAGTTTGCTCTTAATAATAGGGCTAGCTCTGCCACTTTGATGTCTCCATTTTTCTGTAATTCTGGGTTTCACTCTCGATTTTCTTCAGGACAGACGGAGGCTTCTGTCTGTCCAGGTGTTGACTCTGTTGTGGAGCATATGCAACAGATTTGGGACCAGGTAGTGGAGAGGTTATCCCTCTCTCAGGAGAGGGCCCAGCGGTTTGCTAACCGGCATAGGACTGATGGTCCTCGGTTTAAAGTGGGGGACTTGGTCTGGTTGTCCTCAGAAATATTCCTATGAGAGTGGCATCTCCTAAATTTAAGCCTAGGTTCATTGGACCTTATAAGATCATGGAGATTCTTAATCCTGTTTCTTTTCGTTTGCTTCTTCCAGGGACATTTAAGATCCATAACGTGTTCCACAAGTCCTTGTTGAAGAGGTTTGTTGAGCCAGTGGTTCCTACTGCTTTGCCTCCTGACCCTGTTCTGGTTGAGGGCAATATGGAGTTTGTGGTTGAGAAAATATTGAATTCTCGTTTTTCTAGACGGAAACTCCAGTATTTGGTTAAGTGGAGAGGTTATGGTCAGGAAGACAATTCTTGGGTGTTTGCTTCGGACATCCATGCTAGGAGACTCATCCGTGCGTATCATAGAACTCATCCTGACCGACCTGGTTGCTCAAGTGAGGGTTCGGTGACCCCTCCTCAAGGGAGGGGTACTGTTGTGAATGGACTTGAAATGAGTTCTGAGCAGAGGCTCCCTCTGGTGGTTACAAGCGGTACTGGACTGTCCAGTGAAGATTGTGAGGAGTGGGAATCAGGTGTTACTGACTGGTCTTATATAAGGGAGTCGCCTTCCCATCAGGGTTGCCGGTGATCAATTGTTCTGGTCCCAATCCTTGAGTCCTGTTTCCTTTGTAGCCTACTGTGTCGTGTCTGCATCTCCTGCTAACAGATAAGACATTTTCTTCTTTTTGTTTTTGTGCTTGATTTTTGCATTTTGTCCTGCACTTCTGTGGGGGCCTTCAGGGTCCCCTCCGGGGGCTTTTGCCCTCTCAGTTTAGTTCAGCCACTGATGTTTGTACTTTTGCTTTTTCCAGTTTTTTCAGTGGCTGCTGTTTTGATTTTGTTACACCAGAGAACTAATTTAGGTGGTAGAGGTCGTGTGATCTCAGGTGATTTTGAAATTAGTAGAGTTGGTGCTTTTCAGGGTTTTTGAGATTGCAGTAAGTGCCCTTCCTATCCTTTTCTATTTAGGTAGTTTGGGCCCCAACGTTTGCTCATACTATTTTCTGTCTGTGTCAGTATTTCATCTTGTCTAACTGCCATTACATGTTTGGGGGCTTTCTATGTTCTTTGGGGATCTGCTCCGGGGCAGATAGCTTTCCTCTTTCTATCTTTAGGTGTAGTTAGTTTCTCAGGCTGTGACGAGGCGTCTAGGACCAATGTAGGAACACTCCACGGCTGCCTCTAGTTGTGGTGGTTAGTCAGGGTACTGCAATCTCATAGATTCCAACTTCTCTGGTGTATTGCCTTTTTTACCTGCACTCCTCAGCTACCGAAACATAACAGTCCAGGCACTGATAACCAGGTATTTTTGACAAAGATGGAAAAGTTTTTAAAGATGGTCAAGCAATAAAATTTCATGTGTTCTATGTTGTCATGCTTAGGTATGATAGAGTGCAGCCTTTTTTCGTATGTTTTGTATGGGGGTAGCTCCCCTTGGTTTGCACCTAGTTCACATTAGTCTGGATGTGCCAGTCAGGTTATTTTGACTTTTGAATGTTAGCTTACTGACCGAGCACTCCGCCCCCACCAGGTGGTAATTTTAATTACACTAGGTCCCTACTTTACCCATAAATGCAGGCTTTACTGACAGAGGTGCACATTCACCCAGAAATTCAGATATCAGCCTAATAGAGGTATGTTCACATTAGGTCAGGGACTCACCAGAATTGAGACCACCTTGACGATAGTTGGTGGGCTTTAAAATGCTTGGCCAAATGTTTATACTAAGCGTCTCAAGTTTTTCCTTATACTCCAAAGCCATATTGCTATTCAAAATTTCATGTATTCTATGGTGTCATGCTTTGGTATGATAGAGTGCAGCCTTTTTTCGTAGGTCAAGCAATAACTGTCAGACAAAACCAGCATACTCCTTAATTCTTCTGCAACCTTCAGCTATTGGGTTTCAAAGCTGGACTCCTGGCATGAGATGTCCCTCTATGCCTTGGAGGTGTTGTGCTGCCATGCCACTAACATCTAGTCTGAGAGTGTTTTTAGTGCCGCTGAAGGGGTCAAAACAGACAGGTGCTTTCGCCTGTCAACAGAAAGTGCTGACAGGCTCACTCTGATAAAAATTAGCAAAGCTTGGATTAGCCCAAATATTTATACACCACCAGATGACAGCAGCACATAAAGTGTTTTTAATCTTCAATATTTGAATGAGACCCTCCAGTTATTGACTTCAAGGGTCTATGGCTAATTGGTGACCATACATATAATTTTTTTCCTGGCTTTGCACTTAGTGCAAAGCCTTGATGAGTGTAGAGGAAGATCAACTATACTTTCAAAATATTTTAATGAGGCCCTCCAGTTGTTGCCTTCAAGGGTCTATGGATGAGCCTGCTTATATTTTTTTCCTGGGTTTGCAGTGTGTGAAGAGCCTACATGAGCCTTTATTATTTATCATCAGAGATTGAGATTTTTTTTTTAACCCAACCCTAACTTGTATATCTCAACAACTATGTCCATGACTTGTTTGTAGATCTCGTTGGTCTTCATTGTGTTGTTTGGTTAGTGGTGCTTCTAGCTTAACCCCTTCACCCCCAAGTCTGTTTTCACCTTCATGACCAGGCCAAATTTTACAATTCTGACCAATGTCAATTTATGTGGTAATAACTCTGGAATGCTTCAACAGATCCCATTGATTCTGGGACTGTTTTCTTGTGACATATCGTACTTATTATGGTGGCAAATTTGTTTGATAAGACTTGAATATATTTGTGAAAAAAAATGGAAATTTGGCAATAATTTAGAAAATTTAGTAATTTTCAAACTTTTACTTTTCATGCCCTTAAACCAGAGATTTATGTCACACAGAATCTATTCTATTATTTCTAAACACTGTTTTTCGGTGATTACTTTGTATCTCCGTTCATACTGCACCCACAAACACAAATGATACACCATTTGAAAGGTAACTTGCCCCCTTCAGCAAGAAAATAGCCAAACAAACCACACATCAACGATTTGATCACAAAATACAGTTTAAACATTAATTTTCATAAACCTGCAGTAAGGAAAAATGACCTGCAGGTGGCACTACACTACCCCAAAGCACACTACCACAAAGCTGCTTACAGACATCACAAACAAATCCAAACATTTGCCTTGGGGGCTTTCCGGATTGCCAAACTGCTTGCCCAGTCTATTTCAGCCAAATTGGAGGATTGCACACTTCACTGCAGGTGAGTCACATATGCAAACACATTTGTAAACATGCACTGCCTAATGAATTGCACACTTGCTCCATTCATACTCCACCCACACAAAAAATTGATACACCATTTGAAAGGTCAAATGACTTGCATGTGGCAGCACACTACCCCAAAGCACACGACCACAAAGCTGCTTAGAGACATAACAAACAGTGAGTGACATATGCAAACACATTTGTAAACATGCACTGCTTTTTCGCTGATTACTTCGGATAAAACACACACAAATAATACACCATTTCAAAGGTAAACTTGCCCCCTTCAGCTTTAGCAAACAAAGAGCCAAACAAACCACACATTCATGATTTTATCACTAAATACAGTTTAAACATTCATTTTCATAAACCTGCAGAAAGAAACAATGACCTAAAGGGTGGCACCTCAACCGGAAGACATTTTTTGGCCTCTACTTATCAAACCAATTTATTGTATTACAAATCTACATATATAAATACCTGTCTGTGTTCATCATCTCATGAAATATATTTACATTTAACCAGCTTGCTTTTTCTGAAATTGCCTGCACCCCGATGACCAATGTGCGAAAATTTTGCACGGGCCAAGCTAGTAATTAATAAATAACATTTCCCACATGTCTACTTTACATCAGCACAATTTTTGAAACATAATTTTTTTTTGTTAGAGAGCTAGAAGGTTAAAATTTGACAAGCAAATTCTCATTTTTAAAATAAAATTTACAAAACCATTTTTTTAGGAACCACATCACATTTGAATTGGCTTTGAGGAGCTATATGACAGAAAATACCCCAAACTAACTTCCCAAAAAATTCAAAAAATTCTAAAATCTGTGCCCCTCAGTGTGCTCAAAACCTCATTCAATAAGTTTATGAACACTTCAGGTGCTTCACAGGAATTTTTGCAATGTGGAAGGCAAAAAGGAACATTTAACTTTTTTCTCAAAAATTTTCTTGAAACCCAAATTGTTTTATATTCACAACAATAACAGGAGAAAATGGACATGAGAGTTTGTTGTGTAATTTCTCCTGAGCACACCGATACCCCTTATGTTGGGGAAAAATCACTGTTTGGGCACACGGCAGGGCTCGGAAGGGAAGGAGTGCAATTTGACTTTTTGAATGCAAAATTGTCTGGAATCGAGAGCGGACGCCATGTCACGTTTGGAGAGAACATGATGTGCCTAAACAGTGGAAATCCCCCCACAATTGATGCCATTTTGATTTCCCCTTAAGGAATGTATCTAGATATATCTTGAACTCCCAGGTGCTTCACAGAAGTTTATAACATTGAGCTGTGAAAATAAAAAAACACATTTTTTCACAAAAATGTTGTTTAGCCCCAATTTTTTTTAACAAAGGTAACAGAAAAAATGGAACCCAAAATTTGCTGTGCAATTTCTCCAGAGTATGCAAATACCCCATACGTGGGGGAAAATTACTGTTTGAATGCACGGCATGTTAGGGTTCGAGTTCCCGCTGCTGCACAAGGGGAGTCTCGAACCAGTCCCGCTGTGGTCCCCCATCCATCTCCGTCCGCAGTGGAGCCTGCTCAGCAGAGACTTCGATCCCAGCGTCTTGCCCATTCCAATACTGTGCAGAGACTTGCTGCTGCCACTCCTGGATCTTCTATTATAGCCAGTGCTGGAACAGACGTCTTTGGGACGAAGTCCTGCGTTTCCCCTTCTGAGCATGCCCAGGGTAAGATCTCTCATTGGAGATCAGGGGGTCACATGTTCAGGTACTGCAGCAGCTCCTATTGGTCCACCAGGAAGGTCCTGAAACTACATGTGTTTTGGAACAGTTTCTCATTGGTCCTTTTTCTGGCAGGTCCAGTAGCTGTTACTATAACAGGGTGGCATGGCTGGGCCGCCATGCGCTAGTATCAATTGCATTATGTGCTTTGCGCCAGTGGGATCATGTACGCATGTGGTTAGGGCTCGGCTGAAAGAAGCCCCTAGAATACCGGCTTCTCCGGTGAGGAGATTTGGGTGCACGTGGTTAGGGCTTGGTTGAAATAAGCCCCTAGAATACCGACTTCTCCGGTGAGGAGATTGCTTGATTGCGATGCTGTCTGCATGATCACGGACTGCTATCTGCACAGCAGTTATCTGTGTATCCCTGTGAGTCTAACAGGACACAGTCTTTTTCTCAGCGGCTCTGTGACGCAACAGGGTTCGCTTTATAACGTTGGTTCAGCGCCCTAGCGTTTTACTTTGCGGCTCACTGAAGTTAAGTGAGTTCGTACTTATCGCCATATAGCGCTGTTGCATTCCCATTAGCGGCTCTGGGGATTAACAGAGTTCGCACTAAATGCCACAGCGCGCTACGGCGTTTATTTTAGCAACTCTGCGTGATAACAGAGTTCGCTACCTTCGCCATCTTACTAGCAGCGGGCTTCGCCTGCACGGTGGACCCCGGGCTGCGAACGCACCTCTCTACAATATCTATTAGGTGCGTTCCGCAGACCCTAAAATAATACTAGCGCCAGGGTCTGGCTAGTAAGATGGCGGACGACCAGCGTCTGCAGCAGTACATCCAGCAGCTAAAGGGTAGGTTGGAGGTCCTTGAGCGCACAACCTCAGCTGTGGATGTTGCTGCAGTCGCTGTTCAGGCTGCTAGCGTAGCTGCAGCCAGTTTGTCCACCGCTACCTCTGCTACGACATTGTCCCACCTCCCACTTCCAGACAAGTTTACAGGTGACAGTAAACATTGTCGGGGATTCGTGAGTCAGTGCTCTATACAGCTTGAGCTTCTGGCGACACGTTTCCCCATGGAATGGGCACAAGTGGCTTTTATTGTGTCTCTTCTGTCAGGCAGAGCATTGGAGTGGGCAATGCCGCTGTGGGAGAGCGATGATCGTGTGGTGCGGAGTGCTCCTCGGTTTTGGAGGCTCTGAAAAAGGTCTTTTTAGGACCTCAGGTCACGCACGATACGGCACTCCAACTGCTGGCAATGTCACAGGGCTTGTCCATGGTCAGCCAGTTCTCAGTCCAATTTCGGACTTTGGCCTCTGAATTAGAGTGGCCAGATATTCTTATTCCAGTGTTCTGGAGAGAACTGGCAGACCATGTAAAGGACGCTTTGTCTACCAGGGAGATTCCTGCCACACTGGAGAAACTCATTTCTATATCTACCCGCATCGACCTCGTTTTCAAGAGTGGAGGTTAGAGCGGACCCAGTGTAGGCAGAGGTTTCGGTTGGCACCCACCTTTGCCAAACCTCTTGAATTTCCCGTTCGGGCGTCCGACTCCCCAGAGACCGTGGAGACTACTCCAGTGGGATCTAAGTCTCAGACCACTCGAGTATCCGTGGTCTGTAGAGTGTGTCAGCAGCCAGGACATTATGCCAACCAATGTCCCCAGCGAATGAGTAAACGGTCACATTCCGTGACCATGGGTGCAGGGTCATTAGACACGAGGGATTTTGCTACGAAAGTGCTCCTTAAAGGGTTAATCTCTCTAGGTTCATCCACTCTTCCGCCAAGCTTTGTGTGGACTCTGGGGCAGAGGGGAATTTTATGTCCTCCTCCTTTGCCTCTCGCCATTCCATACCACTGGTGACGCTCGCCGAGCCAATATCGGTGGGAGTATTGAATGGAGCAATCCTGCCCTCACAAATCACCCACCAGACTGTCTCACTACCTCTGTCTATGTCCCCTTCTCATCAGGAGAATATATCCCTTTTTGTTCTTCCTGAGGGAATAGATGAAGTTTTGTTGGAATACCCTGGCTTCGCCACCACTCTCCCCATATTGAGTGGTCCTCTGGGAGGATACTGGGTTGGGGTGATCATTGCAGAGACAGATGTCTCAGAGAGGACGTTCAGGTTTCCACCACGGAGATACCTATAGACCTTGCTTCTCTCCCCAAGGTTTATTGGGAAGTCAGTGTCACCAGCAGGGGCAGGTTTTTTCTTCGTGCAGAAGAAGAATGGAGAATTACGACCGTGTATAGACTATAGGGGTCATAACGCCAATACCGTCAAGAACAAATATCCTTTGCCCCTAATATCTGAGCTCTTTGATAGGCTCCGGGGAGCAAGGGTATTTAGTAAGCTGGATCTTCGTGGTACCTATAACCTGATCCGCATCCGTGAGGGGGACGAATGGAAGACGGCGTTCAATACCAGAGATGGACATTACGAATACCTTGTGATGCAGTTCGGGCTCTGTAATGCTCCAGCCGTCTTCCAAGTTTTCGTAAATGGCATCTTCCGGGACATGCTTGCCACCTCTGTGGTAGTCTATCTGGATGACATTCTCATCTTTTCTCCAGATATGGACACCCACCAGAGAGATGTTTGCAGGGTTTTCGACCCTTGCGGGCAAATTCCTTATATGCGAAGTTGGAGAAGTGTGTGTTTGAGCAGGAGTCTCTGCCATTCCTGGGCTATATTATCTCCACTCAGGGATTGGCTATGGATCCTGCCAAACTGCAGGCTGTAACGGATTGGCAAGAACCCATCTCTCTTAAAGCGGTGCAGCGCTTTATGGGGTTCATTAATTTCTATCGCCAATTCATTCCCCACTTCTCTACTTTGGTTGTTCCCTTGGTAGCCGTCACCAAGAAGGGAGCCAATCCCAAATTGTTGTCAGAGGAGGTCTCCAAGGCCTTTACTTCAATCAAGTCCCATTTTGCTAGCGCTCCTATCCTACATCATCCCGAGGTTGATAAGCCTTTTATATTGGAGGTAGATGCCTCATCCGTTGGTGCTGGAGCAGTTCTTTTTCAAAAGGATGCTCAAGGTCGTAAACATTCTTGCTTCTTCTTCTCCAAGACCTTCACACCAGCGGAGAGGAATTATTCCATTGGGGATAGGGAGTTGCTAGCCATGAAGTTGGCCTTTTCGAGTGGAGACATCTCCTGGAAGGGGCTTGCTTTCCCTTTCAAGTGTTCACTGACCACAAAAATTTGGTCTATTTACAGATCGCCCAGCGGCTGAATTCCCGTCAGGCCAGATGGTCCCTGTTCTTCTTTCGGTTCCATTTCACCCTCCATTTTCTCTCCGGGGAGAACATTTGTGCCGATGCTATGTCTCGCTCCGTGGTGTCCTCTGAGGAGGTGGAGGAGGAGCCTCGGCTGATTGTCCCCACAGAGAGCCTAAGAACTGTGGCCCCGGTTTCGCTTGAGTCTGTGCCTCCAGGCAAGACTTTTGTGCCCATCAATTTGCGACCGGAGGTACTCTCTTGTGCACACTCGTCCAGGGTGGGTGGACATTTTGGGGCAAAGAGGACATCTGAGTTGCTGGCGAGGACATACTGGTGGCACATATGGTCCGTGACATCAGGGAAATCGTTCAGGCGTGCGTCTCCTGCGCCAAGAATAAGTCCCCTCGACAATGGCCAGCTGGTTACTTTTCCCTTTACCGGTGGCAGACAGGCCCTGGGAGATGGTTGGGATGGATTTTGTGGTGGGCTTACCCAAGTCTCGGGGCTGCACCATCATCTGGGTGATAACCGACCACTTCTCCAAAATGGTGCACTTTGTGCCCTTACCACGGTTACCGTCTGCACGGGCCATGGCAGCATTATTCATTAGGCATATTTTTCGCCTACAACGGTATGCCAGATAAAATTGTCAGTGATCGAGGTCCCCAGTTTGCGTCTCGGTTCTGGAGAGAGCTGTGTCGTTTACTCAGCATTGAGTTGAATCTCTCTTCTGCATAAACCCTCCCGAGACGAATGGGTTGGTAGAGAGGG
>JARQOD010000005.1:453240221-453278423 GCA_033576555.1 Oophaga sylvatica
TTACAGCAATACCACATTTATATTATTTTTTTAGGTTTTGGCACTTTACACAATAAAAACTCTTTTTTAGAAAAAATTAATATTTTTGCATCATTTTAATTTGAGACCTATAAATTTTGTCTTTTTGATCATGTTTTATTCCACTTTTTGTTCAGTGGTATGATGAAAAATCATCTTTTTTGCCTTGTTTTTTCTTTACGATGTTCATTAAAGGAGTCATCTAGAGTGACAGTTTAATGGGGCAGGTCGCTTCAGTCACAGCGATGCCAAACGTGTACTTTTTTTTGTACATAAAAATACAAATTTATCAGTACAATATATTTTTATTTTTTTATTATTTTCTGATTTTTTAAAAATATATAATTTGTCAATTTTTTGTACACTTTTTTTATCGTTTTTACTTTGTCCCTCCATAGGACTTTGACTTTTAGTAGTCGGATTGCAGTTATAAAGCATAGCAATGCAGTATCATGGCTATGCTTTGATACCGTCAGTTCTGCACTGACAAAAGTTAGTTAGATCATGCACTACGCATGATCTAACTAATTTGCTTGAGGCTGGTGACCCAGATGTCATGGTTACCATGGCAACGATGAAGTCAAAGGAGCGCTGATCAGAGGGCAGAGGTGGCTCCCTCTGCCTGCCTTCTAAATGTTGCAAACGATATCGATTACAGCATTTTGGGGGTTAAACTGCCAGCAACGAGTGAGGGTGTCAGGATGTCAGCTATGATATTAGATGAACATTAGTCATTGATTGTGTGTGCACAGCTGCTGTGCAAGCAAAATCGCCTGGACGTACTCAGTACGTCAAGGTCGACAAGCACTTCTCATCCAGTATGTAAAGAGTACGTCCAAGGTCGGGAAGGTGTTAATGGTGTTGCAGCCTCTGTGGACTTTCAGAAAAGGTGTGTATATACTGACAGACCATGTGACACTTAGATTGCACACAGGTGGACTTCTTTTCACTAAGCATGCGACTTATTAAGGTAATTTCTTGCACCAGAAATTTTTAAGGGTTTCATAGCATAAGGCGTGAATACATATGCACATGTCAGCTTTTAGTTATTTGATCCCATAAATTTAATTTATGCCTATATTTTTCTCACTTCACTTAACCATTTTAGACTATTCAGTGTTGATCACACACAAATCAGATTAGAAAAATATTTAAACGCAGGATGTAATGTAACAAAATAGCCAGGAGGTGAATACTTTTGCAAGTCATTCTATGCTGCATTTTAATCTGGTTTAAGACCATTAAATTTAAATAAATTGTGATGTATTCCGACATGCAAGCATCTATATCACATTTAACTAAATCATGTCCTCGACCTCTTCAGGCTTCGTTGAGACTGGTGATGAGTTTTATTAGAATAGAAATGTAATTTTTCATTGCAATACAAAAATCATAGTTCATTCTGTAGTTGTCTTCATAAGTAAATCAATGTGAAATGTTATTAATTCAGTCTCATAAAATCTGCTGAATCCAATGAACAATGCAGGAACTTAAGACATTTTATTTCCAGCGTACCTTATATTTACCTGACAACAGATGGCATATCAATTTTTTTTTCTCTGTACTTGTGCATACTATTTTTATGAGATTACATATTATCCCACTTTTCCTTTGTTAGCCTGCACTTACATATCCGTGTCCTGTCTGTTTTAAAAACTTATAGCGTATCATTGATGCTACACTTATCGGTTTTAAAAGTGATCTATGTGTTCAATCCATAAGACTTAGCACATGGCCTATTCTCAGGGGTGGGTATCAGTTGGCTCTCCATCGATTGTTAAAATTACAGCTGGCTCGCCGAATTGGCAAGAAGCACTGCCCTAATTAGTTACCCAGAGACAGACTGGCAATTGGTCATATCTACTGCGACGTTGTTACTGATACTGTTAACACCTATTGCGGAGCACAGAGCAACCAGCTCCATGTTCTTCTTACTAGATGAGGACCAAGAGATGGAATGATGTCATCATGCTGCCTGACATCTCATGCGTGGCGCCTGCCTCTAGCTGGCCGGAAATAGCCTATATCCCTCTATAGGGGTGACAATGTCATTGTATAGTGCCCCCAGTGTTCACTACTGGACAGGATTTTTGTGGGTTGTGATGATCATCATACTGTATGGTGGGCTGTGTGGGAAAACCATCATATGGTATGGGAGGGACCATTATACTGTGGGGGTGGGAAAATCATATTGCAAGGAGAGCTGTCTCTACTGTTATAGGGGCTGCAAGATGGACCATCATACTGTGTGTGGGATTGTGAAAACCATCTTACTCTGTGGGGTTTGTGTGGCCATCATGCTGTGTGAGGTAAGGGGGACTGTGGCCATCATCATACATGAGGAAGTACCATAAAGGTTCAGTGAGGGCTGGCATAAGGTGGGTTACAAGGCATCAAAAAGATAAATTCAGGGACAGCATGTGGTGGGGTCAGAAGGCAAGAAAAAGGTCACTGACATATTTTAGTGCCTCCTCCACCACCGTTCTGAATCCATCACTTTCCCTTGGTGGTACCTTGTCACTCACTATGTATTTAATTTTTTTTCTATTATAGCACTATTAATTCCACAGCGCTTTACTGTCATGATCTATCAACACTGGATCACAATCTAAATTTCCAGAGTTCACAGAGAAAACTCACACAAACATAAGGAGAACATAGAAACTCCTTGCAGATAGTGGCCTTGATGGGATTTAAACCCTAGACTCCAGTGCTGCAAGGCTACAGTGCTGTCCACTGAACCACCATGTTGTATCTCTTTGGTCGCACCTCACTCACTTACCAAATGCCTTTTTTACCCCAGCGTTGCCTCTCTCAGGCAATGCCTATGCCATTTATTCTTTAATTTTAAAAAGTTTTAATAATTTGCACCAAGGGGAATGATTGTCTTATAATAACAAAATAGGAATCATACAAAGCAGCGCTACAGCCTGGTGGTCTGCTCTGCTGTAAGTTTAAAGCATTCTCCACTATTCAACAACCCCTGTCAATATCCCTAATGTGTCTAGTAGAAAAAAAGTATTTTACCAAGGGGTTCTACTACAACTGCTTTATTCTTTTTGCAGTCCGGTGACATTGTTCTTTCACATGTGCGATGCTGCCTGCTTGAAGCTGAGATTCTGCGCCTGTCTCGGAGTTAAGTATGCTTTTATTTACTAGACACATTAGGGACATTAAAAGGGGTAGACAACCTTTTTAACTGTATGTGATGATGTCCTGACGGTTTCAGTTAATCCCTGGCAGTTGTTATTTGCATGTGTTTAACCTATGACTGCTGAGTGCAGTGATCTGTTGCAGCAGACAATTGAGGTGACAGGTGCACAGGAGGTCATTCTTTCCATTTTGAGCAAGGGTCCCTTAGGACTAATTTAAAGAAAATGTAAGAGAGCCCTTTGCGATAATTGCAAATACTATGAAGTGACTGGCAACAATTCAGGGTCATAGGGCTGAAAGTAACAAGAATACAAGGAAACAGGAACAGCATGAGAACAACAGCGACTAGGTTCAGTGAGATACCCCGGAACGTCTGAGACCTACAGAATGATCTGGAAAAGGTATGGAAGAGCCATCCTTAATTTCACCCTCAGAGGGTAAAACGGGTGGGGATCCCCAAGAAAGAACTATCTTGGAAAGTCAGGAGGCTGCTGTACCAGATGGTGCATTTCAGGGACAAAGATTGCCAGGAGATCAAGGGACAGCACAGCTGGAAGGAACTGTGACTAATGAAAATAACTGGGTGGTTCCTGTGACTGAACTGAATTGTTAAGTAAAGTTAATACAGTATGTTGAAAATGGACTCGGAGTCTGTCAGTCAATGTATGGCGACACCTGGAACTGGGACTATGGAGCCCGAGGAGATCACCAATCCAAAAGTGAGTAGTGTGCACTACATACAAAACACACGACACACAGGACATTACATTTTCTTTGCGAGGTGCCAGGGTGTGCCCAAACAGCAGCCCCTTGCAATGACTACCACCCTTGCCACATCACACATTCAGTATCCCATGGAGATTGCCACTTTTTGGGGCACCATACATGCAACCAGGTGTAGCCAGCAAAATGGGTTTGATATTCCATGGATATGGCTTAAAATGGGTGTGGTTTCCTAACACACACAGGTAACCTGGTGTTAAAATTTGAATCTCGCCCCTGCCTTTTCTCATCCATTTTGCAGATCAGACTTAAAATTTAGAGTTTATGTGTCATGTGTGCATCGCCACGAAGATCGTCGCGGTTGCACATTCTGACTTCTCACAGCTGAGTTGCTGTTTCTTTGTGTTTGGCAGTTAGGGAGTTAATTCTGTCTGTGCTCAGTTCTGGGACTGGGTGCAGTTTCTCCCGGCTGCAATTAATTATTTGTTGATTGGTTTCCTTTAAATCTCTGGTTGTCTGTGTTGGGAGTTGCCAGTGAAATTCTTCATGCAGACCACAGATAGGATTGTATCTGTATAGACTTAAGTTAAAGAGCTCCTTAGTTGTTTTAAGCTCACCTTGCTTAGAGTTTAATATCCCAGATCATTTATGTTCCTTCTGTGTTTGAGTGTGTATGCAAGTCTGTGTTTTCTCCAGTCTGTCTTATATGTCTAATCGGTGTATTTAGCTAAGATCAGCCCATATCCCTTTGGTGGTAATCAGTATCCTTCTTAGGACTGATTACAGGGTTCAGGGACTGATAGGAGACAGGGTTAGGCTGGAGACTTGGACCTCTGAACCATTATCAGTACCTCCAAGGTGAGGGATTAGTTAGGACCCCAGTTTAGGGTCAGGTTAGACCCCGGTCCTCCTCTTTCCTGTGACAGTGTATCAAGTACTCAAGATTAACCCTGAGTTCAACGGATATCGTGTCAGGTAAATCTATTCTATATTTACATGCTGATGTTGCTAATCTATATGTTGTATAGAGTGTTGTTCTTTTAAGAATAGTTTACTGACATCGTACACATATCATAAGACCGCGTGACATTATGAGGATCAAATAAACATATATGAAAAATGGAAGACTTACTTTTTAGTTTAGTTTTACATCCTTGTTTCAGCTTTTGGATAGAAGATAGAAAAAGTTCTGTCTGCTTTCTTCAGTTTTTAAAAACTGATGAACAAAATATTCATAAAAGTTGTATGCAAAATAGAACCAAAACAGGTGATACATGTGAGATAGTGATCTGTTTTACACCGATCTTAAAATGAAAATGGATGTGTGCCTGTAGCCGTAAATGCAACCATATTCAACAATACCACTGGTAGGTTGTTTTTTCAAAACATGGGAATTTATGTTTTATGGCTTTAAATTGCTAATAAAGACACAGGAGGCTTGATAATTATAGGAGCACACCTGGTGGCACAATACCAGTTACTTGTTACAGGAAATTTAATGTATGAACTGGTTTTGAGCAGCCTGTGACCAGCACCGGGAACATTGAGAAACTCCAGCAGGGCTAACACTGACTCACTCTACTATACCAATAAAATTACAGGAGTTGTTCTCTCCTAGGCCCTATTGTAGTAATTTACTTACCAGCCACTGGTCTATAAATTCTAATTCTTCAGGATAATTCTCCCACAGCCCACACTGTCCCAGCTTTGGCTTCCAAATTTTCCAAAAAGTGGTTTAAATACATCTTAGCCATCGACAGAGCATATATATTTGGGCGATCTGTGTTCTACTCTGCAGTGAAATTCTAAAATGTTACTGCATAGTATAACAGCTGCACGACATTATGCAGCTGCGAGAGAGGGGAGCCAGCTGTCAAATAGAGCCGTAATCCCCATAGAGAAGGCAGAGATGGTTCATTACCATCTTTGCCTTCACTATTTAAGCTGAATAAGCCCAACATTATTTTATTACTAGCTGAAGAGACCAGCTTTGCCTGGGCCTAGTAACTAACTATGGCTTTGCTTATATAGCGCTAGCTTATTCTGCAGTGCTTTATATACGTTATCATCACTGTACCCAATGGGGCTCACAATCTAGATTCCCTCCAGGGTCACTGGAAGGGGGCTCCAGGGTCATTGTATACAACTCCCTACTCAACACAGGATTCACTAAACCAAGCCTCACTATGATATCCCTTCAGATATTTACAGACAGCTATTAAGTCTCCTTTTAGCCTTTTTTTCTGCAAGTTAAACATTCCCAGATTATTTAACTGTTCCTCGTAGGACATAGTTTTCGGTCCGTTCACCATCCTGGTAGCTCTTCTTTTAACTTGCTCCAGTTTTTCGATGTCTTTTTTAAAATGTGGTGCCCAGTATCCAGATGACGTCAGACCAAGGAGGAGTACAGGTGGTAATTACTCCATGTAATCTAGACTCTATGCTTCACATAATACATCCCAGACAAGTGTTTGCCTTTTTTCATGCTGCATCACACTGCTGACTGATGTGCAGTCTTTGATCTATTAGTATACCCAAGTCTTTTTCACACTTGTTGCTGCTTAGTTCTATTCCTCCCATTCTGTAGATGTAGTTTTCATTTTTCTTGCCCATATGTAGAATCTTGCATTTCTCCCTGTTAAATACCATTCTGTTAGTCGCTGCCCATTGAGTCACTCAGTATCTGTGTGGCAAGCCGCAGCATAACCTCCTCATCTTCCTCCTCCTCCTCTGTGTCCTCTGCTGAGCTACTCAGCTGCATGCCTCTGGGTTCACAACAAGTGTGATCTACAACCTCATTATCATCTTCTCTGTTTTCCCATTCTTCACACTGAGAGTCACCCTCCTCCTCTTCCTGCCCTGATAGCACAGTACAGTCCACGTGTACCTCGGGTATCTGACCCTAAATACTATTCTATTAGTCGCTGCACATTGTTCAAACTTATCTAAATCTTTCTCTGTCTGCCCTAGTGTTAGCTAACACTTCTAGCTTTACATCGTCTGCAAATTTGATTAGCTTGCCTTCATTTCCTTCATCTAGATCATTTATAAAAATTTTGAGCAACAATAGGGCCAGGAACGGGCCTTGTAGTACCCCACTTGAAACATTCTTTCAATTGGATGTGCAACCATCTATTAGCACTCTTTCACTCTTATCACTGAGCCAGTTATGAATCCACCTAACCATAGTCTTGTCAATCCCTTACCTGGTCATTTTTTCAATAAGGATAGTATGAGTTATTTTAGCAAATTCTTTGCTGAAGTTAAGATATACTATATCTACCACATTTCCCTTATCCACCCAGTCAGTGTTTCCATTAAAAAAAAATTAGATTAGCCTGGCATGACTTGTTTGCTACAACCCCTTGTTGGCTCTGGTTAATTACTGTATTCATTTAAATTAGCTAAGTTTTTCCTTACCATCTCTCTGTTTATAGAAAGTATGAGGTTTTTCATTCCTTCTATAGCACAGTGAAGATCAGTTGATATTACATTTGCTTTCTTAGAGAGCATAGATGCATAATAGGAATTTAAAAGTTCGGCCTTCTAAACACTAGGTGTAGGGTCAGAGTAGGAGTCTTGTGTGTCCTAGGTGACCCAGTCAGCTCTGCCATGTTGCCAGAAGGCTGAATTTTCCCTATTACTGGGGCTAATATACTAGCCCAAGGTACAACGGAAATCAAATAAAAAAAAATAAAAAAATGTTGAAGTACCTCCCAAAAGTCTTTTATGACCTCATGGGGGTCACAATGTCAATGTGTGACATGAATGAAAAATAAATAAATAAAAGGCAGGACAAAAAAAAGAAAATCAAATTATTCTCACTAGATTTGTCCCCGTAAAAAAACCTCAACATCCGTCCATCATATAAAATAAGTGGTACAGAAAAAGGAACAAGTTTCAAAATGTATTTTAGTGTTCCTTTGTGGTTATAAGAAAAAAATTTAAAAATATGAAAAACAGACATATATTTCCTTCTTTGTCTTACTAATATTAGCACAAAATAGCAAAGTATAAAAAGAACATATTATGGCCCATATATCATAAGAACATTAGGCCCATATATCATTAAAAAGCAGCAAAAAATATTTTAAGAGTGGAAGGAGAAAAATAGCCTAATTTTCTACTGGTTAAAGAGAAATATATAAAATATAATAAAAAGTACAAAACTTGTTTTTTGTCAAGATCTTAAAGTAGAAGCTAAAGCCAGATAAGTGGCTGAAGCAATCTTGAAGATTAATGAAAATTAATCAATTATGAATAGAGATGAGCGACTTTGCCTTTTTTAGGGTCAAGTCGGGTTTCGTGAAACCCGACTTTCTCAAAAGTCGAGTCGAACGAAATCGGCCAACTATCGGGAAAAGTCGGAGGTCCGACTTAAACACGAAACCCAATGCAAGTCAATGGGGAAGCAAAGTCGGCAGGGAGTGGAGAACAGTAAACACACCTACTGTGTACATTTCAATGCCAATGACATCAATTCGTAATTACTTAAGCTTGTCAACCTTAAATTACTTTATAATAATAGTTACGCATTGAAAACTGGGGGTTATTTGGCTAAAGTTGTGAGGGGGGGCAGGGCTGGCTCCCGGTTTTCGTGTGCCCTGGGCGAAAGAGTGTCAGTGGGCCCCTTTAACACATACCACAATTCATGATGCTCCGATACGGCAGAGAAATATAGGTATAGTACAATGACAACTACTTCACTTCTTACATTACATGACTCTATTTTAACCCCTTAATGTCCATGGATGTGCACAGTCCGTCACGGCAAGGTGTCAGTTTTGGCACCTTGACGGACTGTGCACGTCATGCCTTTGAACTACCACTGCGTGTAAACACGCAGTGGTAGTTCAGTGCCGACAGCTGTCACAGACAGCTGACAGGCACGGCAAGCGGTGCGGGGACCTTTGCAGTCGGTCCCCGCACCCAGAGCGCTGTGATTGGTCAGTCAATGTGACTGACCAAACACAGCAGCGAACGAGCAGACAAGGCTGAAATTTTAGCCTCTTCTGCCCGATCAGTGCAGGAGCTCAGCGCTGCAGTGGCTGAGCTTCCTGCACTGACAGCCAGGAGCGGCGCCCCCGCCGCCCCTGGCTGTTAGCCCCCTGACTGCTGCGATCGAGCGCGATTGCAGCGCTCAGGGGGGGAGGCAGAGGGTTGGGAGCTCCCTCTGCCTCAGATCGGCGCCCTGCAATGTATTTGCAGGGCCCGATCTCTGCCTTGATGATCCGGGGGTTGTCATGACAACCTCCGGGTCATCTAGCTACGGAAAGCTGCTGTGATCATGGTCACAGCAGCTTTCACTATAGTTACAATGCATTGCAATGCTGGAGCATTGCAATGCATTGTAACTGCAATCATAAGTAAAAAAGTGAAAGTCCCATAAAGGGACAAGTTAAAAAAAAAGCATTTTTTAAAAAAATTGTAAAAAAAATATTAAAAAATAATTTAATAAAATTCCCCTAAAAAATACACATTTTTATGCAATAAAAAAAACCAAAAAAAAATAAACATGTTTGGTATCGCCGTGTCCATAAAAATCCCATCTATAAAAGCGTAACCCTAGTTAACCCCTTCAGTGAAAGCGTAAAAAAACACAAAAAAGTAGTAATTTATACTTTTTCCAAGCGGTATCATCATGCCACTTGGAAAAAGTGCAATAACACGCGATCAAAAAGTCAGATATAAATAATCATGGTACCGCTGAAAACGTCATCTTGTCCCGCAAAAAACAAGCCATGATACAGCATCATCAGCAAAAAAATAAAAAAGTTATAGCTCGCGGAATAAACTGATGCAAAAATAATTATTTTTTCTATAAAATTTTTTATTGTGTAAAAAGCACCAAAACATAAAAAAATATATAAATGAGGTATCGCTGTAATCGTAGTGACCCGAAGAATAAAGCTGCTTTATCAATTTTACCACACGCGGAACGGAGGAAAAAAACAAAAAAAACAATTCCTGAATTGCTGGTTTTTGTTCATTCTCCTTCCACAAAAATCGGAATAGGAAGCGATCAAAAAATGTTATGTGCCTGAATATGGTACCAATAAAAACGTAAACTTGTCCCGCAAAAAACAAGACCTTACATGACTCTGTCGGATGAAATATGAAAAAATTATAGCTCTCAAAATACGGCGATGCAAAAATTTCTTACAAAAAATTCTTGCAAAAAAAAGCGTCTTTTAGTGTGTGACAGAAGCTAAACATGAAAAAATGATGTAAATCTGGTATCGCTGTAATCGCACCGACCCGAAAAATAAAGTCGCCTAATCACTAGTCATGATCAACGGCGTAAAAAAGAAAACCAATTCTTCACCTTTTGTGGATTTGTTCATTCTGCCTCCCAAAGATCGCAGTAAGGTGATCACAGTGGTTCCCCCCCCACATATGGGGCATCAGCGTACTCAGGACAAATTGCACATCAACTTTTGGGGTCCTATTTCTCCAGTTACCCTTATAAAAATAAAAATTTGGGGGCAAAAAGGTAATTTTTGTGGAAAAAAATATGATTTTTTCATTTTCACGGCTCTACGTTATAAACTTCTGTGAAGCCCATGGGGGTTCAAAGTGCTGACCACACATCTACATAAGTTCCTTGGGGGGTCTAGTTTGCAAAATGGGGTCATTTGTGGGGGGTTTCTACTGTTTAGGCACATCAGGGGCTCTCCAAGCGCAACATGACACCCGCAGACCATTCCATCAAAGTCTGTATTTAAAAACGGTGCTCCTTCCCTTCCGAGCTCTGCCATGCGTCAAAATAGTGGTTCCCCCCCACATATGGGGTATCAGCATACTCAGGACAAATTGCACAATAGCTTTTGGGGTCCTATTTCTCCTGTTACCTTTATAAAAATAAAAATTTTGGGGCAAAAAGATTATTTTTGTGGAAAAAAATATGATTTTTTTATTTTCACGGCTCTACGATATAAACTTCTGTGAAGCACTTGCGGGTTCAAAGTGCTCACCACACATCTAGATAAGTTCCTTGGGGGGTCTAGTTTCCAAAATGAAGTCACTTGTGGGGGTTTCTACTGTTTAGGCACATCAGGGCTCTCCAAACGTGACATGACACTCGCAGACCATTCCATCATTGTCTGCATTTGAAAAAGGCGCTCCTTCCCTTCCGAGCTCTGCCATGCGCCCAAATAGTGGTTTACCCCCACATATGGGGTATCAGCGTACTCAGGACAAATTGCACAATAACTTTTGGGGTCCTTTTATACTTTGGAAAATAAAAATTGGGATGAAAAGATCATTTTTGTGGAAAAAATATGATTTTTAAATTTTAAGGCTCTACGTTATAACCTTCTGTGAAGCACTTGGGGGTTCAAAGTGCTCACCACAGATCTAGATAAGTTCCTTGGGGGGTCTAGTTTCCAAAATTGGGTCACTTATGGGGGGTTTCCACTGTTTAGGTACATCAAGGACTCTCCAAACGCGACATGGTGTCCGCTCTCGATTCCAGCCAATTTGACATTCAAAATCTCAAATGATGCTCCTTCCCTTCTGAGCACTGCTGTGCGCCTAAAGATTGGTTTTCCCCCACACATGGGGTATTGTTGTACTCAGGAGAAATTGTACAACAAATATCATGGTTCATTTTCTACTGATACCCTTGACAAAATGTAAAAAATTGTGTCGAAAGAAAAATTTTGGGAAAAAAAGCTAAATATTCATTTTTCCTTCCACATTGCTTCAATTCTTGTGAAGTACCTAAAGGGTTAATAAACTTCTTGAATGTGGCTTTGAACACCTTGAGGGGTGCAGTTTTTAGAATGGTGTCACTTTTGGGTATTTTCTGTCATATTGACCCCTCAAATTCACTTCAAATGTGAGGTGGTCCCTAAAAAAAATGGTTTTGTAAATTTTGTTGGAAAAATGAGAAATTGCTGGTCAAATTTTAACACTTATAACTTCCTAACAAAAACAATTTTGGTTCCAAAATTGTGCTGATGTAAAGTAGACATGTAGGAAATGTTATTTATTAACTATTTTTTGTGACATATCTCTCTGATTTAATGGCATAAAAATTAAAATTTTGAAAATTGCAAAAGTTTCAAAATTTTCGCCATATTTCCGTTGTTTTCATAAATAAACGCAAGTTATATCGAAGAAATTTTACTACTATCATAAAGTACAATATGTCACGAGAAAACAATCTCAGAATCGCCAAGATCCGTTGAAGCGTTCCAGAGTTATAAGCACATAAAGTGACAGTGGTCAAAATTGTAAAAATTGGCCTGGTCTTTAACCTACAAAATGGCTTGGTCGTTAAGGGTTAAATTCTACAATAGCTCAAAAACCGGACAGTATATTTCTCCATACAGTATTATGGCCACCACATAGTGCGCCATACAGAATAATTGGTCCCATATAATGTTCCATACAGTATATGATGAGCTCCACATAATGCTATAGTATATGATGGTCCCCATATAATGTGCCATACTGTATAGGACGGTCCCCATAGAGTATAATGAGCCCCACATATTGCTCCATACAGAATAGGCGCCATATAATGATCCATACAGAATAGGCCCCATATGTGCTCCATATGATGTTCCATACCCTCTATGATGCCCCATAAATAATGCTCTAGTATATGATGGGCCCCATGGATGATGCTCCAGTGTATGATGGGCCTATATAATGCTCCATATATAATGGGCCCCATATGATGCTCCAGTATATGATGGGCCCTATGGCTGATGCTCCAGTGTATGATGGGCTCCATTTATAATGCTACAGTGTATGATGGGCCCCATATGATGCTCCAGTATATGGCACTTTTTGGAGATGATGTCCTATTGTATGTCTCTTCCCCAACTATAAGTCTCCCAAATATTATCTCAGAATTACATAGATTTGGTTGTCTGAGCAATTTCAAAATTAATACCCACAAATCGGAGATTATCAATATCTCAATCCAACCAAGTGAGGTGGAGAGAGTTTGGCAGCTTAATTTAACTTTAAGTGGTGTTCAGATTCTCTTACCTATCTAGGAATAAAAATCACCGCCAAAGTGTCTAATTTTTCTGAAGCAAACTTTAAGACAGCTTTACATAAAGCTGAGTTTGACTTAGAAAAATGGCATAAACTGCCTTTATCTTGGGGAAGTGTGAGCGCTATTAAAATGGATCTATTACCCCGTCTTCTAGATTATTTCCAAACAATCCCCTTGTATTTACCTGCCTCCTTTTTCTCACATCTTAAAAAAGCGATTATTCGTTTAATTTGGTCACAAAACGAGCACGTATTTCATACTTTTTGTGAAGCAGATCGAAGCAAGAAGGGGGAATAGGTCTGCCAGATTTTGCTATGTATAGTCAAGCAGCAATTGGTACATGTATTTTAGAGCTGTTTCATAATAAAAAACAAAAAAAAGGGTTACATTAGAAAATTATCTTAATGGACGTGACTCCCGTATAGTTATTGGTCCCTGACAGAAGAACGGGATATACCTTTACCCTTCCTCACCAAAAACATATAATTTATCAAAGGAGGGAGTCGAGAGCTGGGAGTCTCTTCGTCTCCTGGCCCCCTAACTCCTATATATGACAATCCATCCTTTCCTGCAGGATTAAAAAGAGACACTTATCTACATAAAAATAGAGCTTCATGCCACATAGTCCATGATTATGTTACAAGGACAGGGATGAGGACTCTCCAGGACATTTTTCGGGACAAGGAGCCGCCAACAGGTGCATGGTTCTTTTATGAACAAATAAAGAAGATTATTAATAAATTAGCCAAACAATCCGATGCATACTGAATATTATCTCCATTTGAGACTCTTTGTTTATCAACAAATTCTATAGATCACACTATCTCTTTATTATACAAAACCTTCCAAGAAGGGCAGACCCCATAGAGAGATTTCCCAGCATTTTTTTCAAAATGGGAGATTGATTTGGGTAGACCCTTATCAGTTGAAGAAAGAACAAAGATTCGCTTATGCACATTCAGGTCATTGCTTTGTTCGACATCACAGGAGAGGAGCTACAAAATCTTGTCGAGGTGGTACAGATGACCATCAGATTTAAATGTAATTTATCCAACAACACCGAATACGCGCTGGAGATGCTTAAACGATAGAGGTTCATTTGTACACATTTGGTGGCACTGCCCACTCATACAGAAACTGTGGTTAGCATCCTTTGATCTCTGAAACAAGCTGTCTCTAACCAAAATTACACCCACAATGGAGGTGGCCTTGTTGTCCTTGTGTAGCTTCTCGATTTCTAGATTTAAGAAAGGTCTTCTTAGACATATTCTCACTGCTTCCAGGAACGTGATTACTAGATTTTGGAAACAGGAAAAGGTTCCCTTGCGATCTGATTTGGTGATGGAACTCAATGGCATATATAGAATGGAACAGCTAATAGGACAACTGAATGGTACCACAGGAAAGGTATATAACACTTGGGCCCCCTGGGTTATGTTTAGAGAATCATCAGAATTGGACTCTTGGTTGATAGACCCATAGATGATGGGTCATATGAGTTCACCTACTGGATGGAGCCACATTTCCTTCCCCACTCCTTAAAATCCATCCCCCTCCCCCCTTTTTTTTTTCTTTTCCCTTCTTTTCCCCTTCTTTCTCCTCTATCTTCTTTTCTTTTGTAGACCTAGAGTCTTAGTCTAGGTACCTTATTCTTTAAAATTTATAAACAAAGTAATACTGATGATAACTGCCTACATGAGCACACACCTCAGGCGCTCATCCAACATTTGTTTTATATGTATGACTTTCTGGGGAAAAGTTATAGTTGCTATATAATTTTTTTTTTGCATGTGATAGTAGAAGAGGTAGGTTCTTTTCTCTTCCTGTTATTAATGATTGATGTGTATAAATACCTAAATAAACTTGATTTACCCAAAAAAATGAAATACCTCTCCTGGCTGGGCACTGCTCTACTCTGGACTCCTCAGCGTCGCCATCTTCCAGCTCTCTGCACTGTGACTGTTCAGGCAGAGGCCGCACAGATGTGACGTCATCGCGCTCTCTGACCTGAATGCAACTGTCAGGAAATGCGGAAGATGTCACAGCAGTGGAGCAGGTAGAGGTAAGTATTGCAAGTGTTGGGGCCCTGAGCAAGCAGGGGGGGCCCACTCGTGGGCGACGGCACTGGCACAGGGCCCCTCATCGTACGCCAGGGTGTCTCTGATGGCGAGTGGGCCCCCCACTGTCAGAGACACCGGCATACTATTAGGGGCCCTATGCCAGTGCCATTGCCCACGAGTGGGCCGCCCACCTGCTCAGGGCACCGGCACTTTCCCGGGTGCGCCAGTTGGTGACGCCGGCCCTGGGGGGATACAGCCAAGTTAGGGAGGTGCAAAAACTGGCATATGTTGAGGTGTAGGCTGGACGTTCAGCATCTGCAAATGGAGGAATTGGAGAAATCGGAAGAAGAGGAAGACAAAGCGAGCCATTTTGCTGGCAACCTATGTGTCATCAGGGGAAGGTGGTGCAAAATCCTTTGAAACCCAGGCATGGTTCATTTTAATGAAGGTGAGATCATCAATATTTTGGGTCCTTTTTTCTGTCAGGATTGATCCAGCAGCACTGAAGACTCTTTCTGATAGCACACTACCAGCAGGGCAAGCAAGCTCCTGTAGCGCATATTGTGCCAATTCAAGCCAGGTGTCCAGTTTACAGGCCCAGTAGTCAAAGAGGAATGAATTGTGAGGGAGAACATCGATAGGGGAGGAGAGGTAATTTTGAACCATAGTTGACAACTGCTGTCTCCTGTCTGTTGCAATTGATTCAGTATTAACAGTCGTGTGAGCGGTACTTGAGAAATCAGTCCACAACATGGTCATGAAACCCCTGTCTCCAATGCCACTTCGGCTGTGTGTGAGTCGCACGTACCAGGGCCGTGGGGTACTCGGCACCGAGTCCATTCACTTCACTGGGGGATGTCACAGGTAGCGCAGCTCGGTCCGTTGCCCTGGGCGCTCACTAAAGGGGGATATTTACAGGGGATTAAATGTTCGTGTAGTTTGTCGTGACGCCACCTGTAGTATCTGGTCAGGGTGACCAGCGCTGCTGTGCAGGTCCTCCGGAAGGGATGGTGTTGTGCAGCTAGGTGATAAGTCTTCTACAGGTAAGACTGTATCCTTCCAGGGCAGGTAGATGTAAGGTAAAGCTATGGTGCAGGATAGATGTAGCAGAGTGGAGTGTGCGACGGAGTAATAATGCAGGAAACAGTTCTTGTGCAGTTTCAAAGGTTTACTCACAGTCTGTTGATCACACAGATTCCAGCCGGGCACTGTGTCCTTCCAGTGAGTAGTCCAGCAACTCTCAGATATATTGGTCACACTTCCAAAGACTCCCTTTTATGTTCCTTTCCGGCTTCTTAGTGCTACACTCCTTACTTCTTCTCTGCACCTCCCTACCACAGAGCACTCAGACAAGGCAGTATTAGGTCCTTTCAGTTACCAGTCTGGACTGGTGGTTGCCGAAGCCACATGGCCAGAAGTCCTGGAGGTACTTGACCTCTAGGCTGCCTCCGGATGAGATTATGGTAGCTAGTGGCTCTTGAAGAGTCCCACTAGACGCGGTGTTACTAGTGGCGGTGAACTGACCCACTAGTATAGGAACCGTCTCCCGATGATTGCCTGGTCCTCCTGCTCCCAGGAACGGGCACAGCTTCAGTGCTGTATCAGCCCAGGACCCCTTCGCTCTCTTCAGTTCTGCTCCCTGAGATGAACTCAGGAGAGCTGCAGGCCAGGCCAGTACCCACTCACTGCCTGCCTGTCTCTGACTGAAACTCTAAACTCAAACACGCAGCATAAGGCTGCCTCAACCCCTCCCATCCAACTAGCTACACCCTGTTCTAACCAGCCTGAGCTAGACCATCCCATTGGGTCCGCCTACACTCAGCCGGCATAGTGTACTATTGAATGCAGTGGTTGGAGTCAATGGGGTGCTTCCTCCTTACTGGAGAGTCAGGTGTCACACCGCTGGATGCGATGCAACATCTCTGTGGCGACTGAACCCTCAGGGCGCCACATGTGCACCACGAACACCTCTTCCATTTGGCCCATTACAGCTCGTGGTAGAACCTGCACCGCTGCTGTGTGCTGGGAATGCCTCTAACAAAATTTTACAAGAGTTGCTTGATTGTTTGCCAATATTAACTCTAGGTTCTCCTGTGGCATGATGTTCTATAATTTGCCTTTATGGCGTGGATCGAGGATGCTGGCCAACCAGTAGTTGTCATCCTTCATAATTTTGACAATTCGGGGGTTCCTTTTTAGGATCCGCAAGACATAATCACACATGTGGGCCAATGTTCCAGGTGTCAATGATGCACTGCCAGTGGTGGGTGGAGGAGCACTTTCTGCCAAATCTACATCCCTCCAGTCACGCACAAATCCTGTACCTGACCTTGGCAAGCCAACATTTTTGCTTGCCCCCTGAGAAGCATCCTCCTCCTCAAAATAATCATCCCCCTCTCCTCCTCTTCCTCCACCTCGTCCAGAGCAGTTCCCTGAGCAGATAATGGCTGACTATTATCAAGGTTTCCCTCCTCCTCCTCTTCCTCCTCCACTGCAGACGCCTGATCCTTAATGTGCGTCAAAGTTTGCATGAGCAGACGCATAAGTGGGATGCTCATGCTTATGATGGCGTCATCTGCGCTTACCAGTCGTGTGCATTCCTCAAAACACTGAAGTACTTTACAGAGGTCTTTCAGCTTTGACCACTGACAACTCAATGTCTGCCCTCAAACTGCCTGCCCGTGTATCCTCCCACAAATGCATTACAGCCTGCCTCTGTTCGCACAGCCTCTCAACCATGTGCATGGTGGAGTTCCACCTTGTTGCAACTTCTATAATTAGGCGGTGCTTGGGGAGGTGGAGCGATCGCTGCAGCCTCTGCATACGGCTGGAGTCTACAGGCGAGCGACGGATGTGCGAGCACAGTCTTCGCACCTTATGGAGCAGGGCTGTTACCTCCGGATAATTATTTAGGAAGCACTGCACCACCAGGTTCAGGGTGTGAGCCAGGCAAGGTATGTGTCTGAGTTTTGCCAGTTCTATGGCCGCCACAAAATTATGGCCATTATCACTGACTACCTTACCTGGCTCAAGATGTAGACTGCCCAGCCATGAGTCAGTTTCTCGCTGCAAGTAGTCGGCCAGTACGTCCACAGTGAGTCTGCTGTCGCCCAAAGACATCGTCTTTAAAACAGCCTGCTGACATTTACCACTAGCTGTTCGATAGTGGGACACCTCGTGTGTAACACTGGCAGCTGCGGATGGAGTGCTCGTGCAACTGTTGACGAGCTTTCGCTACTGGAGGAGGAGGAAACTCGAAAGCCTACAGCCAACTGTTTCCTATACCGTGGGCTGGGCAGCACTGTCCCACCGCCGCTGTCCACTGTGGACCCTGCATCCACCACATTAACCCAGTGCGCAGTGATGGACACGTAATGGCCCTGGCCATGCCTACTGGCCCATGCATCTGTTGTGAGGTGCACCTTTCCACTCACTGATTGTTTGAGTGCATGGACAATGCGGTCTTTCACATGCAGGTGGAGGGCAGGGATGGCTTTTCTATAAAAGAAGTTCTGACTGGGTAGGTCATAGCGTGGGACAGCGTAGGCCATGAGCTCTCGGAACGCTGCGCTTTCAACCAAATGGAAGGCATCATCTCTAATGAGATCAGTTTGGCAATGCAGGCGTTCAAAGCCAGTGTACGCGGATGAGAGGATGAGTACTTTATTGTCCTACTCAGAGTGTCTGCTAGGGTGGGCTGGACTTGAGAGCTGCATATGGGGGAACTAGCGGTGGACATGACGGACTGAGAGGGGGTTGGTGATGGTGATGGTGGTGGTGGTGGTGATGGCCTAGATGCAGTCTTTCGTTGCAAAAACATTGTGATTCCCTGTCTGCTTTGGCCTTGCGACGACACCTTAATATTTCTTGCTGGTGGTGTGCTAACCGGTGGGCTTACAGTGGGGGAAGCGTTGGAGCGTTGCTGGCTACCTTCAGTCGGAGCAGGTGCACATGTGCTACCTGAGGTTTTGTAGACCGTCCACGCTTGCAAGTGCATGGTCATTAAATATCTAAGCATGCAACTGGTATTCAAATGTCGGAGATTTTTCCCTCGGCTAAAGGTCCTTCCGCACTTCTTACAGATAACCTTTGCCTCATCAATAGGATTTTGGTCAAAAAAGTGCCACACTGCACTCTTCCTACTATGGTATAAATTTTCAGGGCTTGCACGCTGTGCTAATTGGACCGTCTGGCCAAGCTGTCCTGCAACTCTTTTTGTATTTTTAACAAGTTTTAGGACAGCTACGGGCCTGCCAAAAAACAGCTGCTGCGATGTCAATGCCTGCTGCGGATCCTTCTCCTCTTCTGTGCTGTTGCCAGCGGCACCCTCTTCCCCAATGGATGCCAATCTGGGTCAACAACTGGGTCATCCATTACCTCCTCTTCAATTTCATCTGCACCTTCCTCTCTGTCACAGTGTAAGGTGGTATAGTATGCGGGGAGGGGCACCTGAGGTTCAGCAGGGTCAGATTCTGACTCAGTAGACTGCGAGAGCAATGTAGTGCTGAGGGTCAATGTACCAGCAGAATCATCTAGCAGTGGCTGCACTCCATGTCAGATTCATCTTGGACTGGGGAATTCAGGATTTGACTTGATAACCCAGGCATGGTATGTGAAAAGAGCTCCATGGAGTAATCCAAAGTGTGGCCCTTCGCATCCTTCACTTTTGGTGGGGGTGAAGGACACAAGGAAAGGTGTTGGTCCTGACCAGGAGACGACTCAGTGCTTGCATTTTTTGAAACTTCTGAAGAGGAGGCGATAGAGCTTGAGGCTGTTTCGGCAATGTAAGCCAAAACCTGCTCCTGATGCTCCGGCTTTAAAAGCGGTTTACCTACTCCCAGAAAAGGGAGCCTTCCAGGCCTTCTTGAGCCAGATGATGACGCAGGCTCAACACCTCCTGCCTTAGGTGCTATTGTGCTTTTGGCACTACCAGCAGATGCACCTCCACCACATTCAGCACCTGCTGGCCCCCCCACCCACGTCCGCGGCCTCTTCCACCATACTTCCTCATGTTTTGGAAAATGTACCAAAAATACCAGCAGATATTGTATATTGTACTGTATCAGAAGCGTGCAGCTGTATACAGTTTTGGGGTAATTTTAAATCTCTGTATAGATTTCCAGAGTAACACACAGACGCTCACAGGCTCAGTATGGATTAGACCACAATATAAAAAGCTGAAAAAGGGTACTGTATCTGAAGATAACAGGTGTATATAGTATAGGGGTAAATTGTAAATCTCCGTATAGATTTCGGAGTAACTCACAGACGCTCACAGGCTCAATATGATTAGACCACAATATAAAAAGCTGAAAAAGGGTACTGTATCTGAAGATAACAGGTGTATATAGTTTTTGGGTAAATTGTAAATCTCCGTATACATTTCCGGAGTAACACACAGACTCTCACAGGCTCAGTATGGATTAGACCAGAATATAAAAGCTGAAAAAGGGTACTGTATCTGAAGACAACAGGTATTTATAGTATAGGGTAAATTGTAAATCTCCGTATAGATTTCCGAAGTCACACACAGATAGTAAGCATGTATTTGTCCGTGATACCAGCCGGTACATGGCAGTGTGTGAAGAGCGTACAGCTAAATATGGTGAGGGAAAAAATGAACACTCGGTAACTGTGCAGAAAAAAAGAATAAAAGTATTTGTGCTGTGTAAAAAGCAGTCTGCACAGCAGTGTACACACAGCAATACAGCTAGCAGGCAGCCTATTAACCACCGCCGCTGCACACAAGAAAATCCTCCCCTGTCACTGGCAGGCAGCCTAATAACCAGTGCTGCTGCACACAGCAAAATCCTCCCTGTCACTGCACACTAACTGTACAGCACAATTGCTATCAGCACAAGTACAGAATCACTTTTCTTTCCTGCCTAACTCTCTTCCTACTGAGAAATAGCAGCAGCAACCTCTCCCTACCCTAAGATTGGCAGAAATAAAATGGCGGTCGGTGGTCAGGGCTGTTATAGCCACTGTGATGCCACACAAAGCAAGTCAATCACTGCAATGCCCTTCTCTAAGATGGTGGTGGCTAGAGTTGAGCGATACTTTCCGATATCCTAAAGTATCGGAATCGGAATGGTATCGCCGATATCACTAAAATATCGGCGATACCCGATACCGATACCGGAAGTCCCATGTAAGTCTATGGGAACAAAATATCGAAATTAAAAAAAAACCCATTCTTGCCTTGTTGGTTAATTGTACATGAAGGAAAACAAGAAAGAGTAATGTAGAATGTATTGGGGAAGGTTGAGGAGACATTAAAGGCATAGATGTTTAACCCAATCAAATGGAATAGCATAAATATTTTTTTTTTTAAAGATGTTCGGATTGACGAAGAAATTGACAATGTTAACGTTTTTTATATTTTGGCAAATATGTATATTACACAACTTCCATGCTCTTCATCTTCACCTTTTTAACTTTTCACACACTTTCTCCTTCATAATCTTCTGCAGCATCATCTTTTTCATCAAATTATTCTTCATCTTCACCTTCTTTATCTTCTTCTTAAACTTCTTGCTATTCATCTTTGTTAACATTACTCATATTCTTCTTATTAAACTATTATTCTTATTCATATTCTGCTTCATCTTCTTCATCATATTCTTATTTGTGACAGAGAATCCTGTACTTGTAATCTGTCAAAGTATGAATTTTTCATCCTTCCGTTCTTGCTGTCACAAAAGATTTAAATTACAACAGTATTTGTCCGTGTTCAGTTTAGCCTGCAGCAGCAGGCATTTTCCAGGGGCACCATGAGGAGAGAACGGACTCACCCCCATACACTGCTTAGTCTTCTTCTGCTTAGAATTTAGAGCATATATTTTGCTCTTCATTTTGGTCTTATACTTCATGTTCTTCTGCTTTTAGATCTTCTGCTTATTGTTCTTGTGTCTCTTGTTCCGTATCTTTTATTTGTAGCACAATCTTGTACCAGCTGATGTTACTGGGACACGGTTACTAAGCAGGAGGTACCTGTGCTCCAAAGCACTACCAAGGACCAGCAGACGTTGCTGGAACTCGGATACCGAGATGGAGGCACCTAGGCCAAAGGCACTGCGGAGAACCAGTTGACGGTACTGGAACCCGGACGGGTAGCAGAAGGTACAAGAGCCAATGCAAGTAACGAGGACCAGCTGACTGTGCTGGAACCCGGAGGGGCAGCAGAAGGAAAAGAGCCAATGGCACAACCGAGGACCAGCTGACGTTACTGGGACACGGTTACTAAGCAGGAGGTACCTGTGCTCCAAAGCACTACCAAGGACCAGCAGACGTTGCTGGAACTCGGATACCGAGATGGAGGCACCTAGGCCAAAGGCACTGCGGAGAACCAGTTGACGGTACTGGAACCCGGACGGGTAGCAGAAGGTACAAGAGCCAATGCAAGTAACGAGGACCAGCTGACTGTGCTGGAACCCGGAGGGGCAGCAGAAGGAAAAGAGCCAATGGCACAACCGAGGACCAGCTGACGTTACTGAACCCCAGTAACACAGGAGCAAGTGTTGACTGTGCTAACAGCACTTCCGAGCAACAACTGGCGGTGTTGGAGCCCAGGGTCAAGGAGGATGTTTAAATACTAGATCAAGTAATTTCCTTGTTACCTGTCAATTTTAAATGTCTATACTTCAAACAAGAGAAAGATAACCTTTACTACCATAAGATGATGATTTCATTTAAACTAATATCTAGATAAATAAAGAATTGACAAACATAAACACATACATTAACATGTTGAACAGCAATGCAAACCACAAAATAAATTAGTTAAGGAATCTGCTATACGGTTGTACATAAAAGCATACAAGTACATATCTGAATCCATTAATGATGGATAAGTAACAGTATGTACACCATTTTTATTGTATAGACAATGAATGTCTGACTTCAAAACATCATCAGCATTACAAGTTATCTGTGATATTACTAAAATGTTCCATTTGCTGAATAATGTCACTAAATATTTTATACAAAATTATACAATTTCCATCATGTAATACTCATAATATGTGGCAATAATCATTTTTATTAACAAACATAACCTTTAAAAAGTGCATAGTGCATAGTGAAAATTGCTATTTATGGCTGACTGTGACTGTCGACTTGGAAGCATGACAACAGATAGATAAGGTATATATAGATGAGACTGCATAGCCACAGATGGTGAATTGCGATGTAATACTGTACCTCAATAAAGTGTGCGTCACTACTACATACTTTTTTTTATATAGCTTTATAAACAGGGTACATGGATGTATGCTTGTGCCTTTGTTTTGACGCACAGACTGCCTTCCTGCTGAGACGCATTGGGTAGTGAACAGTTGTGTGCAGTGTTCACTGCAGTCTCTGCGGAATAACCACACTTAGACCTTATAACTTTTCAGACTTTCTTTATCAATCTACCAAGATGAAGAAGGCAGGGAGTAAGGCACGTGGTCGTGGAGTTTCTTCAGGGAGAGGACGTGGGGATTCTGTGGCTGCTGCGGCCCCCAGTGACACAGCATCCACCAGTTTTCCCCGTGAGCGTTCCTTTATGCGCACTTTTGTAGGAGCTCGGAGTACCCCCCTGCTGCGGGAAGAACAAATTGAAGCCGTTGTTGTTTGGATGTCAGCCAATGCATCGACTTCAATTGCTTCCACCTCCTCTCAGGACCACAGCACTGTTGGGCAACCATCTGTCTCTTCACCGCCTGGCAAATTGCCCAGGCAGTCAGAGAGTTCTGTACAGGAGCCAGCTGAGTGTCTGCTTCTGTTCTCAGAATCTATTGGCTTGCAAACAGGGGCCCAGCCAAGCAGCATTCTGTAATGTGAAGAGGGAGTATGCAGTGATGCGCAACAGCTGTGTCTCTCTGAATCTGAAGAGGCGGGTGAGACAGTGCCGATGGTCAGCACACCGCAGAACGCATCTGATGATGATGAGACCCAGGTGCCAGTTTCTGTTGAGCATGGTGCTGGCCAGACCACCCAACAGCAGGTGTTGGAAGAGGGTAGTGGAGATGATGAGGTCCAAGACCCAACATGGCATGAGGAACAGGAAGGTGGTGGGAGCAGCTCAGAGGAATAATAATAATATTTATTTATATAGCGCCATCATATTCCGCAGCGCTTTACAGTTTAGCAGTTTCAGAACACAAGTCATAAGTAACAACGTTAACAATACAATAATTTAAGCTAAATAAGTCGCCCCTGCTCGTGACAGCTTACAATGTACAATGAGATGGGGGAGATACAAAGTATAGGTGTTTATATACAATGGTGCATTTACAATGATGTTCCAGCCATCTTAAGGGACTGAGGGATGGAGATAGTGAATGGGCTAGAGACACACACACACTTACACAGAATACATAGAATGACTTTGATTAGTGAATGTGATAGGCCGCTCTGAACAAATGTGTTTTGAGGGAGCGCCTGAAACCATGCAAATTGTGGATAGTCCTAATTTCTTGGGGTACAGCATTCCAGAGGATTGGCGTAGAGCAGGAGAAGTCTTGGAGTCGGTAGTGGGAGGTACGTATTAGTGCAGAGGTTAGTCGAAAGTCGTTTGCAGAGCGCAGCAGTCGGTTAGGCCGATAGATAGAAATGAGGGAGGAGATGTAGGAGGGGTGCTGCACTGTGGAGAGCTTTGTGGGTGAGAACCAGTACTTTGGTTGAAAGCTGGGAGAGGCCTAGAGAAATGGTTAGTGATAGAAGGAAGATAGAGGAAGACATTGCCCCAACGGTACAAACAGGAGGGAGAGTTAGGCTGCAGACTCGGTTGCCTGTAGCCTCCAGTTTGGCACCTGTTCGGAGCAGTTGTCTTCCAAAAGTCAAAACGTGCGCTCCCAGGACTTGCACTGCGTGGTCCTTTTTTCACACACTTGCACATGATATTTGCTATGTGAAATGCAAGCTGTGTAATCAAAAATTAAAAATAGCTAAAAGTGTCAGTCACCTCAATACCACAAATATGTGGAAACATGTGCGGACAAAGCACGTAGTTGAATTACAAAGACACACTAGAGATGTAGGCCAACCTACAGCAGCACCTACATCTTCAGGTTGTGTTGAAGCCTCTTCATCGAGCTCACACACAGCTGGTTATGCTTCCTCACAGGATCGCCATGGAAGAACCTCGGCCACTGTTGTCCAGAGACAAACTGTTATTCCACACACAGCAGCAAGTTCCCTGTCATCCTCACACTCCCAGGCCACAAAACAGCCATCGGTAGCACAGGCATGGGATAAAAGACGGCCATACTCCACAAACCATGCACGAGCACAGGCTCTGAATGCTGGCATTGCAAAACTCCTGTCCCTTGAAATGCTGTGATTCAGGCTGGTGGAGACAGACAGTTTCCGTAACTGAATATCATTGTCAATCCCACAATACAATGTGCCAAGCCGATTTCATTTCAGCAGGCAAGCCGTCCCTGGTCTGCAAAAGCATGTTGAGGGAAAAATTAAACATGCGCTACTAAAAGCCCTCAGTAGCAAGGTCCACCTGACCACCGATGCGTGGACCAGTACCCATTGTTATGATCTGCTACAACCAGTAAGGAAAGAAGGGAATTCTGTCCCTACAATACAACTAAGCTGAATCCCTACGATGTAACGGGGAACCTGATCCTGCGACCAGACCCGCTAAAGTCCTCATCTAGTGTGAACGAAGACCTATAGTTGCGAGGGAGTAATCCCTACAAGATCTAGGGACTGTGAGAAAAGGTGGACACCTCCTAACATAAATTGTAGCATGGATAATTAAACAGAAAAATAAATACTTTGTGATCCTAACATCAAGCAAAACTGACAGATTAAGGCACCTAAGCACCCGGCTAGCTTAACAGTAGATAATACAATGAAGTCAAGCAAAGCCAGAAGGGCGGAGCCAGACTAAATAGGGAAAAAAGGTCATGTGACCAGCAAACTGAAACAAAACCTAACAAGAGGGTTCTAACACCCATGGCCAGGGACAATACCTTTCCCTCACTGCCCATTGGGTCAATGTTGTGCAGCCGGGTACTGATCTTGCGAGTGGCGCTGTACGTGTTCTGCCAACTCCAAGGATTGCGGGAATCAAGTCTGTACACATTGATTCCTCCTCCTATTCCAGTTCCTCAGAATCATCGCTGCAGGAGCCGTCACGGTCTACCTCCACATGGACCCGTGAACGTTTACCTGTTGCGACCGATATGAGCACAGCCGTGTCCAAATGTCAACAGGCCATCCTGAAATTAATTTCCATGGGGAATCTTAGCCACACAGCGCAGGAGCTCTGTAATGCCATAAAGCAGGAGAGCGACGTGTGGTTTTTGGAAGAGAATCTACAGGCAGGCTTGGTAGTGTGTGACAATGGCCGAAATCTGGTGTCAGCTCTGGGCCTTGGCAACCTCACTCACATACCATGTCTGTCATATGTGCTCAACTTGGTCGTGCAGAGTTTTTTGAGGGACTATCCGGATCTTGATGCACTGCTGCACAAGGTCCGCCTAGAGTGCGCTCACTTGCGACGTTCCAGCATGGCCAGATCGCTGATTGCAGCTCTGCAACGCAGATTTCACCTTCATGAACATCGCATCATATGTGACGTACCCACCAGGTGGAATTCCTCGTTACATATGTTGGAGCGGTTGTGTGAGCAGCAGCCAACAGTAATGGAGTATCAGCTACATCAGGCGCAGTCAACTCGCAATTTGCGCCGTTCACACTTCACCACTACTGAGTGGGCCTCTATAATAAGAATAATAATATTATTTATTTATATAGCGCCATAATATTCCGCAGTGCTTTACAGTTTAACAGTTTCAAAACACGAGTCATAAGTAACAACGTTAACAATACAATAATTAAAGCAAAATCAGCCGCCCCTGCTGGTGAAAGCTTACAATCTACAATGAGGTGGGGGAGATACAAAGTACAGGTGTTTATATACAATGGTGTTTTTACAATGATGGTCCAGCCATTTTAAGGAAGTGAGGGATGCATGGAGATAGTGAATGGGCTACACACACAGAATTACACATAGAATGACTTTGATTAGTGAATGTGATAGGCCACTGTGAACAAATGTGTTTTGAGGGAGCGCCTGAAACCATCCAAATTGCGGATAGTCCTAATTTCTTGGGGTAGAGCATTCCAGAGGATTGGCGCAGCGCGGGTGAAGTCTTGGAGTTGGGAGTGGGAGGTACGGATTAGTGCAGAGGTTAGTCGAAGGTCGTTTGCAGAGTGCAGCAGTCGGTTAGGCCGATAAATATAAATAAGGGAGGAGATGTAGGGGGGTGCTGCGCTGTGGAGAGCTTTGTTGGTGAGAACCAGTAATTAGAATTGGATCCTATAATGAATGGGCAGCCACTGCCAGTGTAATGAGTGGCGAATAACTCTATGAAGGATATCTGCCACGTTTTGCGTGCGTTTGATGAGTCAACGCGGATGGCGAGTGCAGATGATGCACTAGTCAGCCTGACTGTCCCCCTTATCTGCCTGCTTCAAAAAACACTGCAAGCACTAAGGCATGAGGTTTTGGAAGAGGTGGAGGATGAGGAGTCACAAATTCCATCACCTTCTGGACAGTCAGCGCAACGTGGTTCCTCACAAAGGGCTGGAGGACTTTCAAAGTACCATGCTGTATCAACAATTGAACCTCCAGAGTCGCTGTCTATATTTTCATAACCATTACAAACTTTTAATGTATTTACAAAGCACATAATGTACATTTTTTGTCTATCCTTTTGTAATGCTATTGTGTTTCCATAAACTGATGTTACAGAATTATGATACAAAGTTTTTAAATTTTGAGTTTTAAATTTTGTAAATTTATATGTATTTGAAGGACTTTGTGAGGAGGATGAGGAGGAGTCAATGGAGGAGGAAGACATCGCTCCAGAGGGAGGTAGACAATGCTCTAGTCAGTATGTAGACCAAGGGTGGGGTGATGCACAGCAGGCGGAGATGACGCCTCTTGCAGAGGACAACGTTTCTTGGCCAGTTGGGAGTCTGCAGCACATGGTTGATTTCATGCTGCAGTGGCTGAGAAACGACCGCCGCATCGAACACATTCACACCACGTCTGATTATTGGGTGTACACCCTCCTAGACCCTCGCTACCGGGACAACTTACAAAGCCTCATCACACCATTGAACCGGGAGCGTAAAATGCGGAAGTACCAAGACACACTGGTGCAATCCATAATGTTCTCCATTCCAGCCGAGAGCACTGCTGCTGCTACTGATTTACAAAGCAGCTCTGTGCGTCGAGGCAGTGGAGACAGCTCTGCAACAAGAGGGAGCACAAGCAGCGCCTCTGCACAGGGCAAGAACAGTATGTTCCAAATGTGTCGAAGTTTTGTGGCAGCGCCACCAATGTCTACACCATCCGAGACGGCTCCAGTCAGCAGGAGGCAACATTTCCGTAAGATGGTTACAGACTACATGTCTTGCCCTCTCAGTGTACTCTCAGATGGCTCTTCCCCATTCAAGTTTTGTGTCTCTAAGCTGGATACATGGCCAGAGCTTAGCCAGTATGCATTGGAGGTGCTGGCTTGATCTGCTGCCAGTGTATTATCGGAGCGCGTCTTTACTGCTGCAGGTGGTGTACTAACAGACCGTTGCATGCGACTATCCTACGATAATGTAGAACGGCTTACTTTTCTGAAAATGAACTAGGCATGGATCTCGCCTGAATTTGCCTGTCCGGTTTCAGATTAACTAACTGGTTGGCAACGTTTTCCATGTCTCCTGTTATGTTCATCTTTCTACCACCTGAGCTATACTCCCTGGGCTACAACACTGCCAGTTGCTGCTCAGAAGTGTCGTGTCCACAGACCAATACACAAGCTATAGTGATAGTGGGGTTCAGTAACGCCTGCTGTTCCCCTGCTGTGTGTCCGGCAAAAATTACTGCTACCTAGCTACACATGTTTAAAAAAACATGACATGTTAAAGTGGCTAGTGCTACACATAGATATCAGGCTACACCCTTATTTCTAAGCTGTAAACAAGTGAAACGTCAAATTTAAAACCATTCAATGATTAGTGTTGGTAACAAATCTGTAACTAAATAATTGTGACATATTATGGCAGATATCCACATGTCTAACACAAATGCTAACACAAAAGCATACTTATGCTATAGGGTACTGATGGTGAACCTTCTCACTCCATAACTTTGACCAATCCAACTCACATCATGCCTCAAATGCTGCAATGTTGGAAGTGCATAATGTGGGTTGAACTTTGACAACAGCTGCAGTGCGAAGGTTATCCTTCTGTGTTCTTGGCTTTTAAATAAAAGCATACAAGTAAATATAATAATACATTGTTGATTAAGGGACATGATGTACACCTGTAATATTGTGCAAACAATGGATGTAGGACTATTCCTCTTCAACATTACTTATATTTGTGTCATTTGAAAAAATACATATTTTAGTTAAAAATTAAAAACCCATGTTCAGTAGCTGTGAAAGGCCCGTTTGTGTACTTCTATATTGTTTGCAACCAATGTATTGTATACGGATGGAAGCGCGTCACACTAATAGATTATATTTATTTTAAATGGAATGTAGCAGAACCAATTGGAGATAAATGAAAAGGATGAGCCACTGAGACACGCTCAGCAGAGTACAAGCAGCAGTGCTTGAACAAGTAACTGGAGCGTGATGTGCACTCAAAAAAGTAAAAAACACAGACTGAAGTGAACACTGAAACACAACTGTCCACAATCTGTGAAAGGCTACTCCTTTGTGTACTTCTATAGTGTTTGCAACCAATGTATTGTATACGGATGGAAGCGCGTCACACTAATAGATTATATTTATTTTAAATGGAATGTAGCAGAACCAATTGGAGATAAATGAAAAGGATGAGCCACTGAGACACGCTCAGCAGAGTACAAGCAGCAGTGCTTGAACAAGTAACTGGAGCGTGATGTGCACTCAAAAAAGTAAAAAACACAGACTGAAGTGAACACTGAAACACAACTGTCCACAATCTGTGAAAGGCTACTCCTTTGTGTACTTCTATAGTGTTTGCAACCAATGTATTGTATACGGATGGAAGCGCGTCACACTAATAGATTATATTTATTTTAAATGGAATGTAGCAGAACCAATTGGAGATAAATGAAAAGGATGAGCCACTGAGACACGCTCAGCAGAGTACAAGCAGCAGTGCTTGAACAAGTAACTGGAGCGTGATGTGCACTCAAAAAAGTAAAAAACACAGACTGAAGTGAACACTGAAACACAACTGTCCACAATCTGTGAAAGGCTACTCCTTTGTGTACTTCTATAGTGTTTGCAACCAATGTATTGTATACGGATGGAAGCGCGTCACACTAATAGATTAGATTTTTTTCCACTAAAATGGAGCAGCACCAATTAGAGAAAAATGTGAAGGATGAGGCAGTGACACACGCTCAGCAGACTACAACCAGCAGTGGTTGAAGAACTAACTGGAGCGTGATCTGCACTCAAAAAATCAAAACCTCACAGACTGCAGTGAACACTGAAACACAACTATTCACTATCTGTGAAAAGCTCCTTTCTGTACTTCTATAGTGTTTGCAACCAATGTATTGTATACGGATGGAAGCACGTCACACTAATAGATTTGATTTTTTTCTAATATAATGGAGCTGCACCAATTCCACTAAATAAAATAAAAAAAAAAAAGAGTCAGTGACACGTGCAGATGCCTACAAACAGCGGTGGATGCAGAGCAAACTGCAGCGTCACCTGCACTGTCACACACACACCTTGCACAGAGCTGTTAAAACAACACTGGCAAAATGAAGCTTTACACAGCGGTTGGTAAACTAGCCTGCCTCAAGCACAGTAGTACACAAAATCGCAATATCTAACTGTCCCTCAGAGTCAGCACAGCAGCGTTCTGTCCCTAACTGAGTTCACAGCACAGTGACGCTAAAATGGCTGCGGCGCCTTTTATAGTGCATTCTGACATCATTTCAGCAGCCAATCACAGCCATGCCATTAGTTAAGATGACCGCATCATTACAGGATGTGCCCACACTTCGTAGGATTCCTCATTGGCTGACTAAAATCACATTGCCTCTCAAAGAATTATGGGAACTTCCGATTCCGGTATACGATATTGAAAAAGTATCGGAATTAAGTATCGGAATTCCGATAACGCGAATATCGGCCGATACCCGATACTTGCGGTATCGGAATGCTCAACACTAGTGGTGGCCACTGCCCATGTCTTCTCGTTGCCCACAGTGTGCGTCCTTGCTCATTGGCTGAGAAAAGGCGCCTGAAAGCATTCTTGGAAAATCGACTTTGGCGCTCGTGTTGACGACCACATGGCTGACTTCACGCTATGGTCGGGTTTCGCTTGGCGAAACCCACTTTGGCGAAAGTCGGCAATTTTTTAATCTGACTGACCTGTTTCGCTCAACTCTAATTATGAAGCAAGAACAGTCAAGTAATGGTCCATGTTTGGTGCAATGAACAACTACAACAAATAGCCACCCACTACAAATAGTAAAATATACAGTATTTAATCTTCTTTAGTCATTGTGAAGAATATGGAATATATAATTTCATGTCAATCATTTGTATTCTATCTGGCATGGGATTATAAACCCCCATTCAGTGTGCAGCTGTATGAGAACACCTAGCTCAGCGGAGGGTGGGGGGCAAGCTTCCAAAGGCTGTGAGTGACAGATCTCACAACTTGAGTCAGCTAAGCTCAGAACAAAAGGCATGCTTGCCATGTTGGTACCATGCAGTCTAACTCCTTTGTTCCGACAGCTATGATTTCATAAGGAGAATATGGACTTATCGTACATCTTGGCCACACACCGGTTATATTTTCGAGATATCTGGTACTGGCGGAACGCCTCAATCCATTCTAGCACCACAGGGTGGGAAAATACCTAGCATGGTTAGTAGAACTTAGATATCAAAGATGTGTTTAGTCTCAACGTGTAGCAAAACCTCCTTCCTATGACTGTCTATTAAGGAGATATGACCATACCTCCCAACTTTTGAAGACGAGAAAGAGGGACAAAGATTGTGGTGCACCCTGACCACACCCATTTCACAACTAGTCACACCCATGTCCACGCCCCAACCACACCATTTAGCACTGGTGATCACACTGACTTGTACTGAGGGCACAGTGACTGGTACTGTGGGCACACTGGTACTGAGTAAAAGAAAGAACAAGAGAGAGAAAAAAGAAAACAGAAAGAAAGGAGAGAGAAAGAAAGGGGGGAAAGCAAGAAAGAACAGAGAGAGAGAGTAGAGAGAGAAAGAAATAAACAAAGAAAGGGGAAAGAAAGAACAGAGAGAGAGAAAAAAAGAAAGAGGGGAAAGAATGAACAGAGACGGAGAAAGAAAGAGGGGAAAGAAAGAACAGAGAGGGAGGGAGAAAGAAAGAGGGGAAAGAAAGAACAGAGAGAGAAAGAAAGAAAGACGTGAAAGAAAGAACAGAGAAAGAAAGACGGGAAAGAAAGATGGGAAAGAAAGAAAGAACAGAGAGAAATAAAGAACAGAGAGAAAGAAAGAGGGGACAGAAAAAAAGAACAGAGAGAGAAAAAAAGAAAGCGGGGAAAGAAAGAACAGAGAGGGAGAGAGAAAAAAAGAGGGGAAAGAAAGAACAGAGAGAGAAAGAAAGACAGAGGGGAAAGAAAGAACAGAGAGAGAAAGAAAGAAAGAAAGAAGTAAAGAAAGAAAGAAAGAAAAGAGAGAAAAGAAAGAAAGAGGGGAAAGAAAGAACAGAGAGAAAGAAAGAGAGGAAAGAAAGAACAGAGAGAGAAGAAAGAAAGAAAGAAAGAAAGAGAAAGAAAGAAAGAAAGAAAGAAAGAAAGGGGAAAGAAAGAAAGAACAGAGAGAGAAAGAAAGAACGAAAGAAAAGAAAGGGGAAAGAAAGAAAGAACAGAGAGAGAAAGAAAGAACAGAGAAAGAGAAAAAGAAAGGGGAAAGAAAGAACAGAGAGATAGAGAGAAAGAAAGAAACAGAGAGAAAAAAACAGAGAGAAAGAAAGAGGGGACAGAAAAAAATAACACAGAGAAAAAAAAAAGGGGTAAAGAAGAGAAACAACAGAGAGGGAGAAAGAGAGAAAGAAGGGAAAGAAAGAACAAAGAGAGAAAGAAAGAACAGAGAGATAGTGAGAAAGAAAGATGGGAAAGAAAGAACAGAGAATGAAAGAAAACAGAGAGAAAGAGAAAGTGAGGAAAGAAAGAACAGAGAGAAAGAAAGAAAAAAAAGAACAGAGATAGAAAAAAGAAAGAAAGAAAGAAAGAGGGGAAAGAAAGAACAGAGAGAAAGAAAGAAAAAGAACAGAGAGAAAGAAAGATGGGAAATAAAGAAAGAACAGAGAGGGAGGGAGAAAGAGGGGAAAGAAAGAAGAGAGAGAAAGAAAGACGGGAAAGAAAGAACAGAGAGAGAAAGAAAGACAGGAAAGAAAGATGGGAAAGAAAGAACAGAGAGAAATAAAGAACAGAGAGAAAGAAAGAGAGGACAGAAAAAAAGAACAGAGAGAGAAAAAAAGAAAGAGGGGAAAGAAAGAACAGAGAGGAGAGAGAAAAAAAGAGGGGAAAGAAAGAACAGAGAGAGAAAGAAAGACGGGAAAGAAAGAACAGAGAGAGAAAGAAAGAAAGAAAGAGAAGGAAAAAGAAAGAAAGAGGGGAAAGAAAGAACAGAGAGAAAGAAAGAGAGGAAAGAAAGAACAGAAGAAAGAAAGAAAGAAAGAAAAGAAGAGAAAGAAAGAAAGAGAAAGAAAGAAAGAAAGAAAGAAAGAAAGAAAGAAAGAAGGGGAAATAAAGAAAGAACAGAGAGGGAGGGAGAAAGAAAGAGGGGAAAGAAAGAAGAGAGAGAAGAAAGACGGGAAAGAAAGAACAGAGAGAGAAAGAAAGACAGGAAAGAAAGATGGGAAAGAAAGAACAGAGAGAAATAAGAACAGAGAGAAAGAAAGAGAGGACAGAAAAAAAGAACAGAGAGAGAAAAAAAGAAAGAGGGAAAGAAAGAACAGAGAGGGAGAGAGAAAAAAAGAGGGGAAAGAAAGAACAGAGAGAGAAAGAAAGACAGAGGGGGAAAGAAAGAACAGAGAGAGAAAGAAAGAAAGAAAAGAAGAGAGAAAAGAAAGAAAGAGGGGAAAGAAAGAACAGAGAGAAAGAAAGAGAGGAAAGAAAGAACAGAAAAAGAAAGAAAGAAGAAAGAAAAGAAAGAAAGAAAGGAGAAAGAAAGAAAGAAAGAAAGAAAGAAAGAAAGAAAGAAAGAAAGAAAGAAAGAAAGAAGAAGGGAAAGAAAGAACAGAGAGAGAAAAAAGAAAGAGAAAGAGAAAAAGAAGGGGAAAGAAAGAACAGAGAGATAGAGAGAAAGAAAGAAACAGAGGGAAAAAAACAGAGCGAAAGAAAGAGGGGACAGAAAAAAATAACACAGAGAAAAAAAAGAGGGTAAAGAAAGAAACAACAGAGAGGGAGAGAGAGAGAAAGAAGGGAAAGAAAGAACAAAGAGAGAAAGAAAGAACAGAGAGATAGTGAGAAAGAAAGAAAGATGGGAAAGAAAGAACAGAGAGTGAAAGAAAGAACAGAGAGAAAGAGAAAGAGAGGAAAGAAAGAACAGAGAGAAAGAAAAAGAAACAACAGAGAGGGAGAGAAGAGAAAGAAAGAAGGGAAAGAAAGAAAGAAAAGAAAGAAAGAAAAAGAACAGAGAGAAAGAAAGATGGGAAAGAAAGAAAGAAAGATGGGAAAGAAAGAACAGAGAGAGAAAGAAAGAAAGAGGGGAAAGAAAGAGAAAGAAAGAACAGAGAGAAAGAAAGAGAGGAAAGAAAGAACAGAGAGAAAGAAAGAAAGAAAGAAAGAAAGAAAGAAAGAAGAAAGAAAGAGGGGAAAGAAAGAATAGAGGGAGAGAAATAAAGAAGGAAAGAAAGAAAGAAAGGGGAAAGAACAGAGAGATAGAAAGAAAGAGGTGAAAGAAAGAACAAAGAGAAAAAGAAAGAACAGAGAGGAAGAAAGAGGGGAAAGAAAGAACAGAGAGAAAGAAAGAACAGAGAGAGAAAGAAAGAAAGAAAGAAAGAAAGGAAAGAACAGAAAGAACAGAGATAGAAAGAAAGAGGGGAAAGAAAGAACAGAGGAAGGAAAGAAAGAACAGAGAGAGAGAAAGAAACAGAGAGAGAAAGAAATAAAGATTCTATAAAGATACTATAGCAGCCCGGCTCCCATTGTAGTGCCCATCTGGGCCTCCCGGTGCAGGACATATCATGATCCGCTCACATGGCTGACATACCCTAGTCCAAGGCGCTGTCGGAGGACACAGTGATGGATCTGAAGCATTCCCTGAAGTGCCTCATGGTTCTGTCACAATCTGCTCTCGAAATTAACTAATTTCCGGTCATCTTACAGCACGTCACTTCTGGTGGACCATCACGTGCGAGTTTTAAAGTGCTTCTCCGGGCTCCGGCATGTACTCCTGTGTCCACGGGAAAAGCTCCAGGCCGGGACAGCGGGGCAGACTCTCAAAATCGGGAGTGTCCTGCTGAATTCAGGACGGTTGAGAGGTATGAATGTTCCCCACCATACACCTTGTACACGCACGGCTCTGCACACCTCATACACACACTGTTCCACATTGTATGCCTCGTACACACACGGCTCCACTCCGTCCATCTCGCACACACAAGGCTCCACTCAGTATACACATGGCTCTACTCCGTACACCTTGTACACACGCAGCCATGCTTTGTACACCTTGTACACATGGGGCTTTGCAGCATACACATCATACACATGCGGTTCTGCTCCGTACACCTCGTACACACGCGGCTCCGCTACATACACACAAGGCTCCACTCTGTACACACACGGCTCTGCTCCGCTCTGTACACACACGGCTCAAGCACGGAGCCCTGGCCATGGCTCAGCTCCGTACACTTCGTACACACAGGGCTCTGTTTCGGACACACACAGCACTGCTACATCCACCTCGTACACACGGCTCCGCTCCATAAACCTCGTACACGTGCGGCTCGGCTCCGTGCACCTCGTACACGCGCGGCTCGGCTCCGTGCACCTCGTACATGCGCGGCTCGGCTCTGTGCACCTCATACAGACACACGGCTCCACTCCATCCAACTCATACACACACGGCGCTGCTACATCCAACTCGTACACACAAGGCTCTGATACATCAAACTCATACACACAAGGCTCTGCTCCGTACACCTTGTACACACAAGGCTCTGCTCCGTACACCTCGTACACACTACAGCACTGCTACATCCACCTCGTACACACACAGCTCCGCTCCGTACACCTCGTACACACAAGGCTCCACTCCATACACCTCATACACACACGGCTCCACTCCATACACCTCATACACACACGGCTCCACTCCGTACACCTCGTAGACACACGACTCTGCTACATCCAACTCGTACACACAAGGCTCTGCTTCGTACACCTCGTACACACTACAGAACTGCTACATCCACCTCGTACACACACGGCTCCGCTCCGTAACACTCGTACACACACGGCTCCGCTCTGTACACACACGGCTCTGTTCCGTACACCTCATACACACACGGCTCCGCTCCGTACACCTCGTACACACACTGCTCCGCTCCGTACACTTCGTACACACATGGCTCCGCTCTGTACACCTCGTACACACATGGCTCCGCACCATACACTTTGTACACACACGGCTCCGCTCCATACACCTCGTACACACACGGCTCCGCTCTGTACACCTCGTACACACATGGCTCCGCTCCGTACACCTCGTACACACTACAGCACTGCTACATCCACCTTGTACACACACGGCTCCGCTCTGTACACCTCGTACACACACGGCTCCGCTCTGTACACCTCGTACACACATGGCTCTGCTCCGTACACCTCGTACACACTACAGCACTGCTACATCCACCTCATACACACACGGCTCTGCTCCGTACACCTCGTATACACACGGCTCGCTCCATACACCTCGTACACACACGACTCTGCTACATCCAACTCATACACACAAGGCTCCGCTCTGTACACCTCATACACACTACAGCACTGCTACATCCACTCGTACACACACGGCTCCGCTCCGTACACCTTGTACAACGGCTCGCTCTGTACACACATGGCTCTTCTCCGTACACCTCGTACACACGGCTCCGCTCCGTACACCTCGTACACACACGGCTCCGCTCCGTACATTTCGTACACACACGGCTCTGCTCTGTACACCTCGTACACACACGGCTCGGCTCCATACACTTCGTACACACACGGCTCCGCTCCATACACCTCGTACACACACGGCTCCACTCCGTCCATCTCGCACACAAGGCTCCACTCAGTATACACATGGCTCTACTCCGTACACCTTGTCACACGCAGCATGCTTTGTACACCTTGTACACATGGGGCTTTGCAGCATACACATCATACACATGCGGTTCTGCTCCGTACACCTCGTACACACGCGGCTCCGCTACATACACACAAGGCTCCACTCTGTACACACACGGCTCTGCTCCGCTCTGTACACACACGGCTCAAGCACGGAGCCCTGGCCATGGCTCAGCTCCGTACACTTCGTACACACAGGGCTCTGTTTCGGACACACACAGCACTGCTACATCCACCTCGTACACACGGCTCCGCTCCATAAACCTCGTACACGTGCGGCTCGGCTCCGTGCACCTCGTACACGCGCGGCTCGGTTCCGTGCACCTCGTACATGCGCGGCTCGGCTCTGTGCACCTCATACAGACACACGGCTCCACTCCATCCAACTCATACACACACGGTGCTGCTACATCCAACTCGTACACACAAGGCTCTGATACATCAAACTCATACACACAAGGCTCTGCTCCGTACACCTTGTACACACAAGGCTCTGCTCCGTACACCTCGTACACACTACAGCACTGCTACATCCACCTCGTACACACACAGCTCCGCTCCGTACACCTCGTACACACAAGGCTCCACTCCATACACCTCATACACACACGGCTCCACTCCATACACCTCATACACACACGGCTCCACTCCGTACACCTCGTAGACACACGACTCTGCTACATCCAACTCGTACACACAAGGCTCTGCTTCGTACAGCTCGTACACACTACAGAACTGCTACATCCACCTCGTACACACACGGCTCCGCTCCGTACACCTCGTACACACACGGCTCCGCTCTGTACACACACGGCTCTGTTCCGTACACCTCATACACACACGGCTCCGCTCCGTACACC
>JARQOD010000005.1:453278523-453376448 GCA_033576555.1 Oophaga sylvatica
TTGTTTTAACAGCTCTGTGCAAGGTGTGTGTGTGAGAGTGCAGGTGACGCTGCAGTTTGCTCTGCATCCAACGCTGTCTGTAGGCATCTGCACGTGTCACTCACAGACTCTTTTTTTTTTCTTTAATGTAATTCTAGCTGCTCCATTCAATAGAAATTATAGTGTGATGCGCTTCCATCCGTAAACAATACATTGGTTGCAAACACTATAGAAGTACAGAAAGGAGCCTTTCACAGATAGTGAACAGTTGTGTTTCAGTGTTCACTGCAGTCTGTGAGGTATTTTTTTTTTTTAAATGCAGATCACGCTCCAGTTACTTCTTCAACTAATGCTGCGTGTACTCTGCTGAGTGTCTGTCACTGGCTCATCCTTGTCATTTTTCTAAAATTGGTGCTGCTTTATTCTATTTTCAATTTACTAAAATCTATTAGTGTGACTGTAGGTTCTATGTATATATTCCTGAAACTCAGTTTGTTCGTCAGCCATTTTACTTTCTGTCTTGCTGCAGCTATCTTGCCCTCAGTCAAAATGGAGTTTCCAGCTTGCATGTTCCCGCCCTGATTCTCTCCTTTGCTTCTTAAGCAGCCACAGCTGAGCAATCAGTGCTTCAGAATCTAGCCTGCAGTGAACCTGTGACTTGACTCCTGTAAGCCTTGGACCTTGTACTCCAGCTATTCCTACTGAGGAACTCTGAAGCACTTGTGGACTCTGGAACCCTGCTCTTTGAAAGACCCACGTTTGCATGGACTTACGGTAACAAAGAAGAAGATCCTGAATCTGTATTGGAGAGTGATTGCTGAGCTTAGATTACTCTGGCCTGCTGTGTCTCCTGTTTCTGTGTCTGCAAACTGTGTGACTATTTCTGCCAACTTGTATGAAGTAATACAGGACTTTTCTATATCAAACCTGTGACTCCTGTGTTTTCATCGCACCCAAGCACAAGACGCTATATGAACTGTACTACATACATTACAAGATTCTGAAGCCAAAACGTTAGTGTCTGCTGGGTCTGGAAGGCTGTGTCTGCTGTACTGTGGATATCAGACGTCCGGTTGTACTTTCTGTGATGACAGTGGTTGTGACTTCTCACAACCATTCCAGGTGAGCAATTCCCTTAAGTTTTTTCTTTTTGCAGTGTTACCACAGGTAAACACTATTGTTTTTTTTTTTTTTTTCCTTTCTTTTCTCTTTTTTGTCTGCTGTAACTCTGGATATCAGATGTCTGGTTGAAACTTTCTGTGATGATAGTGGTTGTGACTTCTCACAACCATTCCAGGTGAGCAGTTCCCTTAATTTTTTTTTCTCTCTGCAGTGTTGCCACAGGTGAACACTATTGTTTTGTTTCTCTCCTCTTCTTCCAGTAATCCTGTCTTAAAAGATCTGGAAAATGGAGGCCCGCATAAAGGAACTTTGCGGAGTGACTGATAATATCCTTGCAGATTTGCAGAATATAAAGACCCGTTTTACAAATCTACAGGACCTCAATAATCACAATTTGCAAGTGGTTGGACAGACTACCCAGGATTTGCGAGCCAGGATTGAGGTTCTAGAGGGGCGAGTCCAGGCTCCTGCCGTAGCCCCGAGTGCTGGGATTCCCAAGTTGCCCCCTTTTCGTTTTGGCGGTGAACGTGAGAAATTCAGGGATTTATTAATCAATGCAATCTTTTTTTTTCTGCACATGCTTCACAATTTCCCACTGAACGATCTAAGGTGCTTACTATAATTATGTTGCTTACCAACAAGGCTTTAATGTGGGCAAACCCTCTGATTGAGACTGAGGATGATTGTTTGAATCACCTTGATGATTTTATTTCAGCCATGGGGCAGGTGTTTGATGACCCCAATCGAGGTGCAACAGCTGAAGCAGCCATGTTAGCTTTGCGCCAAGGTAAGCATCGGTAGCTGAATATGCCTTGGATTTCAGGAGATGGGCCCTTGATACCACCTGGGACAGTTCCGCCAAAAAATCTATTTTTCGAAAGGGGTTATCTCCACTGATTAAGGATGAACTTGCTCGTGCCGACCCTCCCACTGCGTTAGGTGACTTTATTAACTACTGCATCCGTATTGATACTCATCTGACTGAACGCAGGCAAGAGAGATGGTTCGAAAGCAATCGTACTAACCTTTTCCTACCTTCCTCTCCAGCTAAGGAACCTTTGAGTAGGATTACACGGGAACCTGAACCTGAACCCATGCAGGTAGACTCTTTACAACGACGGGTTAGTGATGCACGCAAGGAACATCGTTTTAAGGAGAATCTATGTTTCTATTGTGGTAAGTCAGGGCACTTCATTATAAACTGCCCCAGCCGTTCTCGTAAGACTACTGCAGCACTCATTCATTGTGAGTGTTGCGAGAGGGGATCTGTCAGGTCCGAGCCTCAGGCTCCAGAGAGATCTGCAGCAACAGATCTTGATTTCTCGGACTTAAACTCCGTTACCTCTGAGGACGTTGACTGTGTAAACGCTGCCATTTTTCAAGTTTCCTCAGCGGTGTCCCAGCTGAGTTGTAAGAAAAGCAATTCTCATTGCTTTCTTTCCATCAAACTCTGGGTTGACTCAGCTTGGGTGTCTAGCTCTGCTATGATCGACTCAAGGGCAAGTGGAAATTTTATGGATGTCTCCTTTGCTCTGAAACAGGGAATACTTCAGTGAAGAAGGCTACTCCAGTACAGATGGAAACTGTGGATGGCTCCCTGCTGACCTCTGGACCAGTGGATCAGGAAACAGAGCCTTTGAGGGTTCTTATGGGTAAAGATCATCAAGAGAAACTGTCCTTTATGCTTATCTCTTCTCCCCACTTTCCCATTATTCTAGGGCTACCATGGCTGCAGGCTCAGAATCCTACCATTAACTGGGAGACCAAGGAATTACACTTTCCAGAGAAACAGATGAGTCCAAAAGTTTCAGCTTGCTCTGTTCCTAAAGGAATCATGTCAGTCCCTGAACTACCAGCTGTATACCAGGACTATGTGGATTTATGTGACAAGAAGAACGCTGACCAGCTACCTCCTCACCGTCCATATGATTGTCCAATTGAATTATTGCCTGGAGCAGAGATACCTTTTGGTAAGATCTACCCCCTGGCGGGGCCCGAGCTAAAGGCTTTAAAGGATTACATAGATGAAAATCTAGCCAAGGGCTTCATACGCCCCTCTTCATCTCCTGCAGGTGCACCCATCTTCTTTGTAAAGAAGAAAGATGGATCTCTGAGACCATGCGTAGACTATAGGGAACTCAATAAGGTTACTATTAGAAACCGTTATCCATTGCCTTTAATCCCTGAGTTATTGGAGAGAGTGCGACATGCCAAAATTTTTTCTAAACTAGATCTTCGTGGGGCCTATAACTTAGTCCGTATTAGACCTGGGGATGAATGGAAGACTGCATTCAGGTCACGCTATGGACACTTTGAATATCTAGTTATGCCTTTTGGTCTGAGTACCGCCCCAGCCACTTTCCAACACTTGGTGAATGACATCTTCAGGGATCTCCTAGATACATTCGTGGTAATTTATTTGGATGATATTCTAATTTTTTCTAACTCCACAGAGGAACATCATGGACATGTGAGAATGGTCTTGGAACGTCTAAGACAAAATCATCTTTACATCAAACTTGAAAAGTGTGAATTCCATAGGACCTGAAATTCAATTTCTGGGGTATGTACTGTCTACACAAGGAATTAGTATGGATGGAAGCAAAACCCAAGCCATCAAGGATTGGCCAAGTCCTAGAAATGTGAAGGAGGTACAGCGCTTCATCGGGTTTGCCAACTTCTATAGACGTTTCATTAGAAATTTCTCTGAGGTAGTGTCACCTATCACTCAACTTACCCGGAAAGAGTCTAGGTTTTCCTGGACTCCCCAAGCCCAGGAAGCATTTTCCCGTCTAAAAGATAAATTTACCACTGCACCTATCCTAGTACATCCCAACCCCGAGCTTGCCTTCATAATAGAGGTGGATGCTTCAGACTGTGCCGTTGGAGCTATACTCTCTCAGAAAACAGGTGAGAAGAATGTCTTGCATCCCTGTGCCTTCTTTTCCCAGCAGCTGTCTTCGGCTGAGAGGAACTACGATGTGGGCAATAGAGAGTTGTTGGCCATTATTGCCGCCTTCAAAGAATGGAGACACCTTCTTCAGGGAGCTGCACAGCAAATAGTCGTCCTGACAGACCATCGTAACCTTGAGTTTATCAGGTCGGCTAAGTGCCTGACTCCTCGCCAGGCTCGCTGGAATCTTTTCTTAAACCAATTTAATTTTATCATCTCTTATAGACCAGGATCGCGCAATGGAAAGGCTGATGCACTCTCTAGGATTTACTCAGCAGAGACACGTCCAATTACTCCTCCTAAGACTATTCTTCCTGACTCTAGATTCCTAGGAGTAATTCATAATCAAGACCTACTTAAGGACATCAAGGAAGCATACCATGCGGATTCCTTTTTGGCACAACCCCCAAGGGACGTAAGTCTTGTCTTTAAGAATGGTGTGTGGATTCAGGGACAATGTCTGTATATTCCTGAAACAGTCAGATTAAGAGTATTGCAACTCATTCACGATTCCAAGATAGCTGGGCATAGAGGAATTCTAAAAACACAGGAATTTCTTTCTCGTTTCTTTTGGTGGCCCACTTGCAGGAAGGATGTTTTGAATTATGTCACTTCATGTGAAGTCTGTGCAAGATGCAAAACACCTCGCTCCTCACCAACTGGTCTGTTACAGCCTCTTCCCACCCCGTCCCGCCCGTGGGGATCCATTTCTATGGACTTCATTGTGGAGTTACCAACCTCTCAGGGGAAGAACACCATTCTAGTGGTGGTTGACCGTCTAACAAAGGCAGCTCATTTTATCCCTTCTGTCGGCTTACCCACTGCAAAACAGACATCAGATTTGATGATTAAAGATGTGTTTCGCTTACATGGAGTACCGGATGAGGTTATTTCGGATCGAGGGGTGCAATTCACTTCTAGGTTTTGGCAAAATTTCTGTGCAGCATTGGACATTAAAGTAAACCTTTCTTCTGCTTTTCATCCCCAGACTAATGGACAGACCGAACGAACCAATCAAACCCTGGAGCAGTATCTCCGCTGCTTTATCTGCCACCTACAGGATGACTGGGTGGATCTACTTCCATTAGCTGAGTTCTCGTATAACAACTCTCAGAGTGCCTCCACTAAACAGTCTCCTTTTTACTCTAATCTAGGTTATCATCCTAACATTCTACCACGATTTCCCATAGAAACGCCTTTACCAGCAGTGGCTGAAAGAATCACGTCTTTACAGAAGAATATGGATCTTCTAAAGGAAAATCTGGAATCGGCTCAAGAAAGGTACAAGAAAGCAGCAGATAAATTTCGTAAACCTGCACCAGCTTTCAAGGTAGGAGACTTGGTCTGGCTGTCAACCAGAAATCTTAAGTTAAGGATTCCATCGTCTAAGTTGGGACATAAGTACATTGGACCCTATAAAATCAGTAAAATTATAAGTGCCGTTGCTTGTCGTCTTCAACTGCCCAGAACTATGAGAATCCACCCTGTCTTTCATGTATCCCTACTAAAGGCTGCGACACCCAATACGTTTCCTGGACGTTCCTCTCCTTGCCCTGACCCAGTGCTAGTCGATGGTCAGGAAGAATTTGTGGTGGAAAGGATTTTAGATTCCAGGTTGTATAGAAATCAGTTACAATATCTGATTAAATGGCAGGGCTACCCAGTGGAGGACAACTAATGGGAACCGGTCAATAACGTTAATGCTCCTCGCTTGCTCCGTCAGTTTCATCAGAGGTACCCACACAAGCCTGGTCTGAGGTCATCCGGAGGTTGTCCTTAAGGAGGGAGTAATGTAAGGTTCTATGTATATATTCCTGAAACTCAGTTTGTTCGTCAGCCATTTTACTTTCTGTCTTGCTGCAGCTATCTTGCCCTCAGTCAAAATGGAGTTTCCAGCTTGCATGTTCCCGCCCTGATTCTCTCCTTTGCTTCTTAAGCAGCCACAGCTGAGCAATCAGTGCTTCAGAATCTAGCCTGCAGTGAACCTGTGACTTGACTCCTGTAAGCCTTGGACCTTGTACTCCAGCTATTCCTACTGAAGAACTCTGAAGCACTTGTGGACTCTGGAATCCTGCTCTTTGAAAGACCCACGTTTGCATGGACTTACGGTAACAGAGAAGAAGATCCTGAATCTGTATTGGAGAGTGATTGCTGAGCTTAGATTACTCTGGCCTGCTGTGTCTCTTGTTTCTGTGTCTGCAAACTGTGTGACTATTTCTGCCAACTTGTATGAAGTAATACAGGACTTTTCTATATCAAACCTGTGACTCCTGTGTTTTCATCGCACCCAAGCACAAGACGCTATATGAACTGTACTACATACATTACAGTGACGCTCTTCCATCAAAATACAATACATTGCTTGCAAACATAATAGAAGTCCACAAAAAGGCCTTTCACAGCAAGTGAACAGTTGTGTTCAGTGTTCACTCTAGTCTGAGGTTTAAATTTTTGTTAAGAGTGTAGATCCCGCTCCACTTACTTCAACCACCGCTGCGTGTACTCTGCTGAGTGTCTGTCACTGGCTCATCCTTGTCATTTTTCTAAAATTGGTGCTGCTTTATTCTATTTTCAATTTACTAAAATCTATTAGTGTGACGCTCTTCCATCAAAATACAATACATTGCTTGCAAACATAATAGAAGTCCACAAAAAGGCCTTTCACAGCAAGTGAACAGTTGTGTTCAGTGTTCACTCTAGTTTGAGGTTTAAATTTTTGGTAAGAGTGTAGATCCCGCTCCACTTAGTTCAACCACCGCTGCGTGTACTCTGCTGAGTGTCTGTCACTGGCTCATCCTTGTCATTTTTCTAAAATTGGTGCTGCTTTATTCTATTTTCAATTTACTAAAATCTATTAGTGTGACGCTCTTCCATCAAAATACAATACATTGCTTGCAAACATAATAGAAGTCCACAAAAAGGCCTTTCACAGCAAGTGAACAGTTGTGTTCAGTGTTCACTCTAGTCTGAGGTTTAAATTTTTGGTAAGAGTGTAGATCCCGCTCCACTTACTTCAACCACCGCTGCGTGTACTCTGCTGAGTGTCTGTCACTGGCTCATCCTTGTCATTTTTCTAAAATTGGTGCTGCTTTATTCTATTTTCAATTTACTAAAATCTATTAGTGTGACGCTCTTCCATCAAAATACAATACATTGCTTGCAAACATAATAGAAGTCCACAAAAAGGCCTTTCACAGCAAGTGAACAGTTGTGTTCAGTGTTCACTCTAGTCTGAGGTTTAAATTTTTGGTAGGAGTGTAGATCCCGCTCCACTTACTTCAACCACCGCTGCGTGTACTCTGCTGAGTGTCTGTCACTGGCTCATCCTTGTCATTTTTCTAAAATTGGTGCTGCTTTATTCTATTTTCAATTTACTAAAATCTATTAGTGTGACGCTCTTCCATCAAAATACAATACATTGCTTGCAAACATAATAGAAGTCCACAAAAAGGCCTTTCACAGCAAGTGAACAGTTGTGTTCAGTGTTCACTCTAGTCTGAGGTTTAAATTTTTGGTAAGAGTGTAGATCCCGCTCCACTTACTTCAACCACCGCTGCGTGTACTCTGCTGAGTGTCTGTCACTGGCTCATCCTTGTCATTTTTCTAAAATTGGTGCTGCTTTATTCTATTTTCAATTTACTAAAATCTATTAGTGTGACGCTCTTCCATCAAAATACAATACATTGCTTGCAAACATAATAGAAGTCCACAAAAAGGCCTTTCACAGCAAGTGAACAGTTGTGTTCAGTGTTCACTGTAGTCTGAGGTTTAAATTTTTGGTAGGAGTGTAGATCCCGCTCCACTTACTTCAACCACCGCTGCGTGTACTCTGCTGAGTGTCTGTCACTGGCTCATCCTTGTTATTTTTCTAAAATTGGTGCTGCTTTATTCTATTTTCAATTTACTAAAATGTATTAGTGTGACGCTCTTCCATCAAAATACAATACATTGCTTGCAAACATAATAGAAGTCCACAAAAAGGCCTTTCACAGCAAGTGAACAGTTGTGTTCAGTGTTCACTCTAGTCTGAGGTTTAAATTTTTGGTAGGAGTGTAGATCCCGCTCCACTTACTTCAACCACCGCTGCATGTACTCTGCTGAGTGTCTGTCACTGGCTCATCCTTGTCATTTTTCTAAAATTGGTGCTGCTTATTCTATTTTCAATTAAACTAAATCTATTAGTGTGACGCTCTTCCATCAAAATACAATACATTGCTTGCAAACATAATAGAAGTCCACAAAAAGGCCTTTCACAGCAAGTGAACAGTTGTGTTCAGTGTTCACTCTAGTCTGAGGTTTAATTTTTTGGTAGGAGTGTAGATCCGCTCCACTTACTTCAATCACCGCTGCGTGTACACTGCTGAGTGTCTGTCACTGGCTCATCCTTGTCATTTTTCTCGAATTGGTGCTGCTACATTCTATTTCAAATAATTCAAATCTATTACTGTGACGTGCTTCCATCCGTATACAATACATTGGTTTCAAACACTATAGAAGTACACAAAGGGGCCTTTCACAGCTAGTGAACATGGGTTTTTAATTTTGAACTAAAATATGTATTTTTTCAAATGACACAAATATAAGTAATGTTGAAGAGGAATAGTCCTACATCCATTGTTTGCACAATATTACAGGTGTACATCACGTCCCTTAATCAACAATGTATTATTATATTTACTTGTATGCTTTTATTTAAAAGCCAAGAACACAGAAGGATAACCTTCGCACTGCAGCTGTTGTCAAAGTTCAACCCACATTATGCACTTCCAACATTGCAGCATTTGAGGCATGATGTGAGTTGGATTTGTCAAAGTTATGGAGTGAGAAGGTTCACCATCAGTACTCTATAGCATAAGTATGCTTTTGTGTTAGCATTTGTGTTAGATATGTGGATATCTGCCATAATATGTCACAATTATTTAGTTACAGATTTGTTACCAACACTAATCATTGAATGGTTTTAAATGTGACATTTGACTTGTTTACAGCTTAGAAATAAGGGTGTAGCCTGATATCTATGTGTAGCACTAGCCACTTTAACATGTCATGTTTTTTTCAACATGTGTAGCTAGGTAGCAGTAATTTTTGCCGGACACACAGCAGGGGAACAGCAGGCGTTACTGAACCCCACAAACACATCATCGATTGTTTTGATCTGTGCATCCAACACTTCTGAGCCCAGGGTCAAGGAGGGTGTAGGCTGAGGCCTAGTATGAGATGTTTGAACTTTAATTTTAACTTTAATTTGGAGTTAGCAGCATTAATTTTTGTCAGACACACAGCAGGGGAACAGCAGGCGTTACTGAACCCCACTATCACTATAGCTTGTGTATTGGTCTGTGGACACGACACTTCTGAGCAGCAACTGGCAGTGTTGTAGCCCAGGGAGTATAGTTCAGGTGGTAGAAAGATGAACATAACAGGAGACATGGAAAACGTTGCCAACCAGTTAGTTAATCTGAAACCGGACAGGCAAATTCAGGCGAGATTCATGCCTAGTTTATTTTCAGAAAAGTAAGCCGTTCTACATTATCGGAGGAGAGTCGCATGCAACGGTCTGTTAGTACACCACCTGCAGCAGTAAAGACGCGCTCCGATAATACACTGGCAGCAGGGCAAGCCAGCACCTCCAATGCATACTGGCTAAGCTCTGGCCATGTATCCAGCTTAGAGACAACAAACTTGAATGGGGAAGAGCCATCTGGGAGTACACTGAGAGGGCAAGACATGTAGTCTGTCTCCATCTTACGGAAATGTTGCCTCCTGCTGACTGGAGCCATCTCGGATGGTGTAGACATTGGTGCGCTGCCACAAAACTTCGCCACATTTGGAACATACTGTTCTTGCCCTGTGCAGAGGCGCTGCTTGTGCTCCCTCTTGTTGCAGAGCTGTCTCCACTGCCTCGACGCACAGAGCTGCTTTATAAAGCAGTAGCAGCAGCAGTGCTCTCGGCTGGAATGGAGAACATTATGGATTGCACCAGTGTGTCTTGGTACTTCCGCATTTTACGCTCCCGGTTCAACGGTGTGATGAGGCTTTGTAAGTTGTCCTGGTAGCGAGGGTCTAGGAGGGTGTACAGCCAATAATCAGACGTGGTGTGAATGTGTTCGATGCGGCGGTCGTTCTCAGGCACTGCAGCATGAAATCAACCATGTGCTGCAGACTCCCAACTGGCCAAGAAACGTTGTCCCCTACAAGAGGCGTCATCTCTGCCTACTGTGCATCACCCCACCCTTGGTCTACATACTGACTAGAGCATTGTCTACCTCCCTCTGGAGCGATGTCTTCCTCCTCCATTGACTCCTCCTCATCCTCCTCACAAAGTCCTTCAAATACATAAAAATTTACAAAATTTAAAACTCAAAATTTAAAAACATTGTATCATAATTCTGTAACATCACTTTATGGAAACACAATAGCATTACAAAAGGATAGACAAAAACTGTACATTATGTGCTTTGTAAATACATTAAAAGTTTGGAATGGTTATGAAAATATAGACAGCGACTCTGGAGGTTCAATTGTTGATACAGCATGGTACTTTGAAAGTCCTCCAGCCCTTTGTGAGGAACCACGTTGCGCTGACTGTCCAGAAGGTGATGGAGTTTGTGACTCCTCATCCTCCACCTCTTCCAAAACCTCATGCCTTAGTGCTTGCAGTGTTTTTTGAAGCAGGCAGATAAGGGGGACAGTCAGGCTGACTAGTGCATCATCTGCACTCGCCATCCGCGTTGACTCATCAAACGCACGCAAAACGTGGCAGATGTCCTTCATAGAGTCCTTCGCCACTCATTACACAGGCTGCCCATTCATTATAGGATCCAATTCTAATTACTGGTTCTCACCAACAAAGCTCTCCACAGTGCAGCACCCCCCTACATCTCCTCCCTCATTTATATTTATCGGCCTAACCGACTGCTGCACTCTGCAAACGACCTTCGACTAACCTCTGCACTAATCCGTACCTCCCACTCCCAACTCCAAGACTTCTCCCGCGCTGCGCCAATCCTCTGGAATGCTGTACCCCAAGAAATTAGGACTATCCGCAATTTGGATGGTTTCAGGCGCTCCCTCAAAACACATTTGTTCACAGTGGCCTATCACATTCACTAATCAAAGTCATTCTATGTGTAAGTCTGTGTGTGTAGCCCATTCACTATCTCCATGCATCCCTCACTCCCTTAAAATGGCTGGACCATCGTTGTAAAAACACCATTGTATATAAACACCTGTACTTTGTATCTCCCCCACCTCATTGTAGATTGTAAGCTTTCACCAGCAGGGGCGGCTGATTTAGCTTTAATTATTGTATTGTTAACGTTGTTACTTATGACTTTTGTTTTGAAACTGTTAAACTGTAAAGCACTGCGGAATATTATGGCACTATATAAATAAAGAATATTATTATTATTATAGAGGCCCACTCAGTAGTGGTGAAGTGTGAACGGCGCTAATTGCGAGTTGATTGCGCCTGATGCAGCTGATACTCCATTACTGTTGGCTGCTGCTCACACAACCGCTCCAACATATGTAACGAGGAATTCCTCCTGGTGGGTACGTCACATATGATGCGATGTTCATGAAGGCGAAATCTGCGTTGCAGAGCTGCAATCAGCGATCTGGCCATGCTGGAACGTCGCAAGTGAGCGCACTCTAGGCGGACCTTGTGCAGCAGTGCATCAAGATCCGGATAGTCCCTCAAAAAACTCTGCACGACCAAGTTGAGCACATATGACAGACATGCTATGTGAGTGAGGTTGCCAAGGCCCAGAGCTGCCACCAGATTTCGGCCATTGTCACACACTACCAAGCCTGCCTGTAGATTCGCTTCCAAAAACCACACGTCGCTCTCCTGCTTTATGGCATTACAGAGCTCCTGCGCTGTGTGGCTAAGATTCCCCATGGAAATTAATTTAAGGACAGCCTGTTGACATTTGGACACGGCTGTGCTCATATCGGTCGCAACAGGTAAACGTTCACGGGTCCATGTGGAGGTAGACCGTGACGGCTCCTGCAGCGATGATTCTGAGGAACTGGAGTAGGAGGAGGAGTCAATGTGTACAGACTTGATTACTGCAATCCTTGGAGTTGGCAGAACACGTACAGCGACACTCGCAAGATCAGTACCCGGCTACACAACATTGACCCAATGGGCAGTGAGGGAAAGGTATTGTCCCTGGCCATGGGTGTTAGAAGCCTCTTGTTAGGTTTTGTTTCAGTTTGCTGGTCACATGACCATTTTTCCCTATTTAGTCTGGCTCCCCCCTTCTGGCTTTGCTTGACTTCATTGTATTATCTACTGTTAAGCTAGCCGGGTGCTTAGGTGCCTTAATCAGTCAGTTTTGCTTGATGTTAGGATCGCAAAGTATTTTTTTTTCTGTTTAATTATCCATGCTACAATTTATGTTAGGAGGTGTCCACCTTTTCTCCCAGTCCCTAGATCTTGTAGGGATTCCTCCCTCGCAACTATAGGTCTTCGTTCACACTAGATGAGGACTTTAGCGGGTCTGGTCGCAGGATCAGGTTCCCTGTTACATCGTAAGGATTCAGCTTAGTTGTATTGTAGGGACAGAATTCCCTTCTTTCCTTACTGGTTGTAGCAGATCATAACAATGGGTACTGGTCCACGCATCAGTGGTCAGGTGGACCTTGCTACTGAGGGCGTTTAGTAGCGCATGTTTAATTTTTCCCTCAACATGCTTTTGCAGACCAGGGACGGCTTGCCTGCTGAAATGAAATCGGCTTGGCACATTGTATTGTGGGACTGACAATGATATTCAGTTACGGAAACTGTCTGTCTCCACCAGCCTGAATGACAGCATTTCAAGGGACAGGAGTTTTGCAATGCCAGCATTCAGAGCCTGTGCTCGTGCATGGTTTGCGGAGTATGGCCGTCTTTTATCCCATGCCTGTGCTACCGATGGCTGTTTTGTGGCCTGGGAGTGTGAGGATGACAGGGAACTTGCTGCTGTGTGTGGAATAACACTTTGTCTCTGGACAACAGTGGCCGAGGTTCTTCCATGGCGATCCTGTGAGGAAGCAGAACCAGCTGTGTGTGAGCTCGATGAAGAGGCTTCAACACAACCTGAAGATGTAGGTGCTGCTGTAGGTTGGCCTACATCTCCAGTGTGTCTTTGTAACTCAACTACGTGCTTTGTCCATACACATGTTTCCACATATTTGTGGTATTGAGGTGACTGACACTTTTAGCTATTTTTAATTTTTGATTACACAGCTTGCATTTGACATAGCAAATATCATGTGCAAGTGTGTGAAAAAAGGACCACGCAGTGCAAGTCCTGGGAGCGCACGTTTTGACTTTTGGAAGACAACTGCTCCGAACAGGTGCCAAACTGGAGGCTACAGGCATCCGAGTCTGCAGCCTAACTCTCCCTCCTGTTTGTACCGTTGGGGCAATGTCTTCCTCTATCTTCCTTCTATCACTAACCACTTCTCTAGGCCTCTCCCAGCTTTCAACCAAAGTACTGGTTCTCAGCCACAAAGCTATCCACAGTGCAGCACCCCTCCTACATCTCCTCCCTCATTTCTATCTATCGGCCTAACCGACTGCTGCGCTCTGCAAACGACTTTCGACTAACCTCTGCACTAATATGTACCTCCCACTCCCGACTCCAAGACTTCTCCCGCACTGCGCCAATCCTCTGGAATGCTGTACCCCAAGAAATTAGTACTATCCACAATTTGCATGGTTTCAGGCGCTCCCTCAAAACACATTTGTTCAGAGCGGCCTATCACATTCACTAATCAAAGTCATTCTATGTATTCTGTGTAAGTGTGTATGTGTGTGTGTGTCTCTAGCCCATTCACTATCTCCATCCCTCAGTCCCTTAAGATGGCTGGACCATCATTGTAAATGCACCATTGTATATAAACACCTATACTTTGTATCTCCCCCACCTCATTGTACATTGTAAGCTGTCACGAGCAGGGGCGACTTATTTAGCTTAAATTATTGTATTGTTAACGTTGTTACTTATGACTTGTGTTCTTAAACTGCAAAACTGTAAAGCGATGCGTAATATGATGGGCTATATAAATTAATATTATTATTATTAGGATTCCTCTGAGCTGCTCCCACCACCTTCCTGTTCCTCACGCCATGTTGGGTCTTGGACCTCATCATCTCCACTACCCTCTGCCAACACCTGCTGCTGTTGGGTGGTCCGGCCAGCACCATGCTCAACAGAAACTGGCACCTGAGTCTCATCATCATCAGATGCGTTCTGCGGTTTGCTGACCATCGCACTGTCTCACCCGCCTCTTCAGATTCAGAGAGACACAGCTGTTGAGCATCACTGCATACTCCCTCTTCTTCACATTAAAGAATGCTGCTTGGCTGGGCCCCTGTTTGCAAGCCAATAGATTCTGAGAACAGAAGCAGACACTCAGCTGGCTCCTGTACAGAACTCTCTGACTGCCTGGGCAATTTGACAGGCGGTGAAGAGACAGATGGTTGCTCAACAGTGCTGTGGTCCTGAGAGGAGGTGGAAGCAATTGAAGTCGATGCATTGGCTGACATCCAAACAACAACGGCTTCAATTTGTTCTTCCCGCAGCAGGGGGTACTCCGAGCTCCTACAAAAGTGCGCATAAAGGAACGCTCACGGGGAAAACTGGTGGATGCTGTGTCACTGGGGGCCACAGCAGCCACAGAATCCCCACGTCCTCTCCCTGAAGAAACTCCAAGGCCACGACCACGTGCCTTACTCCCTGCCTTCTTCATCTTGGTAGATTGATAAAGAAAGTCTGAAAAGTTATAAGGCCTAAGTGTGGTTATTCCGCAGAGACTGCAGTGAACACTGCACACAACTGTTCAGTAGGTGTGAAAGGCCCCTTTGTGTACTTCTATAGTGTTTGCAACAAATGTATTGTATACGGATGGAAGCGCGTCATAATAATAGATTTTATTTATTTGTAATAGAATGGATCAGCAACAATTAGAGAAAAATTTCAAGGATGTGCCAGTGACACACGCTCAGCAGACTACAACCAGCAGTGGTTGAAGAACTAACTGGAGCGTGATCTGCACTCCAAAAAGGAAAACCTCAGACTACAGTGAACACTGCACACAACTGTTCACTACCCAACGCGTCTCAGCAGGAAGGCAGTCTGTGCGTCAAAACAAAGGCGCAAGCATACATCTACGTACCCTGTTTATAAAGCTATATAAAAAAAAATATGTAGTAGTGATGCACATTTTATTGAGGTACAGTATTATATCGCCATTCACCATCTGTGGCTATGCAGTCTCATCTATATATACCTTATCTATCCGTTGTCATGCTTGCAAGTCGACAGTCAGGCATAAATAGCAATTTTCACTATGCACTATGCACTTTTTAAAGGTTATGTTTGTTAATAAAAATGATTATTGCCACATATTATGAGTATTACATGATGGAAATTGTATAATTTTGTATAAACTGTTTAGTGACATTATTCAGCAAATGTAACATTTTAGTAATGTCACAGATAACTTGTAATGATGATGATGTTTTGAAGTCAGACATTCATTGTCTATACAATAAAAATGGTGTACATACTGTTACTTATCCATCATTAATGGATTCAGATATGTACTTGTATGCTTTTATGTACAACCGTATAGCAGATTCCTTAACTAATTTATTTTGTGGTTTGCATTGCTGTTCAACATGTTAATGTATGTGTTTATGTTTTCAATTCTTTATTTATCTAGATATTAGTTTAAATGAAATCATCATCTTATGGTAGTAAAGGTTATCTTTCTCTTGTTTGAAGTATAGACATTTAAAATTGACAGGTAACAAGGAAATTACTTGATCTAGTATTTAAACATCCTCCTTGACCCTGGGCTCCAACACCGCCAGTTGTTGCCTGTAAGTGCTGTTAGCACAGTCAACACTTGCTCCTCTGTTACTGGGGTTCAGTAATGTCAGCTGTTCCCCTGCTGTGTGTACGTCAAAAAGTCCTGCTGCCTCCACCCTGTTCTCTTCTCATCCCTGGGCTCCAACACCGCCAGTTGTTGCTCGGAAGTGCTGTTAGCACAGTCAACACTTGCTCCTGTGTTACTGGGGTTCAGTAATGTCAGCTGTTCCCCTGCTGTGTGTACGTCAAAAAGTCCTGCTGCCTCCACCCTGTTCTCTTCTCATCCCTGGGCTCCAACACCGCCAGTTGTTGCTCGGAAGTGCTGTTAGCACAGTCAACACTTGCTCCTGTGTTACTGGGGTTCAGTAATGTCAGCTGGTCCTCGGTTGTGCCATTGGTTCTTTTCCTTCTGCTGCCCCTCCGGGTTCCAGTAACGTCAGCTGGTTCTCCGCAGTGCCTTTGGCCTAGGTGCCTCCATCTCGGTATCCGAGTTCCAGCAACGTCTGCTGGTCCTTGGTAGTGCTTTGGAGCACAGGTACCTCCTGCTTAGTAACCGTGTTCCAGTAACGTCAGCTGGTCCTCGGTTGTGCCATTGGCTCTTTTCCTTCTTCTGCCCCTCCGGGTTCCAGCACAGTCAGCTGGTCCTCGTTACTTGCATTGGCTCTTGTACCTTCTGCTACATTTACAAATTGAATATTTTTTAAATGTTTATTTGGGTAATCACTCTGGATCTCCAACAATGAAGACGACGACCCTGATGACCACCCCGAAGAAGATGACGACCACAAGGACGACGAGCATCAAGCCAACCAGCCTAAACACCATCACAAAGAAGAAATAAAAGATTACCCAACAGGACTAAGAAGGTTAAGACAAACTACAAGATACAGAACAAGAGACTTAAGAACAATAAGCAGAAGATCAAAAAGCAGAATAACATGAAGTATAAGACCAAAATGAAGAGCAAAATATATGCTCTGAATTATAAGCAGAAGAAGACTAAGCAGTGTATGGGGGTAGTCCGTTCCTCCTCGTGGTGCCCCTGGAAAATGCCTGCTGCTGCAGGCTAAACTGAACACGGACAAATACTGTTGTAATTTAAATCTTTTGTGACAGCAAGAACGGAAGGATGAAAAATTCATACTTTGACAGATTACAAGTACAGGAATCTCTGTCACAAATAAGAATATGATGAAGAAGATGAAGAAGTAGAATATGAAGAAGAATAATAGTTTAATAAGAAGAATATGAGTAATGTTAACAAAAAGATGAATAGCAAGAAGTTTAAGAAGAAGTAAAGAAAGTGAAGATGAAGAATAATTTGATGAAAAAGATGATGCTGCTGAAGATTATGAAGGAGAAAGTGTGTCAAAAGTTAAAAAGGTGAAGAGCATGGAAGTTGTGAAATATACATATTTGCCAAAATAGAAAAAACGTTAACAACATTGTCAATTTCTTCGTCAATCCGAACATCTTTAAAAAAAAAAATATTTATGCTATTCCATTTGATTAGGTTAAACATCTATGCCTTTAATGTCTCCTCAACCTTCCCCAATACATTCTACATTACTCTTTGTTGTTTTCCTTCATGTACAATTAACCAACAAGGCAAGAATGGGGTTTTTTTAATTCCGATATTTTGTTCCCATAGACTTACATTGGATTTCCGGGATCGGTATCGGGTATCGCCGATATTTTTTGGGTATCGGCGATACCATTCCGATTCCGATACTTTTGGATATCGGAAAGTATCGCTCAACTCTAGTTGTGGGTAGTCATAATATGACTGCCCACTTACATTGTAGCCCCCAAAATGCCCATGTCGACCACACCCATGTTGTGGCCAGCATTGAACATTGGGTATGGTCGAGTGGGCATATTGTGAATGGCCACTCTGTCCCATGGATTGGAGCTGGGGAGCTCCGTATAAAGAAGGAGCTGCAGTAGGATGAGTAGGAGGAGGAGTTGGGTTCTGTTGGACACAAGGAGGAGGTGGAGGAGGAGGATGATGAGGAGGAGGAGGAGGATCAGAGGCTGAAGCAGATTGTGAGGGATTTGGTCCAAACAACCTTAAGACATTCTCAGGACCAACCACCCATCTATCAAGATAATTTAGTAGGTTGGGTGGATCATTAGGCGGTGTTCCAGAATCCAACACAATCTGCAGTCCGCTTCTGATCCGCAGTCTGTGCTGTCTTGGAATAGCCCGGAGGTAACGGGCCAGACTGCGGCAAAATCCCTCCTCCCCATCATCATTTGCTACACTGGACAAATAGTCCAGAACTCCTCGGTCCACCTGCCTCCTTGTGGCAGAACCAACTCCTTCTCTTCTACGCCTGGGTCACCGTGCAACATCTGCTGGAGGCGAAGCCACATCCAGGGGCCTACCAGGGCTGCTGCTCAGGGGAGGGTCTTGGGACTGTAGAGGCAAGCTCTGTGACTCCACTGCTGGTGGTGGTGGTGGTGATGCTGGTGCTGCACTTGCTGCTGATGATGGGCCAGCCTCCTCAACATCCCCCACGGGGTCGATAACTGCCTCAGAGTCCGAAGCTGGCTCTCTGTCTGTAAGGTTTGAGAATAAAATAAATTTATTACAATTTATTCATAAAAATACCAATACACTTTGTACAGACATGAACTTACGGTCGCAAATCCAGAGCTGGAGCAAGAAAATTCAGTCTATCATAATAGACATATTTGCGTTTAGTGCTTGCTGCTGCCCCACTGCGCCCCCTCAGCTGTCTCTCTCTCCTGTAGCAGTCTCTACAGCTGCGCCAACGCCTTGTAACATCTGAGGCTGAAAAAGTAACGGATAAAATACAAATTTAAAATTATCTGCCCTTGTAATGTATTTTAAAAATAAATACCGTACAACAGCAATATTATACTTTTTTAACGTGTTATAGGGGTATAGAACACCAATACAAATTGTATGTAGATAGAATAACAATTAAATATTACAAGGGTTCATACATACAAAGCTCTATGACATATGTGTCACAATAATGAGCATTTATTTTCGACACAGCGATGGGATTACCAAAAGGGACACATATTAAGTACTTCACCTACGCATTTATTGGGTAGGCCAAAATTTTTAAAGTTTACTTTGCGACCATTGCAGTTGGAGCTAAATATCACACCAACACAGACGGCACCTGAACATTCACCCTACCAGGACCTTCAGTTGGTCCCTGCCCTGTGGGATTACCGTATATATGGGATGGAGCCTTTTCAAGTTCTCATATCCACAGTGGCCTCCTCTGTTCCTTTTGTGTTATGTTCCTTAAGGTTTCAGAAAGACCCATTGCAGGGTCGAAACGTTACCTATACATGTTTTTTCGGCTGTGGTGTTTTAAAATTACACTTTTTTCACTTGCATTGAAAGATTGTTTTATTGCGGCTGGTTTTCAAATTACAGGAGCTAAATATTAGATGTGCTTGGAGTACTCACATAGCACTGGGGGTTCAACAGGCATAACTGTTTTTTTAAACACATTTCGGTTTCACATATAAGGGTACAGGGACATATATAACACATTGTTGTTGGTACATACTGAGTAGTCAAACCGTATTGTAAGCGTTTTCAAAACGTTACTTACTAATGCGTTCTTGGTCCTCCCTAGACCTGTCGCCAAAATCCGGGAACATCTGGGAACATATTCCCCTCCAAGCCGCGTCCTTCCGCGAGCGGTTAGAATAATTTGGATCCCGCTGGTCCCAAAGTTCTGGTCTCTCCTGGACCAGAACGATCAACATCTCCACATTATGTGACTGGACATCGTTCTGGACTCCGTGGAGGCGGTTTCCTGTTTGGGTTTGAATTTTCATAGCCTAATTAGCATGTCAGACCTTCCTGGCAATTATCCTGATGCAATTTCCTGACACCTGGGATAGTGGTGCGATTTAATCGCAAGTCACACATGCAGTCCGTTTGTAATCCGATTTTTCATCGCTCCCATAGACTTGCATTGGCGATAGTCGACCCACAATCGGTGACAATCGCAGCATGCTGCGATTGCACACGGACGTTGAAAACGGACCACAAAAAATCGGATACTGGGAGCTGCTCCATAGATTAACATAGGGCAGACTGCAATACGATATTTCATCGTATTGCAGTCGTCTGATTCTGTCGCCAGTGTGACGCCGGCCTTATAAGGGTAACAGGAGAAATAGGACCCCAAAAGTTGATGTGCAATTTGTCCTGAGTACACTGATACCCATATGTGGGGGGAACCACTGTGATCGCCTTACTGCGATCTTTGGGAGGCAGAATGAACAAATCCACAAAAGGTGAAGAATTTGTTTTATTTTTTACACCGTTCCTCGTGCGGTATTAGTGATTAGGCGACTTTATTCCTCGGGTCGGTGCAATTACAGCAATACCAGATTTATACCCTTTTTTCATGTTTAGCTTCTGTAACACATTAAAAGATGCTTTTTTTTGGAAGAATTTTTTGTAAGAAATTTTTGCATCGCCGTATTTTGAGAGCTATAATTTTTCCATATTTTGTTCGACAGAGTTATCTGTGGGCTTATTTTTTGCTGGACGAGCTGACGTTTTTATTGGTACCATATTCGGACACATAATGTTTTTTGATCGCTTCCTATTCCGATTTTTGTGGAAGCAGAATGGACAAAAACCAGCAATTCAGGAATTGTTTTTTTTTTTTTTTTCCTCTGTTCTGCATGTGGTAAAATTGATAAAGCAGATTTATTCTTCGGGTCACTACGATTACAGCGATACCTCATTTATATATTTTTTTATGTTTTGGCGTTTTTTACGCAATAAAATTTTTTATAGAAATATAATTATTTTTGCATCAGTTTTTTCCGAGAGCTATAACTTTTATATTTTTTCACTGATGATGCTGTATAATGGCTTTTTTTTCCAGGACAAGATGACGTTTTCAGCGGTACCATGATTATTAATATTCGACTTTTTGATCGCGTGTTATTGCACTTTTTCCAAGCGGTATGATGATACCGCTTGGAAAAAGTATAATTTACTGCTTTTTTTTTTCGGATTTCACTGAAGGGGTTAACTAGGGTTACGCTTTTATAGATGGGATTTTTACGAACGCGGCGATACCAAACATGTGTATTTTTTTTTTTATTACATAAAAATGTGTATTTTTTAGGGGAATTTTTTAAAATTATTTTTTAATATTTTTTTTTACAATTTTTTAAAAAAATGCTTTTTTTACCTTGTCCCTTTATGGGACTTTCACTTTTTTACTTTTGATTGCAGGTACAATGCATTGCAATGCTCCAGCATTGCAATGCATTGTACCTATAGTGAAAGCTGCTGTGACCATGGTCACAGCGGCTTTCCGTAGGTCCATCTAGCTCAACCCATATCCTATCCTAACCTGCCCTAACATATTGATCCAGAGGAAGGCAAAAAAAAACCCAAGTGGCAAACAGTAAGCTTCACATTGGGGAAAAAAAAAATCCTTCCCGACTCCACATATGGCAATCAGACTAGCTCCCTGGATCAACGCAGTATCTAGGAAACTAGTGAATATAGCCTGTAATATTATACTTTTCAAGAAAGGCATCCAGTCCCTTCTTAAATTTTAGTAAGGAATCACTCATTACAACATTAGACGGCAGAGAGTTCCATAGTCTCACTGCTCTTACAGTAAAGAATCTGCGTCTGTGATTATGGCTAAACCTTCTTTCCTCCAGACGTAGAGGATGCCCCCTTGTCCCCGTCACAGGTCTAAGAGTAAAAAGATCATTAGAAAGGTCTTTGTATTGTCCCCTCATATATTTATACATTGTCATAAGATCACCCCTAAGCCTTCGTTTTTCCAAACTAAATAACCCCAAGTGTAATAACCTGTCTTGGTATTGCAGACCCCCCAGTTCTCTAATAACTTTGGTCGCTCTTCTCTGCACCCGCTCCAGTTCAGCTATGTCTTTCTTATACACCGGAGACCAGAACTGCACACAGTATTCTAAGTGTGGTCGCACCAGTGACTTGTATAGAGGTAAAATTATGTTCTCCTCATGAGCATCTATGCCTCTTTTAATGCATCCCATTATTTTATTTGCCTTGGCAGCAGCTGCCTGACATTGGCCACTAAATGTGAGTTTGTCGTCCACCAATACACCCAGGTCTTTTTCAGTGACAGTTTTGCCCAGTGTTTTACAATTAAGCACATAATTATATATCTTGTTTGTTCTACCCAAGTGCATGACCCAGAGGTTGTCATGACAACCCCGGGTCATCAAGGCAGAGATCGGGCCCTGCAAATACATTGCGGGGCGCCGATCTGAGGCAGAGGGAGCTGTTGTGAATGGGCTTGAGATGAGTTCTGAGCAGAGGCTCCCTCTGGTGGTTACAAGCGGTGCTGGTCTGTCCAGTGAAGATTGTGAGGATTGGGAATCAGGTGTTACTGACTGGTCTTATATAAGGGAGTCACCTTCCCATCAGGGTTGCCGGTGATCAATTGTTCTGGTCTCAATCCTTGAATCCTGTTTCCCTTGTAGCCTGCTGTGTCGTGTCTGCATCTCCTGCTATCAGATAAGACATTTTCTTCTTTTTGTTTTTGTGCTAGATTTTTGCATTTTGTCCTGCACTTCTGTGGGGGCCTTCAGGGTCCCCTCCGGGGGCTTTTGCCCTCTCAGTTAGTTCAGCCACTGATGTTTGTACTTTTGCTTTTTGCAGTTTTTTCAGTGGCTGCTGTTTTGATTTTGTTACACCAGAGAACTAATTTAGGTGGTAGAGGTCGTGTGATCTCAGGTGTTTTTGAAATTAGTAGAGTTGGTGCTTTTCAGGGTTTTCTGGGATTGCAGTAAGTACCCTTCCTATCCTTTTCTATTTAGTTAGTTTGGGCCCCAGCGTTTGCTCATGCTATTTTCTTTCTGTGTCAGTGTTTCTTCTTGTCTAACCGCCATTACATGTTTGGGGGCTTTCTATTATCTTTGGGGTTCTGCTCCGGGGCAGATAGCTTTCCTATTTCTATCTTTAGGTGTAATTAGTTTCTCAGGCTGTGACGAGGCGTCTAGGACCAACGTAGGAACGCTCCACGGCTGCCTCTAGTTGTGGTGGTTAGTCAGGGTACTGCAATCTCATAGATTCCAACTGCTCTGGTGTATTGCCTTTTTACCTGCACTCCTCAGCTACCAAATCATAACAGTATCACCGGCCTAAAATTTAATATTGCATGGTACTCACAGAGGGGAAAAATATTGTGAAAGAAAAAAAAAAAAAAAAAAGGTTGTCAGAGATATTTTTCTGTTTGTTGCATTTTTTTTTTTTTCCCTCTGTATCTCTGGGTGCTGGCGAGGATCTTTTCTCTCAATGGAGTTTGCACAGTTGTCTGGCCGTGTGGATCAGCTTGCCACTGAGGTTCAGAGTATTGCTGCATATCTTGCTAGGTTGCCTGTTGTGGAACCTAGGATCCCCATGCCAGATTTGTTTTTAGGGGATCGAGCTAAGTTTCAGAATTTCAAAAATAATTGTAAATTGTTTTTTGCCTTAAAATCTAAGTCCTCAGGGAACGCAGCGCAGCAGGTTCAAATTGTCATCTCTCTCCTGCGCGGCGATCCTCAGGATTGGGCTTTTTCCCTGACACCTGGGGATCCTGTTTTGAGTGATGTTGATGCATTTTTTCAGGCTTTGGGGTTATTGTACGATGAGCCTAATGTCACTGATCAAGCTGAAAAAGCCTTGTTGGCATTAAATCAGGGGCTTGATGACGCTGAGTTATACTGTCAGAGATTCCAGTAGGTGGGCAGTCCTGACCAAGTGGAATGACGACGCTTTGGCGGCCCTTTTCCGGAAGGGTCTGTCAGATAATGTAAAGGATGTTATGGTGGGATTCCCTGTCCCCTCTGGTCTCAATGATTCTATGTCATTAGCGATTCAAATTGACAGACGTTTGCGTGAGCGGAGAAGTATGCGTGGAATAGTGTTGCCTTGTGAACCTGCTTCTGAATCCATGCAGTCTGATAGAGTGGTGTCTGGGGCACAGTGTCATGAGTTTCGAAAGCGCAATGGGTTATGTTTCTACTGTGGTGATGCCTCTCATGCTATTTCAGTCTGCCCTAAGCGGGGAAGACGTTTTGCACGCTCAGTTGTCTTGGGTAATGTTCAGACTAAGTTTTTATTAACTGTCACTCTGATATGCTCTCTGTCCTCATTTTCTGCTCAGGCTTTCGTTGATTCTGGAGCAGCTATTAACCTGATGGATTATGATTTTGCTAAACGTTGTGGATTTCCCTTGATACCCCTACAGAAGTCTATTCCCCTACTGGGGATCGATTCTACCCCTTTGGCTGAGAATAAACCTCAGTTCTCTACTCAGGTGATAATGAGGGTTGAACCTGATCACCAGGAGTGCTGCAAATTTTTGGTTCTCTATAATCTGCGTGATATTATCGTACTGGGTTTCCCTTGGTTACAGTCTCATAATCCTGTTTTGGATTGGAAATCTGTGTCTGTAACCAGTTGGGGCTGCCAATGTGTTAATACCAACACTCCTGTTTTTTCTGCCTCCCCCAGGCTCAGGATGTTCCTGACTTTTTGATTGATTTTTCTGATGTGTTTAGCGAAAGTAAATCTGCATCCTTGCCTCCCCATAGGAGCTATGACTGCGCTATTGAATTAGTGCCGGGTAGTAAATTCCCTAAAGGTCGCCTTTTTAACTTGTCTGTACCTGAACATGACGCTATGCGGTCTTATATCAAGGAATCATTGGAGAAGGGTCATATCAGACCATCCTCTTCACCCTTAGGTGCCGGTTTTTTCTTTGTGGCCAAAAAGGATGGTTCATTAAGGCCGTGTATTGATTATCGTCTTTTGAACAATATTACTGTGAAATATCAATATCCGTTACCCTTGATTTCTGACCTGTTTTCCAGGGTGAAAAATGCTACTTGGTTTACCAAGCTTGACCTCAGGGGGGCGTATAACCTTATTCGCATTAAGCACGGGGATGAATGGAAGACGGCATTCAATACCCCTGAAGGGTATTTTGAGTACCTAGTGATGCCCTTTGGGCTCACTAATGCTCCTTCCATCTTCCAGTCCTTCATGAATGACATTTTCAGGGATTTTGTGGACAAATTTCTGATTGTTTATTTGGATGATATCTTGATTTTTTCTAATGACTGGGACTCTCATGTGAAACATGTTCGAACTGTATTCCAGATTTTGAGAGAGAATGCTCTGTATGTGAAGGGATCAAAGTGTCTTTTTGGCGTACAGAGGATCTCATTTCTGGGATTCATTTTGTCCCCATCTGTTATTGAAATGGACCCTGTCAAGGTTCAGGCCATCTGTGATTGGGTCCAACCTACTTCATTAAAGGCTCTTCAAAGATTTTTGGGTTTTGCCAATTTTTATCGTAAATTTATTGGTAATTTCTCGGTTATTGTTAAACCATTAACTGATTTGACCAAAAAGGGTTCTGATGTGGTGAATTGGCCTCCTGAGCGAGTCTCTGCATTTCAGGAACTTAAGCAAAGATTCACTTCTGCTCCTGTTCTACGGCAGCCTGATGTTTCTCTGCCATTTCAGGTGGAGGTTGATGCCTCTGAAATTGGGGCAGGTGCCGTTTTGTCCCAAAAAGATCCAGAGACCTCTAAAAGTAACCCTTGTGCCTTTTTCTCTCGAAAATTTTCTCCTACTGAACGTAATTATGACGTGGGTAATCGGGAGTTATTGGCCATGAAGTGGGCTTTTGAAGAGTGGAGACATTGGCTGGAGGGAGCCAAACATCAGGTGGTGGTCCTTACGGACCATAAGAATCTGGTCTATCTGGAATCTGCCAAGCGACTCAATCCTAGACAGGCCAGGTGGGCCTTGTTTTTCACATGTTTTAATTTTGTGGTTTCCTTTCTTCCTGGCACTAAGAATGTTAAGGCGGATGCCCTCTCGAGGAGTTTCCTTGCGGACTCTCCTGAGTTATCTGATCCTTCTGTTATTTTGAAAGAGGGTGTAGTTCTTTCCGCCATCTCGCCCAATTTGAGACTTGCTCTGGAGGGGTGTCAGGAGGATAGGCCCGAGTGCTGCCCTGTTGGAAAATTGTTTGTCCTGGACCAGTGGAAAAAGAGTGTGATGTCTGAGATTCATTGTTCCGCATTGGCTGGGCATCCCGGAATTTTTGGTACTAGAGACTTGGTTAGTAGGTCCTTTTGGTGGCCTACCTTGTCTCGTGATGTCAGGGAATTTGTGCAGTCCTGCGGGACTTGCTCTCGCTCCAAGCCTTGCTCTCGCTCTAGTGGTTTGTTGATGCCATTGCCTGTGCCCAAGAGACCATGGACCCATATCTCTATGGATTTCATTTCCGACCTTCCTGTTTCTCAGAGAATGACCGCCATCTGGGTATTTGTGATAGGTTTTCCAAAATGATACATCTTGTGCCATTATCTAAGTTGCCTTCCTCCTCTGAATTGGTGCCGTTGTTCCTTCAGCACGTGGTTCGTTTACACGGCATTCCTGAGAACATTGTGTCTGACAGAGGAGTCCAGTTTGTTTCCAGATTTTGGAGGACTTTTTGTTCTAAACTGGGTGTTCAATTGTCTTTCTCCTCGGCATTTCATCCTCAGACCAATGGTCAAACTGAGAGAACAAACCAGACATTGGAGACTTATCTAAGATGCTTTGTGTCTGCTGATCAGGATGACTGGGTCTCTTTTTTGCCTTTGGCTGAGTTTGCTCTTAATAATAGGGCTAGCTCTGCCACTTTGATGTCTCCGTTTTTCTGTAATTCTGGGTTTCACCCTCGATTTTCTTCAGGACAGACGGAGCTTCTGTCTGTCCAGGTGTTGACTCTGTTGTGGAGCGTATGCAACAGATTTGGGACCAGGTAGTGGAGAGGTTGTCCCTCTCTCAGGAGAAGGCCCAGCGGTTTGCTAACCGGCATAGGACTGATGGTCCTCGGTTTAAAGTAGGGGACTTGGTCTGGTTGTCCTCAAAAAATATTCCTATGAGAGTAGCATCTCCTAAATTTAAGCCTAGGTTCATTGGACCTTATAAGATCATGGAGATTATTAATCCTGTTTCTTTTCGTTTGCTTCTTCCAGGGACATTTAAGATCCATAACGTGTTCCACAATTCCTTGTTGAAGAGGTTTGTTGAGCCAGTGGTTCCTGCTGCTGTGCCTCCTGACCCTGTTTTGGTTGAGGGCAATCTGGAGTATGTGGTTGAGAAAATATTAGATTCTCGTTTTTCTAGACGGAAACTCCAGTATTTGGTTAAATGGAGAGGTTATGGTCAGGAAGACAATTCTTGGGTGTTTGCTTCGGACATCCATGCTAGGAGACTTATCCGTGCGTATCATAGAACTCATCCTGACCGACCTGGTTGCTCTTATGAGGGTTCGGTGACCCCTCCTCAAGGGGGGGGGTACTGTTGTGAATGGGCTTGAGATGAGTTCTGAGCAGAGGCTCCCTCTGGTGGCTACAAGCGGTGCTGGTCTGTCCAGTGAAGATTGTGAGGATTGGGAATCAGGTGTTACTGACTGGTCTTATATAAGGGAGTCACCTTCCCATCAGGGTTGCCGGTGATCAATTGTTCTGGTCTCAATCCTTGAATCCTGTTTCCCTTGTAGCCTGCTGTGTCGTGTCTGCATCTCCTGCTATCAGATAAGACATTTTCTTCTTTTTGTTTTTGTGCTAGATTTTTGCATTTTGTCCTGCACTTCTGTGGGGCCTTCAGGGTCCCCTCCGGGGGCTTTTGCCCTCTCAGTTAGTTCAGCCACTGATGTTTGTACTTTTGCTTTTTGCAGTTTTTTCAGTGGCTGCTGTTTTGATTTTGTTACACCAGAGAACTAATTTAGGTGGTAGAGGTCGTGTGATCTCAGGTGTTTTTGAAATTAGTAGAGTTGGTGCTTTTCAGGGTTTTCTGGGATTGCAGTAAGTACCCTTCCTATCCTTTTCTATTTAGTTAGTTTGGGCCCCAGCGTTTGCTCATGCTATTTTCTTTCTGTGTCAGTGTTTCTTCTTGTCTAACCGCCATTACATGTTTGGGGGCTTTCTATTATCTTTGGGGTTCTGCTCCGGGGCAGATAGCTTTCCTATTTCTATCTTTAGGTGTAATTAGTTTCTCAGGCTGTGACGAGGCGTCTAGGACCAACGTAGGAACGCTCCACGGCTGCCTCTAGTTGTGGTGGTTAGTCAGGGTACTGCAATCTCATAGATTCCAACTGCTCTGGTGTATTGCCTTTTTACCTGCACTCCTCAGCTACCAAATCATAACAGGGAGCTCCCGACCCTCTGTGTCTCCCCTGAGCGCTGCGGGTGCGCCGCTCCTGGCTGTCAGTGCAGGAAGTTCAGTCACTGCAGCGCTGAGCTCCTGCACTGATCAGGAAGAAGAGGCTGAAATTTCAGCCTCTTCTGCCTGATCGCTGCTGTGTTTGGTCAGTCACATTGACTGACCAATCACAGCGCTGTAGGTGCGGGGACCAACTGCAAAGGTCCCCATACCGCTTGCTGTGCCTGTCAGCTGTCTGTTACAAAGGCAGTTCAAAGGCATGACGTGCACAGTCCGTCAAGGTGCCAAAACTGACACCTTGCCATGACGAACTGTGCACGTCATTGGAAATTAAGGGGTTAAACAACACAATGTAAGGGCAAGTCACACTTCTGTGAAATCAACCTGTCAAGTTATGAAGCAACATTGATTGTGAATCAAATTCTACTGCTGTTGTGCAAATGGAACAGACAACAGGTAGTAATGATAGGTAATTAGCAAGTCATCCCTGATAAAGGAGTAGTTCTGCAGGGGGTGACTACAGATCATTTCTCTGTTCTCATCCTTTTTGGATGTTATTTTGGTCACTTTTGCATTTTGTCATTGCTCTCACCCCTACAGGTACTGTACAGTAGCATGAGGCAGTGTCTACATCCCACAGAAGTTGCTCAGGTAGTGCAGCTCATCTCGGATGGCACATCAATGCAAGCTGTGGCAAGAATGGTAGCTGTGTCTGTCAGCACAGTGTCCAGAACATGGAGCAGATACCAGGAGACACACCACTACACCAGGAGATGCAGAGGGGGCCGTAGGAGGGCAACAATCCAGCAGCAGGACCGCTATCTCCTACTTTCTACAAGGAGGAACAGCAGGAGCAGTGCCAGAGCCTGCAAAATGATCTCCAGCACGCCACTAACACCCATGTGCTTGCTCAAACTGTTATAAACAGACTCTATGAGGGTGGCATGATGGTCTGATGTCTACAAGTGAGTGTTTGCAGCCCAACACCATGCAGGGCGATTGGCATTTTCCCAGAGAACACCAAGATTGGTAGATTTGACACTGGCACTCTGTCTTGAGACATTGCATGCAACATACTCCAGCATGACTGGTTTGGCAGTGGGTCAGTAATGGTGTGGGAAGGCATTTCTTTTGAGGGCCGCAAAAAAAAATGAACATGTTAAAAGGGAGATGCTAAAAAAACAGAGATAGGTCTGACTAAGGGTACTGGTGTGCAGATGGTGAATATTTAGTATTAAAAATTAATTTAACAGAAGAATGCCTGGATTGAATTCAACCTACACCCAGAGAGACTAGAGATAATGGCCCTCCATGTGCAAATAGCACCAAAAAGAAGTGAGCTTACTATTTTTGGTTATACAAATGTTGAATGGTATATAAAGAATTAATTGGCAAAAAAGTGAGAAGCTTGATATTGATAAATATTCCTAACACATCATTTGAATATATATGTAAAGTACCCTAACCCCATTAAATTCAATGGGAGGCAAAATCAAATGTATACACAACACCTTAAGGGGTGACAAAAAGCTTCCTAAACAGCTAACAATAGGAGCAGACACCATGAAAAGTGGCATCTATTGAGCCATAGTAGAAATTTGCTGATGGCACAGCAGCAGTCAACCATGAGCCATGCATGAGGTATCAGGGTCTGGGCCAGAATTTACAGCATTGAATTTAAGTTTAAATTAAGACGAGGTGGGTGAGGGACCGATGTAAGTCTGCTATGCTGGGAGCCCTGACACCTCATGCAGCAGCTCAAACTGCTTTTCTGCTCAGCCACACTAAGGTGGCACAAATATCAGCTTTGTAGACTGCTAATGTTAGAAACATTTAATAATAGTAACATGGGTAGTTGACTGAAAGTAAGTGCAGACCTGCCGGCCTGGGAGCCCTACTGCTACAGGCTGCACACGAGAATGCTCTTAAGATTGTCTACAAGTGTGTTTCGATACTCCAGCATGCGTGCGTCCCTTTCCAGGGAAGGAAGCATCTGGAAAAATTTACTCTTGTACCAAGCAAGAAGGCATTCATGTGTCAGACGCTTCCCTGAGGTCGAAGTTCATTGGTGTGTTGGTGACGGGGTAACAGTAAAGGCTGCTTTCTCCATCCCCTCCCGCCAACCATGGAAAACAGAGAGGGGATCATTATCCTCTTCAACTCCTGTGTTTTGCGCCCATCACCTCTTCCTCCTCCTTGTTCTCAATTTTTTCCTTAGCTCCTGCACCTTCACTAACAGTTTGTATGGTACTATGAGCCCCCCTCGATCGCTGTAGTCCACACTCCCGTGACACCCGCCTGAGAGATGACAGTCTGGAACTTAGAGATATTGTTATCCCTTCCGCATCTTCCTCTGCTTCACCTCTTCTTCTGGGACCACCACCTTTTCACACAGACTATTCAAAGTGTGCTCCAGCTTAGAAATGACAGGAATAGTGATGCTGAAATGGCATTTTCAGCGCTAACCATCTTGGTAGCCATTTCAAAGTTGGGCAGAAGAAGGGTGCAGAGTTCTTTCATCTGGGCCCACTCCGTAAGCATGATTTGCACCATGTCAGTACTTCATTGGCCCATGCTACGCAAAAGGACATACTGCACCAGGGATCATTGCTGCTGATACAGTCGCTGCAACATGTGCAGAGTGGAATTCCACCGTGTCGGAACATTGTAAATCAAACGGTTAACCGGTAGAACGAAAGACCTCTGTAGTGATGCAAGTCGGTGACTTGCACCGTGCGATCATCATAAGTGAGCACACAGTGACCATGCTTTTTGCAGCAGTGCATCCGGGCTGGTATAGTGGCAGAGAAATTTCTGTACCACCAGGTTGAGGACGTGAGCCATGCAATGCATACAGTTGTGCTCAAAAGTTTACATACCCTGGCAGAATTTTTGCTTTCTTGGTCTTTTTTAGAGAATATGAATGATAGCACCAAAACTTTTTCTCCACTCATGATTAGTGGTTGGGTGAAGTCATTTATTGTCAAACTACAGTGTTTTCTCTTTTTAAATCATAATGACAACCCAAAACATCCAAATGACCCTGACAAAAAGTTTACATACCCTGGAGATTTTGGCCTGATAACATGCACAGAAGTTGACACAAATGGGTTTGAATGGCTACTAAAGGTAACATTCTCACCTGTGACCTGTTTGCTTGTAATCAGTTGTGGTACAGCAAAGGGTGTTTTGCTGGATGGGAGATATATTTCTGCCAGCAGGTTAAAGTTTGGTCGGGATTTTCCCTAAACACAAGGACATGTGATGATGTCATGGTCACGTGATCAGCCCTTGTGATGTTTACCTCACCTGTGGGTGTGGTTAGAGGGCTATGTAATGATGCGAGTGAGTGTGAGAGGGAGATTGGAAGAGGAGGAGATCGGCTGGAGCCAGCCTGTATCTGTTTACTGGACTACACGTGCTGCAAAGCCCTAGCAGCTAGACTCCAGACAACCTAGTGAATGGCACCTGGCAGTCGCTGCTGACCTGGCAGCCACTTAGTTAAGCCCATCCCAGCAAAGGTGAGTCTGACACCAGTGGTTCTCCAAGTTGGAGTATACTTGTGTTCTTTGCTATGTTTCTTTTTTCCTGGTGTTTAAAGTGACATTAAACCACTGAAGTTGGACTCTAAGCCTTCGTGTTGCCTCATTACTGCAGCACTGCCACTACCTACCAGAGCGAATCCCTACACAGTGTATGTCTATAAAAGCTGAGTGAGTTTCTGGGATCCAGACAGACTCTCGCATCTTTCATCCAGCCACTGATGTTTCTGGATTGCGAGTCATGGGGAAAGCTAAAGAATTGTCAAAGGATCTACAGGAAACCCTTAGTGCACATGGCCTTCCCTGGCTCCAGGTTCAGTGAAGAGAGCCATTGCTCTAACTCGGCCGGATAGCTGTCCACAACTTTTGAGCTGTTTGACTGTGATATCCATGATGTATTAATTTTAACACTGCTGGATTGAGCCCCCAGAATGGAGGTGGGAGATACTCTCTGCACTGGCAAGGAGGTGGAGAAGCCAAAATCAGTAGAGGAAGTGTTACATACAGAAGTTTGTTCCACAAGCCTTGGGGATTGCAAGACTTGTGGAGCAGACCCTTGACCGCATGCCCCCACAGTCACCAGAATCGCCCAGTGCCCAGTTAGCAAGATGTAACTCCCCTGCCCATGTTTGCTCATCCAGGTATCAGTGGTGAAATGCACCCTGGCAGACAGATTTTTTCAGGGAATGTGTGATGTTGTCTGTCACATGCTGATGTAGCGCAAGTACAGCTTTCTAAGAGAAATAATGATGACAGGGCACTGACACTGGAGGACTGCGATGGCCATTGACTTTCGGAAACCATCTGTAACCGCCAGGTGGAAAGGCAGCATTTCCATGGCCAACATATTGTATATGGTGAAGTTCAAGCTCTTAGCTTTGCCATGTATGGAGGAAACATTCTTTTATGTGACCACAGCTGCAGGACGGAGGGTTGGCTGCTATGCTTAGAGAGGGTAGAGTACGGTGAAAAGGATAAACTGCGGAACTGTGAGTGGGGTGCAGTTGGAGATGTTATGGTGGATTGAGAAAAATGTGTTGTGCTCGGTGAAACAAAAACAGCAGCCATCTCCAATTCCATAACAACTGACAGGCTCTCATTTTCCTCTACTCTAGGGGGTAAACAAATGGAGTTTCTGAGGATGGAGACCTGTGTGAGAACACTTGGAATGGTGATGGAGGAGGAAGAAGAAGCAGATGTGGTTGATCGGATGGTCGGTGGTTGGCGAGCCCGCTAGTCTGCAAATTATCGCAGTGAGATTCCCAGATTAAGGCATGTTGATCACGCGTGTGCCGGTTCATTCATTTAGTAGTCAAATAATTGCAATTTTTGCCTCTACTGAGTTTTTTTTTCAAATTTGGCAGGTAACATGTTTGTCATTTTCAACAGCCAAACATGCCAAAGCAACACTAGTAATCCTCCAAGTACAAGTACCACTATATTAAACACTTATACACTAATTCCATCACATAAACACAGTTCAAAAGACGTAGGTATCTCTTCAGTTCTTGGACAAGACTAATGTAAAATAACACTCCAGAAGTGGAGGAGGATTAAACTCAAAGTGAAGATGAAGCAAAAGTGTAAGAATTGGCTTCTTACCTTATGCTGCAGCTCTAAATTCACTGTCACTGGAGAAACTACTTCCTCACTTGAGATCCAGGTGGTACATTCCACATCTGGTCCCTGTTTGAGTGCCAAATTTCTGTGAGTGAAATCAACTATCTGCCTTTTGAACTCCAAATATTAAAGTATGTTTCGAGATCTTGAGAAATTAAGCAGTGAAGCCTTAGAATGGTGTACTAAGCAAACAAAGAAAACTTTCTGCCAAAGATGTAGTCAATAGGAATTTAGAGAGGGGGACAGAAATGTGAAAATTCTACACCCAGCAGTATTATCTGTTGATCACCATGAAACAGTTATGACACAAGATGGTACATAGAGACTGTAAAGACATGGGGGTCAGAGGATACTCTAGTCAGCTAGCCAACACTGCATGAACCAGTCCAGGACCCATACCACTGAATGCACACATTCGCTGTTCCTGTGGGCAGAACACTACTCAGAGAACAAAGGGTAAGGCTGAAACAGTGTGGCAATAATTTATTGAACCATCAACAAACAACAGCATATAGAACAGTCCCAGCAAAATACTCAAGGTGGTGTAAATTACAGACTATTACTGTTCTGCTGACTCACCAGAATTAGAGCTGATTCCAGGGCTATTCCCACTAATGGCACCCTCCTTTTGGCAGACCCTCACAAAGGGGAGGTAACAACAAACTTAGGAAGCTAACCAAGAGCAATGAGATATCTGGCCAGGTGACCTGATTGTTCCAACCTAAATTCTTCAAGATGTCTCTGGGGGTTCAGTGATGGTCAATGAAGCAGAGCTACAGTATGTTCTTCCATCTGGGGTCATGGTCCTCTAAGCTGACATCCTGTAAAGTTGTTGGACTATGTTTGGTGCAACAACTCCATTCCTGTCTATGAGTGTTTAGTTGCTAGATTTGTATGCTGTGTATACAGTTAAAAAAAAAACTCCCAGAGGCTCACACAGGAAGAACATGTGACTGTATTTCCTGTTTTCCTGTGTCTGTATATGAGAGAAGCAGCCTTCTTTAGATGCTGCACACAGAGACACACAAATAATTTGTTCCTGATCTATTCAGCTTTTCTTGTATTGTTCCTGATATTTCCTGAATAAACAAGTTCTGTTGTCATACGCTTGGAGAGTATCGTGAGTAATCCGCTGTCAACAGGTTATGGGCCCAGAGTGGCACAGAACCCCAGAGTAACACAGCAACAGAAGCCCAAAGCAATCCTGTCAAGTTCTCAGTGCCAAGCCTCACTAACCTGAACTACCAGTCCTGGAAATTCAAGGTGAAGACGCTGCTCATAAGAGGAGGTACGTGGAAATATACTCACTAACAAGTGCCTCATCCATTACCAGATGATTGGCTAGAGAAGGATCAGAAAGCACAAAGCACTATCTCCCTCAGTGCAGATGATAATCAGATTGTGCATATATGCAAGTGTGCAATTGCAAAGGAGATGTGGGATGAGTTATAGAAAGTGCATGAAAGATCAAATCTCAGCAATAAGCTTTATCTCATGAGAAAACAGTGTCAGTCTAAGCTAAGTGATGGACAGAATATGCAGGACTATATAAGAAACACCCTAGAGATTGTAGAGCGTCACAGGGGTGTTGGAGAAGAAATTAAAGATTTTCATGTTTCTACACTTCTATTAAGTGGTCTTCAAGAGAGTTATGACATACTCGTGACTGCACTAGATGCACGGCTAGAGGATGAGCTGACACTAAAGAATGTTAAAGGTAAACTTGTGGATGAATTCAAGAGAAAAATGGAGCATGTAAGCAGCAGTAATGAATCCACAGCAGAAACAGCATTAAAGACACAGGATTTCCCTAAATATAAGAGCAATATAAGGCTGGTTTCACATTTGCGTATCAGTGCACAGCGTTTGATCCGCATAGATCCGCATGCGTCATGCATACATATCTTTAACATGGTCTACACAGTAACATGTGTTTGCATGCGTTTGCATTTGCATACACATGCATCGTTTCGCGGTTTGCTGTCCAGTGAAAGCAACATGTTGTATTTTTTGAGATGTCAAAAATCTGTCAAATATGCGCAGTCATGTGCATGCAGATGAGTGCATAAAAAAACGCAATACTGTATATGGGAGCGCATTGGTACGCAAGGACATGCGCATGGATGCGGTCGATGCGCATCCGGACTTCAGACTGCGCAGGAACTGATTACAGCACCTGGAAATATCGAATGCATGCGCATAAACAACGCAATCGCATGCAAAAACACATGCAAATGCATGCACATGCAGCATTTTTTGAGTCATGTGTAAGCTGATGCGGATAAAAAATGCTGCATTAGCATGCTTTTGCATGCGTTTTGACATGCGTTTGTGCATGCAGATAATACGCTGCACACACAAACGCTAATGTGAACCTAACCTAAGAGAGACTCGTGTATGTTTTGTCTGTAAAAAGCCCTGCCACCTTAAAGCAGACTGCAGAATTTGGAAAGCAAGAATGAGTCAGCTTAAAAAGCAGAACAGTCATCAAAGGGTTAGAACTGCTATAAACGAAGATTCTGCATGTGTTGAAGCTGCATTTAATGCCAGTACAGGTACACCTTCAAAGCCTATATGGTGTATAGATTCTGATGCAAGCAGTCATATGACAACAAGGATTTCTTCACTGACCTTAACCCCTTCACCCCCAAGGGTGGTTTGCACGTTAATGACCGGGCCAATTTTTACAATTCTGACCACTGTCTCTTTATGAGGTTATAACTCTGGAACGCTTCAACGGATCTTCGCGATTCTGAGATTGTTTTCTTGTGACATATTATACTTCATGTTAGTGGTAAAATTTCTTCGATATAACTTGCGTTTATTTTTGAAAAAAACGCAAATATGGCGAAAATTTTTAAAATTTTGCAATTTTCAAACTTTGAATTTTTATTCCCTTAAAACAGAGAATATATCACACAAAATAGTTAAGAAATAACATTTCCCACATGTCTACTTTACATCAGCACAATTTTGGAACCAAAATTTTTTTTTGTTAGGAAGTTATAAGGGTTAAAAGTTGACCAGCGATTTCTCATTTTTACAGCAAAATTTACAAAGCCATTTTTTTTAGGGACCACCTCACATTTGAAGTCACTTTGAGGGGTCTAAATGGCAGAAAATACCCAAAAGTGACACCATTCTAAAAACTGCACCCCTCAAGGTACTCAAAACCACATTCAAGAAGTTTATTAACCCTTCAGGTGCTTCACAGTAACTAAAGCAACGTGGAAGGAAAAAATGAATATTTTACTTTTTAGCCACAAAAATTATCTTTTACAAACTTTTTTTTTATTTTCACAAGGGTAAAAGGAGAAAATGGACAGATAAGGTTGTTATGCAATTTCTCCTGAGTACGCCAATACCCCATATGTGGGGGAAAACCACTGTTTGGGCACACGGCAGAGCTCGTAAGGGAAGGAGCGACGTTTGACTTTTTCAAACTAAAATTGGCTGGAATTTGGATTGGATGCCATGTCGCGTTTGGAGAGCCCCTGATGCGCCTAAACAGTGGAAACCCCCCACAAGTGACACCATTTTGGAAACTAGACCCCCTAAGGTACTTATCTAGATCTGTTGTGAGCACTTTGAACCCTCAAGTGTTTCACAAAAGTTTATAAAGCCTGGGTGTGAAAAAAAAAATCAATTTTCCACAAAAATGATTTTTTAGTCCCAAATTTTTGAATTTTCCCAAGGAAATTGGACCCCAAAAGTTGTTGTCCAATTTGTCCTGAGTACGCTGATACCCCATATGTGGGGGGGGGAAACTGTTTGGGCGCACGGCAGGGCTTGGAAAGGAAGTAGTAACGTTTTGGAATGCAGACGTTAATGGGGGTCATGTTCCGTTTGCAGTGCCCCAGATGAGCCTAAACAGTGGAAACCCCCCACAAGTGACCCATTTTGGAAACTAGACCCCCTAAGGAACTTATCTAGATCTTTGGTGAGCACTTTGAACCCCCAAGTGCTTCACACAAGTTTATAATGCCCGGGCATGAAAATAAAAAATCCTATTTTTTTCCCACAAAAATTATATTTTAGTCACTAATTTTTTATTTTCCCAAGGGTAACAGGAGAAATTGGACCACATAAGTTGTTGTACAATTTGTCCTGAGTACGTGATACCCCATATGTGGGGGGGAACCACTGTTTGGGTGCACGGCAGAGCTCGGAATGGAAGGAGCACCATTTGACTTTTTCCAACCAAAATTGGCTGGAATTGAGTTTGGATGCCATGTTGCATTTGGAGAGCCCCTGATGTGCCTAAACAGTGGAAACCCCCCACAAATGACCCCATTTGGGAAACTAGACCCCCTAAGGAACTTATCTAGATTTTTGATGAGCAATTTGAACCCCCAAGTGCTTCACACAAGTTTATAACGTAGAGCCGTAAAATTTAAAAATCATATTTTTTCACAAAAATGATCTTTTCACCCCAATTTTTATTTTTCCAAGGGTAACAAGACTCCAAAAGTTATTGTGTAATTTGTCCTGAGTGCGCTGATACCCATATGTGGGGGTAAACCACTGTTTGGGTGCATGGCAGAGTTTGGAAGGGAAGGAGCGCAGTCTGACTTTTTCAACGCAGAATTGGCTGGACGCCATGTCGTGTTTGGAGAGCTCCTGATCTGCCTAAACAGTGGAAACCCCCATAAATGACACCATTTTGGAAACTAGACCCCTCAAGGAACTTATCTAGATGTGTGGTGAGAACTTTGAACTCCCAGGTGTTTCACTAAAGTTTATAACGTACAGCCGTAAAATAAAAAATCTTTTTTTTTTTACAAAAATGATTTTTTTCGCCCCCAATATTTTATTTTCACAAGGGTAACAGAAGAAATTGGAACCCAAAAGTTGTTGTCCAATTTGTCCTGAGTACACTGATACCCAATATGTGGGCGAAAACTACTGTATGGGCACACGTCGGGGCTCGGAAGGGAAGTAGTGACGTTTTGGATTGCAGACTTTGATGGAATGGTCTGGGGGCGTCATGTCACATTTGGAGAGCCCCTGATGCACCTAAACAGTGGAAACCCCCACAAGTGACTCCATTTTGGCAAATAGACCCCACAAGGAACTTATCTAGATGTGTGGTGAGCACTTTGAACCCTGAAGTGCTTCACAGAAGTTTATAACGCACAGCCGTAAAAATAAAAAATCCTTTTTTTTTTTACAAAAATGATTTTTTCGCCCCCAATATTTTATTTTCACAAGGGTAACAGGAGAAATTGGACCCCAAAAGTTGTTGTCCAATTTGTCCTGAGTACGCTGATACCCAATATGTGGGAGAAAACTACTGTATGGGCACACGTCAGGGCTCGGAAGGGAAGTAGTGACGTTTTGGATTGCAGACTTTGATGGAATGGTCTGGGGGCGTCATGTCGCATTTGGAGAGCCCCTGATGGCCTAAACAGTGGAAACCCCCCACAAGTGACCCCATTTTGGAAAATAGACCCACAAGGAACTTATCTAGATGTGTGGTGAGCACTTTGAACCCCGAAGTGCTTCACAGAAGTTTATAACGCACAGCCGTAAAAATAAAAAATCTTTTTTTTTTTTTGCAAAAATGATTTTTTCGCCCCAATATTTTATTTTTACAAGGGTAACAGGAGAAATTGGACCCCAAAAGTTGTTGCCCAATTTGTCCTGAGTACGCTGATACCCAATATGTGGGAGAAAACTACTGTATGGGTACACGTTGGGGCTCGGAAGGGAAGTAGTGACGTTTTGGATTGCAGACTTTGATGGAATGGTCTGGGGGCGTCATGTCGCATTTGGAGAGCCCCTGATGCGCCTAAACAGTGGAAATCCCCAACAAGTGACCCCATTTTGGAAAATAGGCCCCACAAGAAACTTATCTAGGTGTGTGGTGAGCGCTATGAAGCCCCAAGTGCTTCACAGAAGTTTATAATGTACAGCCGTAAAAACAAAAAAATATTTTTTTTTGTACAAAAATGATATTTTCGCCCCCAGTTTTTTATTTTCCCAAGGGTAACAGAAGAAATAGGACAAATTGCACAATAACTCTTGGGGTTCAGAGTACGCTGATACCCCATATGTGGGGATAAACTACTGTTTGGACGCATGGCAGAGCTCAGAAGTGAAGGAGCACCGTTTGACTTTTTCAACGCAGAATTGGCTGGAATTGAGATCAGACGCCATGTCACATTTGGAGAGCCCCTGATGTGCCTAAACAGCGGAAACCCCCCAATTCTAACTCCAACCCTAACCCCAACACACCCCTAACCCTAGTCCCAACCCTAACCACAAACCTAACCCTAACACACCCCTAATCCCAACCCTAACCCTAATCCTAACTTTAGTGCCAACCCTAACCCTAACTTTAGCTGCAACCCTAACCCTAACCCTAATGGGAAAATGGAAATAAATACATTTTTTTAATTTTATTATTTTTCCCTAACTAAGGGGATGATAAAGGGGGGTTTGATTTACTATTTATAGCGGGTTTTTATGATTGGCAGCTGTCACGCTAAAAGACGCTTTTTATTGCAAAAATAGTTTTTTGCATCGCCACATTTTGAGAGCTGTAATTTTTGCATATTTTGGCCCACAGAGTCATGTGAGGTCTTATTTTTTGCGGTACGAGTTGACGTTTTTATTTGTACCATTTTTGAGCAGGTGACATTTTTTGATCGCTTTTTATTTCGATTTTTGGGAGGTTAGAATGAACAAAAATCAGCAATTCTTGAATTTCTTTTGGGGGAGGCGTTTTTATTGTTCCGCGTGTGGTAAAATTGATAAAGCAGTTTTATTCTTCGGGTCAGTACGATTATGGCGATACCTCATTTATATCATTTTTTTTATGTTTTGGCGCTTTTATAGAATAAAAACAATTTTATATAAAAAATAATTATTTTTGCATCGCTTTATTCTGCGAGCTATAACTTTTTTATTTTTTCGCTGATGATGCTGTATGGCGGCTCGTTTTTTGCGGGACAAGATGACATTTTCAGCGGTACCATGTTTATTTATATCGGTCTTTTTGATCGTGCGTTATTCCACTTTTTGTTCGGCGGTATGATGATAAAGCATTGATTTTTTGCTTCGTTTTTTTTTTTTTTTTTTAAGGGGTTCACTAAAGGGGTTAACTAGTGGGACAGTTTTATAGGGGGGGTCGTTACGGACGCAGCGATACCAAATATGTGTACTTTTATTGTTTTGGTTTTTTTATTTACAGGAAGAAATGAATTTATTGGGGAATATTTTTTTTTTTTTTTATTTATTTTGGATTTTTTTTTATAACATGTTTATTTTTATTTTTTTAACTTTTTTACTTTGTCCCAGGGTGGGACATCACTGTATTTTATCAAATCGCTGGTGTGACAGTGTGCACAGCACACTGTCACACCAGCGATCGCTCAGGCAGTGCAGCAGGCTTCTCAGTGCCTGCTCTCAGCAGGCACTGAGGAAGCCGCCTCCCTCCAGGACCCCGGCGCCATCTTGGATCCGGGTCCTGGGAGGGAGGAAGCCCTCAGAACAGCGCGATCACATCGCGCTGGTCTGAGGGTCTCAGGGGGGGCGCGCAGGGAGCCCCCACCCTGCGCGATCCTCCCCTGTGCCCCCAGGTGTGCTAGGGGTTAATGTGCCGGGAGCGGTCCGTGACCGCTCCTGACACACAGTCACGGGTGTCAGCTGTGATAATCAGCTGACACCCGGCGGCGATTAGCTGCGCTCCCCTCAGGAGCGCAGCTGATCGCCTATGACGTACTATCCCGTCCATGGGCAGAATGGCACGGGTTTTATGGACGGGATAGTACGTCTAATGTCAGAGAGGGGTTAATGAAAGCAAGTCAGAAAAGATCATCTTAGCTAATGGTCACTATATGACTTCAGAAGGAGTAGGAGATGTTATCTCCACTGTCCAGTTTCCTCAGCACAAAGCAGAAAGATCCCTGTCAAGGATGTTCTCTATGTTCCCAGCCTTGAAAGCAATCTTCTGTCAGTAAAGAAGCTCACACAAAAGGGGAATATAGTTACTTTTAGAGATAACAGCTGCATTATCTCAAAGAAGGGTCACACTCTTGCAGAAGGGAAAATCCAACATGAACTTTATCAGCTAAAATGCAAAGAAAGAGTGTACAGTGCTAGACAAGATCTGCATAAGAACTGTAACCTTGTATGGCACAGACCTCTTGGCCACAGAGACCCAGAAGTAATAAGGAAGCTAGCTCAACTTACAAATGGTATTGAAATCAACCAGTGTAGTCAAATGATGAAGTACACTAGCTGTCTTAAAGGGAAATGTCCAGAAAATCCTTTCCTAAAATAAGCACCATTAGATCTGCAAAGCCTCTAGATATGATACATAGAGAAGAGATATTTTCTCACATTTATTGATGACTACTCCAGATATACAGTTGCCTACCTGCATCAGAGTAAGGATGAAGTTCCACAGAAACTTGAAGAATATCTTGCTGTAGTGTTTAACAAATTTGGAAGAATGCCAAAAGCCCTGCGTGCAGATAATGGAACTGAATATACAAGTGGCAAGGTGCAAACCATTTTGACAAAGAAAGGAATCGTGTTCCAGACTACCATTCCATACAACCCAGAACAAAATGGCATTGCAGAGAGAAAGAACTGTACTCTCTTTGAAAGTGGAAGAAGTATGTTGTTTGATGCAAATCTACCTACAACATATTGGGGAGAAGCCATCATGACAGCTTGCTATCTTCAAAACAGAGTGCCAGGTAAAGCCACAAATTAAACTCCATATGAGCTGTGGAACTGCGAGAAGCCTAACCTGAAGCATCTCAGGATATTTGGAAGCAAAATGTTTGTGTATGTTCCCAAAGAAAAACATTCCAAGTGGGAATCACATGCAAAGCAAGGAGTCCTAGTGGGCTACAGCAAAACTCAAAAGGGATACAGAATCCTGCACCCAGAAACCAACACAGTAACAATCAGCAGAGATGTAGTGATTGATGAAAACTCTGTATCGCTCAAATTCCGTGAAGTTACACCAGTTATTCAACCTAAGAAGCAAGAACAAGAATCTCAATCACCAAACCCAGACACCGAAAAGGAAAACACTGCAGTGTGGATAAGCTCTGAAGCCACTAAGGAAGACTCAGAAGAACCAAGTCAACCTCCAGTCAGGAGATCAGAAAGGCCAAACAAAGGTATCCCAGCTAGACACCTTTCTTATATGGTCAGAACACTTCCTAAAGCAGTTTGGAATGTCAGAAGCAAAAGGTGCATCAACACCTATGGATCCGTCCTACTTAAAGTTGGAAGGAGAAGAGGATCTGCTTCCTGGCAATGGGAGTTATAGACAAGCAGTGGGGGGCGCTTCTGTACATAGCAACTACAACTTGTCCTAATATCACAGCCACAGTCGGAATTCTCTGCCGAAGTTTAAGCAAGCCACGGCAAACAGACTTGAATGAGGTGTACTCGAGTTTGTTTATTGCGAGTCTGACAAGATGATAGTTGATGGTATGAGAAGGCCATTGTCAAGAGCCAAGTTTGTAGACTTCAGAACCGCAATGCGACTCATATGATAAGCAGTTGTTGAGTGGGGGTGTTGGACTATGTTTGGTGCAACAACTCCATTCCTGTCTAAGAGTGTTTAGTTGCTAGATTTGTATGCAGTGTGTAAAGTTAAAAAAAAATCTCCTAGAGGCTCACACAGGAAGAGCATGTGACTGTATTTCCTGTTTTCCTGTGTCTGTATATGAGAGAAGCAGCCTGCTGTAGATGCTGCACAGACAGAGACACACAAATAATTTGTTCCTGATCTATTGAGCTTTTCATGTATTGTTCCTGAATAAACAAGTTCTGTTGTCACACGCTTGTAGAGTATCATGAGTAATCCGCTGCCAATATTTCAATGTTCGGTTCAGATTACGATAGCTGAATTTGCAATATTCGCCGAATATTCGCTAAACATTACCGAACGCCAATCAACTCAATGGGAGGCAAACACAAACACATGCACAACACCTTTTTACGACCACAAAAGCTGCCAAAACACTTCAAATGAGGTACATACACCAGAAAAGGGGCCTCAATTCACCCACAGTACAAATTATAGCATAGCACTGCAGCAATCAGCCATGCATGAGGTATCGTGGTCTGGGCCAGTATTTACAGCTTTCATCTGAACAGCTCAACCTGCTTTCATGCTGAAACACACTCAGGTGGCACAAATATCAGTTTCTTAGACTGTCATTGTCAGAATAATCTAAGTACAGTAGTAAGACGGGTAGTTGACTCCAATGAAATGGAGGTCTGACGGTTTCGGAGGCCTACTGCTACAGGCAACACACATGAAGTAGACCCAACCAGGAGTCTACACATTTACAAAAAGAGTAAAAATAGTGTAATAGGTTCCGACATGTCTTCCACTACAGCCAACCCAGCAGATCTAGACCAACCATGACTGTTCACATTTTCACAAATTTGTGTTAACATGTGCAGCTGCAGCAGCAGTAGCAGCTACCATTAAAAAAGTAATGGTACTGGGGACTGCAACGGCCATCAGCTTTTGGAAGCCGTCTGTATCTACCAGGTGGAAAGGCAGCATTTCTGTGGCCAACAGATTGGAGATGTGGAGTTCAACCTCTTAGCTTTGTCATGCGTAGAAGGAAACAATACTTTATGTGACTACAACTGCATGGACTGGCTGCAGTGCTGAGAGAGGGCGGAGTACGGTGAACTTGACAAACTGCTGGACCGTCAGTGAAGTGCAGGCAAAGATGTTACGGTGGATTGAGAAAGTTGTGGAGTGCTCATTCTCTAAGATCGGTCAAAAACAGCAAGCATTTCCGTTTCCGTCACAGCTGACGGCAGGCTCTCACTTAGCGTGACTGAAGCGGGTAAAGAAGCCAAGTTTCTCCGTCTCAATAGTTGGCATGGTAACAGAGGAGTAGGAATAAACAGCATATGCAATTTATGGGGTGGTTGATGGTTGTTGAGGTCCGCTGGTCTCCATTTTAGCGCAGTGGGATTCCCAGAGTAACGCTTATTGATTGCGCATGTGAAGGTTCATACATGAAATAGCCAAATTATTGCACTTTTTACCTCTACTCAGTTCTTTTTGCAAAGTAGGCAAGTTCCGTGAGTTGGCTCATCCTTTGCAGTGTCAAAAAAAGACCAAGGCTAGGCAACTCTTGCCACACCTGCAAGTTGCAGACCAGTGGATGCTGCTGGTCACAGCCACAGTTGTGTCTGAGGATGCATTGCTTGTCATGGCTGCAGCACTATGTATCTGCTATGTACAGTGCCATGTGACCTCCTCGTCTTCCTCCTCATTTGACCTACTCAATTGTGTGCTTCTGTGTTCATGCCAACTGGGATCTACCACTTCATCATCAACCTCTGTGTCATCACATTCCTCACCCTTGGAGCCACCCTCCTCCTCTTCCTGCCCTGACAGCACAGTTCGGTCCGCTTGAGCCTCAGATATCTGAGTCTCAACAGGATCACCTCCCCCCAGGGGGTTAATGTCTGGTGGCAAGGCTCAGGATGCTACTTGGACCCTACTTCGCCCTGCCCTAACCCATGCTAAAAAAATCCTCCTCTTGACACTGTGAAGTTTTTGAGTACACTTTTGATGACCATGGTATAGAATGTGTGTGAATGTGTTTCAACAGCTCTTCAGACTCACCCATCTTTGATTACGTACAGTCAGTTGAACGATTGGAGAGTTGGGATGTCGGGGGAAGCAAGAGTAATTTGGGTGCTACCTCTGTGGACTGTACTGGGTTTGATATTGAGTTGGAGGAAGAGGAGGAGAGACCACTTGAAGATGCACTTTCCATCAACTCGAGTAAATGCTCTTTCTGGGCCTCATCAACAAGGTGTACCAATGTGGTTCTGCCAAAGAAAGGAAGTGGAGTAGCCGTCCAGTAACAGAAGTTGTCAGTTGTCTTTGCATAGGATGTGACGTTGGTTGACTAGTGCTTTCACAAACATTACCACCTACCCCGTGTTCACCTTGAACACCAAGCGTAATCGCCCTTCCACCACGGCCTTGCTTTTTCACAGTCATGTTGCTCAGGTAATGTGGTAGGAGCACAATATTAGTAGCAAAAAATTTGATTTTAAACTCTGCACCAGCTCTGCAAACATCTGAATTTCAGCGGCAATAAATAAAAATGTGAAATATGGCGTGCTGAATCACATTAGCCACAGAAGAAAGAATTGTTTGTGTGTGGATGAGGTCTGTATGACAAAGAAGATATGCTCCAAACAATTTGAAAGAGATATGTGTCCTACTGTATGACATTAATAACACTGCGCAACAAAATTCAGGGAAGTTCTAGTCCCTGAGAAAATTTTATTGTATCTTATAGATTTTGACATGCTGAACACGAATATGTGCTCCAAAAGTCTGTATCACGTAAGGTTTTTAAGAAACAACAGTTTATAGTCTACATTATGACATCCGAGACACTATATACATGTGCATCGATGTCAGTAGCAAAAGCAATTGTTCAAAAGTGTTTTGCAGATGACTTTCATTTATTATCCGTGTCAGATGCTTCTCGAATATAAGATTCCAGCAATAGTCAGCCAGCATTGACGTACTGCACTTTCCTTGGTACCTTTTTTCCATCAGCGCAATGTCTTGGTGAAATCTTTCACCATGTTCATCGCTAACGGCACTAAGATTGGCTGGAAAAAAGTCCAAGTGAGAATGTAGAAAATGCATTTTTAGTGACATATTGCATTTCATCAAATGATATGCTGTGAGCTTGTTGTCCATGAGTTGTTCAAAGTTCGGTGCCCTGCTGTTGCCAAGGAACTTGAAGGTCACATCACATCTTTGTTCAGTACCATGCAAAAGACCATCAAAGCTACTAAAATATTTAGAATTGAGAGTCCTCAGTGGTTGATACCTTTTAATGGCTAACTGAAAAGATGGTAACAAATTGCAAGCTTTTGAGACTACTGAGGTCTCTTCATCAGGCGTTGACTAATACAAAATCTGAAGAATCACATATTTATACACAACACAGCACAGAAGCAATGCAAGAGATAAGACAAGTGACGTGAAGCTGAACTGTCATTATGGGAGATAAAGATGAACATAAATATTGGAACAGTTCATAGATAAGGAGTGTGAAAGTTTTATTGCCCTCTGATTGGGGTCTTGTATTGTGTTGCTATGCCCCCAGAAGGTCTGAAGAGCAAATTGCTTAATTTATGTAAAAAGACATAAATCCATGCTACACATTCATTCCTGCACTGAGTGTGTCAAAGGTTCTCATGAGTTTATTTTCCCAAACCTTTCTGTCTCTCTGAGACTAAAAGTTAGCTTTTAATACAAGTAATTTCATGTCAATCATGCTATGACCGGGGATACAAAAGTGTTTGGCCACAGGTATAGCCATTCTTTTTTCTCTTATTGTGTGACGATGAGAATTCATCCTTGTTCTCAGTTTTTGCCCAGTCTCCCCAACATACAGACGCCCAGTTGGACATTTAGTACAAATAATTAGGTACACCACATTAGATGTGATGCAGCTGAAAGTACCTGGGATCTTGTAGTCCTGATGTGAGTTGGGGATCTTTTTCTTGTCTGTGGTCATTATAAATGGACAGGTTTTACATTTTTTTCTGGTTGCAAGGAAAGGTTCCTGCCGATGATGGAGAGGACAGGGAGCTTCTGACAATGATGCTTCTTAAATTTGGGGGCTGCCTAAAACACAGTAGTGGGGGGTCTGGAAATATGGATTTTATTCGGGCATCTTTTTGTAGTGAAGGTTGTAGTTTCTGTGCAGCTCCCCATAGCATCTCCAGATTTGGATTGTAGGTGACTACTAGAGGCACCCGGTTATTTTCTTCTTTAGTTTTGTAATGTAGCAGGTGATTCCTTCATATTCTGATGGCTCTTGTAATTTGGTTTTCAATTGTTCTTGGATGGTAGCCCTGATTCAAAATGGTCCTTCTGAGGCGACCAAGGTGTTCATCTCTATCCATGGGGTTGGAACATATACGATTGTATCTGATGGCTTGGCTGCAGACAATAGAGTTTTTTATGTGTTTTGGATGGAAACTGTCCCATTTAAGGTATGTTGGACAATTGATTGGCTTCTGATATAGGGATGTCTCTATTTCATTGTTCGGTAGCTTAATGATGGTGTCTAAAAAGTTAATTTCAGTGCTGGAGTAGTTGAGTGTTAAGATGATGGTGGGATGAAATTGATTAAACTGTTCGTGGAACGTTTTTAGCTGTTGCTCAGACTACGTCCAGATGATTAAAATATCATCAATGTAGCGGTATTAGGCTCGAGGCCTGATGGGACATGAGGACAAAAAGTCACTTTCAAGCTTGGCCATGAAAAGATTTGCATACTGTGGAGCCATTTTACTTCCCATCGCTGTGCCAGTCTCCTGTAGAAAGATCTTGTCAAATTCAAAGTAAATGTGGGTGAGGATGAATTTTGTGAGTTTCACCACAGAATCAGCATCATTCCCGTGAAGACTTTGCAGGCAATTAATCCTTCTTTTGTGCTTTCATTGTATATTCTCCACATATGTAGCAGAAATTATCACTGCTGTTGAGACATCGACGCTACATTTAGAAATAAATCTTCAGTTTTTACAATGAAAAGTATTCAGGCGAATCGCATATATGATAGTAACTAGATGGAGGCTATCGCATCGGGAGGGTGGTAATGTTGAGAATCTCTCCCCCATGTGCTCACGCACCTATCCACTCTCTCTTTCCCCATGTGCTGACTTCTCCCGTCTGTGCTCTCTTGAGATCATAAAGGATACATCTTGTGAGGTAAAATATTGTTTAAAAACAGTCAGTGAAATATTTCCCTCACAAAATAAATCCTTAGTGATCCCTGCAGTAATGTCAGTAGTCTTTTGATTGCACCTCTGCCCAGGAGATGTGGTATGCTCTGTACACGGTCAGCCGAAGGATTCACTGCGCCTGCACAGAATGCGCATAATAAGTGCTTGCATATGTGTAAATAAGCGATTTACCGTATTTTTCGGACCATTAAACGCACTTTTTTTCCTCCAAATTTGGGAGGAAAGTGTGGGTGCGTCTTATGGTCGGAATGTAACATGTAGGGAGGGGGGCAGCGGTGGAGTGGAATCGCAGGAGGCAGGAAAATATCCCCTCCGCTGCAGGAATCCAGCGCTGGGGAAACCACTGGTCCCGATACTTAAGTGCAGTGAATATTCATTAGCCGCTTCCCCGCCCACCTATCAGCTGAGCAGTGAGCGGGGAGCAGCAAATGACAGAGCCACATGGTTCCCCAGCGCTGAATTCCTGGAGCAGCTTGGGAAATCTCTGTCCAAAGTAGAAGGAGGCGGCAGGAGCAGAGTGCAGCAGGAGGCATCGCATACCTGACAGCACAGGGGCTGTGCTGATGCAATGCTGAATGCTCCTGTGGAGGACCTGTGAAGAGGTCATGAAGAGAGCGGGCTGAAGCATCACATGACCACACAAAGCCCTGCCTCTTCATGATGTCATCAGAGGTCCTTCAGACACACTGTACAACAAAGAATTAATTAAAAGGTTAGTAATACAGCACATAAAAAAGCACTCTGCCACTCCTGTGGTGGACTATAACTCCCAGCATGCCATAGGATCTGCAGGACATGCTGAGAGTTATAGTTCTCCCATGTTAAAGCAGCACTCCAGTGTTATTTTTCAGTGCTAGAGTGTGACTTTAAATATAAGCCCTATGCCCCATTCACAGGCCGGGGTCACACATGCAAGAAATTTGCACGATTTCGTGTGAGTCTCTCGCATGAACTCCCGGCACTGCAGCCATCACTCGGACCGGAGCGTGCGGCTGCATGTATTTCTATGCAGCTGCACGCTCCAGTCTGAATGCCGGCGGCAGTGCTGGGTGTTCATGCGAGAGACTCACATGAAATCGTGCGAGTTTCTCACATGTGTGCCCCCATTCATATACTCACCCTCCAGCGTCTTCACATAGTACTTTACAGACACCACACTGGTCCCGCAGCACCATCTCCTACCCGTAGCTTCCAACATAATAACATGCTATTATATATAATAACACCACATATAATAGTTTGTTATTTATGTTATTAAATATTTTACCACATTTTTTGCTTCAAATATATTTTTCCCTATTTTCCACCTCTAAAACCTGGGTGTGTCTTATAGTCCGGTGAGTCTTATAGTCCAAAAAATACGGTATGTTATTTCAGTGGAAAATTCAGAATATACTGTTTCAGAAAAAGTTCATATATGAGTTTTTAGAATTATAACAGAATATTATAATGTTTCGTATAATTTCTCAAAAACCTTATGTTAGGCGCTCGGTTACAACAGCTTTATTAAAATAATGGAATGCAACCGAACCCGGGGTGCGCGGTGCAGCTAGAGATGCTGCGGCCGAACACCCCTTGGGTATGAGGATGAAAACTGACAACAGAAATATAAGATCTTGACTGTGTTACTTCACACTAGGAAAGATATTGGATTTGCACTATCTCCGTTAACGCCACAGAATGTGCTGCAGGCTGGCATAGGCGTAGCCCTGTTAACTGCACAGAAGCCACTTGCCAGCTGTTAGGAAGTGCATGCGACTCACGCCAGGCGTACGTGCTGCCAGCCAGTGTGCGACCGGACTGGGAAACTCTCCTTTCCGCTAGCAGGCGATGCCCAGGCTACTCGCCCCGCAGTCTGTTTAAGGTGTATAGCTACCCTTTGTCAGAGCCAGACTGCACTACCACCATTACCTGCCTAGCATCTATTAACCTGCCTGAAGGACCTGTGCTAATTAGCCGAGCTAACTCTGGCATCAGCAGGTCCCGGAGAGCAAAACTAAAGAGCACGTGGAGCCCAAATTGACAAGCGTCCACACATGAAAACCACCATTTAGAAATGATCTGAAAACGCCGCCATGCTTGCGAGCAGGCTATTTAAAGGATAAGCCCTGCCCCCAGCCACATTGTTAATCACATCACTGAAGACGTCACCCGTGGCCAATCAAGCAGTGCCAGGTCACCGGATCAGCTGACACTAAATCACCAATCACAGTCCGCCTCGTCACGGACATGCTCAGTGCAGGAAATCCTGGACTTAGGCTATAACAGCCTTGTTCTCTTCTGTAACCTATGCTTAAGGCTACTATTAACAAAGACCCTGGAGACAGCTTGCACTTCCCATGTACTGGCTAGGCGCTGGGATTGACGGCGAAGCTGAGCAGCATCTGACCAGAATGGGAGACCACAGAATCCACCACTGACAACAGAAATATAAGATCTTGCCTGTGTTACTTCACACTAGGAAAGATATTGGATTTGCACTATCTCCGTTAACGCCACGGAAAATGTGCTGCAGGCTGGAATAGGCATAGCCCTGTTAACTGCACAGAAGCCACTTGCCAGCCGTTAGGAAGTGCATACTACTCACGCAAGGCGTACGTGCTTCCAGCCGGTGTGTGACCGGACTGGGCAACTCTCCTTTCCGCTAGCAGGCGATGCCCAGGCTACGCGCCCCGCAGTCTGCTCAGGGTGTATAGCTACCCCTTTGTCAGAGCCAGACTGCACCACCACCATTACCTGCTTAGCATCTATTAACCTGCCTGAAGGAACTATGCTAATTAGTTGAGCTAACTCTGGCATTGTCATGGGTGCATCGCCACGAAGATCGTCGCGATTGCACATTCTGACTTCTCACAGCTGAGCTGCTGTTTCTTTTGTGTTTGGTAATGAGAGAGTTAATTTTACCTAGCTCTTTGCTAAGACTAGGTCCAGCCTCGCCCGGCTGCTTTTGATTATGTTCTAATTAGTTTCCTTTATATTCCTGCCAGTCTGGGTGTTAGACGCCGGTGAAAGCATTCATGTAGTCTAGCAGACTGGAGCGGTTCTGAGAATACTTAAGCTAAGAGCTCCTTAGTTGTTTTTACTCTTATAGCTTATAGTTTATCTCTGAGACCTTAGGTGTTCCTACTGTGTGTGAGTGTTGTATGTAAGACTTTACTTTATTTCTTGTCTTTCTTGTATGTCTTTCTGTTCATTAACCGTTACCTGTTCATTCCCTTTGGTGGTATTCAGGGTCCTTCTTAGGACTAGATTACAGTTGGCAGGGATTGATAGGAGACAGGGTTTACGCTGGTGGCCTGGACCTCTGTACCTTTAACAGTACCTCCAGGTAGAGGGATTAGTCAGGACCCCAGTTTAGGGTCAGCATAGACCCCGGTCACCCTCTAGCCGGAGACAGCGTATAACGGATTCAGTATTGACCCACTGGACATTCTGTCAGGTAATTCTATGTTATCATATAGCTATGCGCATGTTATATAGTATGTTGCCCTTTTGATATAGATTACTGACATCACATATATATATCTGCTATACAGCGTGACATTTTCACCGGCCATACTAAAGATTCTCCCCAGCTGTCATGGATCCAGTAGCCCAGCTGGCCCGGCAGTTGCAGGGGTTGTCCATGGAGTTTGCAGACATTAAGTCCAAGGTTTTGTCCCCCCCAGAGCAAACCAGATCTGAACCTAAGGTTGCTCTCCCGGACAGGTTCACTGGTGGGCGGGACAAATTTTTTACCTTCCGGGAGGCATGTAAATTGTACTTTCGGCTGCGGCCTCGGTCATCTGGGAGTGAAGAGCAGAGGGTGGGAATTGTTATCTCGCTCTTACAAGGGGACCCTCAATCTTGGGCGTTCTCTATTCCTCCAGGCTCCCCAGATCTCCAGTCAGTGGATCGATTTTTTACTGCCCTGGGTCTGGTATATGATGATCCGGATCGAGTCTCCCTTGCTGAAACAAGGTTACGTAAAATACGGCAAGGAAATCGTCCAGCGGAGGAATATTCTTCTGAGTTCCGTAGATGGGCAACAGATACTCAGTGGAATGACCCAGCTCTTAGGAGCCAGTTTTGTCAAGGGTTGTCTGACAAATTAAAAGATGTGTTGGCTCAGTATGATTCTCCTCCATCACTGGAGGCTGCTATGGCCCTCGCTATTCGTATTGATAGACGGCTTCGGGGGAGGTGCGAGGTAACTCCGCCCCCCATGATGACTCCACCTACTACTAAAGTCCCTTATACTGAGGTTCCCCTGGTCTGTTCTGAGGAGCCCATGCAGTTGGGAGGGACATCATTTTGTAGGAGTGAATCGGCGGTGCACCGCAAGACTAGAAGGTGTTTCTTTTGCGGGAGAGAGGGACATTTTGTTGGGGGGTGTCCATCCCGGGCCTCTTTGAGCAAAGGAGTTAACCTGGGAGTGTGTATTTTGTCCCAAATCCCTCTCAGTTTCTCGTGCCTGCGGAGGTGGTGATTGGTACTAGAACTGAGAGGATTTCTGTTTTTCTTGATAGTGGGTCCGGGGCTAATCTGGTGGACGCTCGGTTTGCCCAGGTGCATGGTATGCAACTGAGTGTATTGGCCAAACCAGTCCCTATAGTCTCTATTGATTCTAGACCTCTCGGTCAAGGTAGCTTGGTACAAGCGGTTCATAACATAGATCTTCGAGTAGGGGCAATACATAAAGAGCAATTGTCTTGTTATGTGTTGGAGGGTCTACCTACTCCTATTGTGTTGGGACTTCCTTGGTTGGCTAAACATAACCCAGTGATTGATTGGCAATCCAGAAAGATAAGCCAGTGGGGTGAATTTTGCAGGAATAACTGCATGAGCACGGTCATCGGTGCGGTTGTGCCTAGGACTTTGCCTCCTTTTCTGGAGGACTTTGGGGAGATGTTCTCAGAGGAGGGGTGTAAAGAGTTTCCTCCTCATCGCGCATATGACTGCTCAATAAAGTTGCTTCCTGATGCCTTATCTCGTACTTTCCCAGGGGCCGGGAAGACGGATGATCCGGTTCCTATTCCTCAGGAGGGAGTTGTAGTGTCAGCTGTATGCTCTGAGCTTGAGGGGGAGGTATTGGGGGCTCAGGGGGACGCCCCTGTGGGACTTCCAGGGAGACTGATAGTTCCAGATCGCTTAAGACTGAAGGTTACGGGGAACCGTTACAAACGGATGGCTGATAGGAGGAGAGTTTCTGGTCTAGATCTGAAGGTGAACGATCTGGTTTGGTTGTCTACCAGGAATATAAAACTTAAAGTTTCCTCCTGGAGGTTGGGTCCCAGATTCATCGGGCCGTACAGGATCAGTTCCATAATTAATCCTGTGGCATTTCGTCTGGACCTCCCTCCTACGTTTAAAATTCATAATGTGTTTCACAAGTCATTACTTAAAAAGTATGTGGCACCAGTCATACCGTCACCTCTACCTCCTCCTTCAGTGGTAGTCAATGATAACGTGGAATTTCATGGGTCGAAAATCATTGACTCACGTCTCAGTCGCCGATCCCCTCAGTACTTAGTTCATTGGAGGGGGTATGGTCCTGAGGAGAGGACGTGGGTCCCTGCGTCTGATGCTAACGCAGATCGATTGGTTCGGACCTTTCACACAACTTACCCGGACAGACCTGGTCATGAGGGTCCGGAGGCCCCTCGTAGAAGGGGGGGTACTGTCATGGGTGCATCGCCACGAAGATCGTCGCGATTGCACATTCTGACTTCTCACAGCTGAGCTGCTGTTTCTTTGTGTTTGGTAATGAGAGAGTTAATTTTACCTAGCTCTTTGCTAAGACTAGGTCCAGCCTCGCCCGGCTGCTTTTGATTATGTTCTAATTAGTTTCCTTTATATTCCTGCCAGTCTGGGTGTTAGACGCCGGTGAAAGCATTCATGTAGTCTAGCAGACTGGAGCGGTTCTGAGAATACTTAAGCTAAGAGCTCCTTAGTTGTTTTTACTCTTATAGCTTATAGTTTATCTCTGAGACCTTAGGTGTTCCTACTGTGTGTGAGTGTTGTATGTAAGACTTTATTTACTTTATTTCTTGTCTTTCTTGTATGTCTTTCTGTTCATTAACCGTTACCTGTTCATTCCCTTTGGTGGTATTCAGGGTCCTTCTTAGGACTAGATTACAGTTGGCAGGGATTGATAGGAGACAGGGTTTACGCTGGTGGCCTGGACCTCTGTACCTTTAACAGTACCTCCAGGTAGAGGGATTAGTCAGGACCCCAGTTTAGGGTCAGCATAGACCCCGGTCACCCTCTAGCCGGAGACAGCGTATAACGGATTCAGTATTGACCCACTGGACATTCTGTCAGGTAATTCTATGTTATCATATAGCTATGCGCATGTTATATAGTATGTTGCCCTTTTGATATAGATTACTGACATCACATATATATATCTGCTATACAGCGTGACAGGCATCGGCAGGTCCCGGAGAGCAAAACTAGAGAGCACGTGGAGCCCAAATTGCCAAGTATCCACACATGAACACGACCATTTAGAAATGGTCTGACCACGCCGTCATGCTTGCGATCAGGCTATTTAAAGGATAAGCCCTGCCCCCAACAACATCGTTAATCGCATCACTGAAGACGTCCCCCGTGGCCAATCAGGCGGTGCTAGGTCACCGGATCAGCTGACACTAAATCACCAATCACGGTCCGCCTCGTCACAGACATGCTCAGTTGCAAGAAATCCTGGACTTAGGCTATAACAGCCTTGTTCCCTTCTGTAACCTATGCTTAAGGCTACTACTAACAAAGATCCTGGAGACAGCTTGCACTTCCCGTGTACTGGTTAGGCCTCTTTCACACTTCAGTCATGTGACGTCCGCCCAAGTGTGAAAATGGCGGATCCGTCAGAAAAGTGTAAAAACGGATGTAAAACGGATCAGTTTTCTGATGGATCCGCCAAGAAGTGTTCACCCGGAAATGATGAAATTTTCGTTCCGGAAAATGTAAGTTTGCAAGTCCGGACCGAGGAGAGAGAGAGAGGGAGAGAGAGAGAGAGAGAGACCTCCCGGACAGTTTTGTCAGGATTTTCAATAGTTTTCTATGGAGGCGACAGATCCGCGGGCAGATTCCGTCAAAGACGGATGCCAGCGGATCCGCCGCCCATAGGCGGCCATTATACAAAATGGCGGATGCGGCGGATCCGCCATAGTCCGCCATTTTGGCAGACCAAAAAAACGTTGCATTGGACGTTTTTGTGAACGAGGGATGCCAATTTTTTGGCGGATCCGTCAAAAAATGGACCTAACGGACGACCATCCGTCAAAATCCGTCACCAATGCAAGTCAATGGGAAAAAAACGGATCCGCCCCAAAAAAATGGCGGATCCGTTTTTTTCACATTTTGATGGATTTTGACTGACGTCGCACGACTGAAGTGTGAAAGAGGCCTTAGGCATCGGGATCGACGGCAAAGCTGAGCAGCATCTGCCCCGGCTGGACCAGAATGGGAGACCACAAATTCCACCGCTGACTCCGATCCAACTTCTGATCCAGCAGACTCTCGACGCCTAACACCTTATATGATAAGAAAAATCTGAAGTCATTTCTGAAATCAGCATGAAAAAATCTATCAGGAACACTCAAAATTGTTCGAGGGACAAAACCTTGGTAACACAGTGACAAGAATTTTTTGAGGCCTGTGGATTAGACCTCTATGACAGACTAGACACTACAAACGATTTGAAAGTGAGAAGTCTCCTACTGTATGACATTAATAACAGAAATTTTTTTTTTCGAGTCTCTGCAAGAGGCCTTTATAATAGACTAAATTCTACACACAATTTGAAAGTGAGATGTCCCCTACTGTATGAAGTTAGTAACAATAATTTTTAGGGGGCCTATGGTTGAGGCATCTATAACAGACTAGATGCTACAAAGAATTTGAAAGTGAGATGTCCCCTACTGTACAACATTAATAACAGAAGAATTTTTGGGGGGCCTGTGGATTAGGCTTCTATAACAGACTAGAGGCTACAAATAATTTGAAAGTGAGATGTCCCCTACTGTAAGACATTATGCTCCAAACAATTTTGAATTTGGACTTAACCTGCTGTATCAAGTTTGTAAATCCCCCCAAAATATTGTTTTTTCTATGTGCAAAATCTGCAACACAATAATTTCACCACCACAAAATTACAACGTGGGATATGGAGGGCTGTATTACATTTAGCAACAGAATTTTTTTTTTGTTATGTGTGTGAGGTCTGCAGACAGCTTCATATCACCACCACAAAATGACATCGTGGAATACAGTGGGCTGTATCATATTTAGCAACAGAAAAAAATTTATATTTTTTTTAATGTACATGAGCTATGCATACTGGTGAATCATGGTAGCAACTGCCCCCAAAAAAATTCCTTCATGCACAGTAGCTCAAATCACAGAACAATGTCACCACACCCTTAAATGACAGGGTGGGATATGGCATGCTGTTTCACATTTAGCTAGTGAAAAAATAAGATTTAGAATGCTTTACTCGTGCATGGAGCACTTGTATGACGTGTGCCCTGCTGACTTTGTCTGTGGACCTCAGTAATGGCAAAAGAGCAAAAAAAAATTGCTGAAAGGTCGATTTCACAGCCACACAGGACACTAACTAGCAGCCGCCAAGCTACAATAACTAGCTAAAATCTAGCTGCTAACACTGCCAGCATCAGAAGCAGCCTCTCTGTGCTGTCACAGTGTCAAAATGGCGCTAAAACAAGATGTCCACTCTTTATATGGAGAGGGACATGTGATTTCTGCAGCCAATGACACAAGCCTTTGTGTCAGGACATTGTGGATATTTCCTGCGCCCTGATTGAGTAGCCACAATGTGCACACATAAAGTTAGGAAAAAAAATGACTGCTTACAAGCACATCGCGCCTCTGAGCTCTGCAAACCCAGTCCCCTCATCAAACACGTATCATGCCCTACGCGCATAATACACCACCATTATCGTTGCAAAAGTGCTAAAAATACTTTTATGGCAATGCAAATTAGAGATGAGTGACTTTGCCTTTTTTAGGGTTGAGTCGGGTTTCATGAAAGCCGACTTTCTAAAAAGTCGAGTCGAACGAAATCGGCCGACTATCGGGAAAAGTCGGTGGTGCGACAGAAACACGAAACCCAATGCAAGTCAATGGGGAAGCAAAGTTGGCAGGGAGTGGAGTACAGTAAACACACCTACAGTGCCCATTTCAATGCCAACAACATCAATTCTTATTACTTAAGCTTGGCAACCTTCATTTACTTTATAATAATAGTTACGCATTGAAAACAGGGGGTTATTTGGCTAAAGTTGTGGGGGGGTTAGGGCTGGCTCCAGGTTTTCGTGTGCCACAGACGAAAGAGTGTCAGTGGGCCCCTTTAACAAATACCACAATTCATGATGCTCCGATACGGCAGAGAAATATAGGTATAGTACAATGACAAATACTTCACTTCTTACATTACATGACTGATATCTATTTTAAAATCTACAATAGCTCAAAAACCGGATAGTATATTCCTCCATACAGTATTATGGCCACCACATAGTGCGCCATGCAGAATAATGAGCCCCATATATTGCTCCATACAGAATTGGTCCCATATAATGTTCCATACAGTATATGATGAGCTCCACATAATGCTCCAGTATATGATGGTCCCCATATAATGTGCCATACAGTATAGGACGGTCCCCATAGAGTAGAATGAGCCCCACATATTGCTCCATGCAGTATAATGAGCCGCATATAAAGCTCCATACAGTATATGATGGGCCCCATATATTGCTCCATACAGAATGGGTTCCATATAATAATAATAATAATCTTTATTTTTTTTTATAATAATAATCTTTATTTTTATATAGCACTAACATATTTGCACACATTATCGTCGCTGTCCCCGATGGGGCTCACATTCTAGATTCCCTATCAGTATGTTTTTGGAGTGTGGGAGGAAACCGGAGTACCCCCACGCAAACACGGGGAGAACATACAAACTCCTTGCAGATGTTGTCCTAGGTGGGATTTGAACCCAGGACTCCAGCACTGCAAGGCTGTAGTGCTATCCACTGAGCCACCATGCTGCCGTAATGCTATTCCATATAATACTCAATACAGAATAGGCCCCATATGTGCTCCATATGATGCCTCCATTCTCTATGTGATGCCCATAAATAGTGAACCCCATGTGATGCTCCAGTATATGATGGGCCCATGGATGATGCTCCAGTATATGAGGGGCCAATATAATGCTGCATATATAATGGACCCCATATGATGCTCCAGTATATGATGGGCCCCATGGATGATGCTCCAGTGTCTTATGGGCCAATAAAATGCTCCATATATAATGGGCCCCATTTATAATGCTCGGTGTGTAATGAGCCCCATATATGCTGCTCCAGTGTCTGATGTGGCCCATTTATTATGCTCCAGTATATGATGGGCCCCATGGATGATGCTCCAGTGTCTTATGGGCCAATATAATGCTCCATATATAATGTGCCCCATTTATAATGCTCCAGTGTATAATGGGCCCCGTATATGCTGCTCTAGTGTCTGATGTGGCCCATTTATAATGTTCCAGTATATGATGGGCCCCATGGATGATGCTCCAGTGTCTTATGGGCCAATATAATGCTCCATATATAATGGGCCCCATTTATAATGCTCCAGTGTATAATGAGCCCCGTATATGCTGCTCCAGTGTCTGATGTGGCCCATTTATAATGCTCCAGTATATGATGGGCCCCATGGATGATGCTCCAGTGTCATTATGGGCCAATATAATGCTCTATATATAATGGGCCCCATTTATAATGCTCCAGTGTATAATGGGCACCGTATATGCCGCTCCAGTGTCTGATGGGCCCCATTTATAATGCTCCAGTATATGATGGGCCCCATGGATGATGCTCCAGTGTCTTATGGGCCAATATAATGCTCCATATATAATGGGCCCCATTTATAATGCTCCAGTGTATAATGGGCACCGTATATGCCGCTCCAGTGTCTGATGGGCCCCATTTATAATGCTCCAGTATATGATGGGCCCCATGGATGATGCTCCAGTGTCTTATGGGCCAATATAATGCTCCATATATATTGGGCCCCATTTATAATGCTCCAGTGTATAATGGGCTCCGTATATGCCGCTCCAGTGTCTGATGGGCCCCATTTATAATGCTCCAGTATATGATGGGCCCCATGGATGATGCTCCAGTGTCTTATGGGCCAATATAATGCTCCATATATATTGGGCCCCATTTATAATGCTCCAGTGTATAATGGTCTCCGTATATGCCGCTCCAGTGTCTGATGGGCCCCATTTATAATGCTCCAGTATATTATGGGCCCCATAGATGATGTTCCAGTGTCTTATGGGCCAATATAATGCTCCATATTTAATGGGCCCCATTTATAATGCTCCAGTGTATAATGGGCCCCGTATATGCTGCTCCAGTGTCTGATGTCCCCCATTTATAATGCTCCAGTATATGATGGGCCCCATGGATGATGTTCCAGTGTCTTATGGGCCAATATAATGCTCCATATATAATGGGCCCCATTTATAATGCTCCAGTGTATAATGGGCCCCGTATATGCTGCTCCAGTGTCTGATGTCCCCCATTTATAATGCTCCAGTATATGATGGGCCCCATGGATGATGCTCCAGTGTCTTATGGGTCAATATAATGCTCCATATATAATGGGCCCCATTTATAATGCTCCAGTGTATAATGGGCCCTGTATATGCTGCTCCAGTGTCTGATGGGCCCCATTTATAATTCTCCAGTATATGATGGGCCCCATGGATGATGCTCCAGAGTATGATGGGCCAATATAATGCTCCACATATAATGTGCCCCATATGATGATCCAGTGTATGATGGGCCCCATGGATGATGCTCCAGTGTCTTATGGGCCAATATAATGCTCCATATATAATGGGCCCCATTTATAATGCTCCAGTGTATAATGGGCCCCATATATGCTTCTCCAGTGTCTGATGGGCCCCATTTATAATGCTCCAGTATATGATGGGCCCCATGGATGATGCTCCAGTGTATGATGGGCCAATACAATGCTCCACATAAAATGTGCCCTATATGATGATCCAGTATATGATGGGCCCCATGGATGAGGCTCCAGTGTATGATGGGCCCCATTTATAATGATACAGTGTATGATGGGCCCCGGAAGAAGCAACTTTGTGAAACGGTGCCCGTCGGGCGCGGGGAGCAGACGCCACCCGATCCCCATTACATGCACACCCCCATTGCCTGCGGTTGAATCTGCTTGTGCCTAGGTATGTGAATGAGGTGTATACCTATGATTATTTTCAAGGTTGATTGCTTTGGTAAAGTCATTATTGGATACACTTAATCTACCACTGTGGCACCTTTCTCCTGCAGACTTATAGGTGGGAATTTTTGCTTTCTGTGATATAGGAGAGTTGTATGCTGTGGTTGTATATTGGCACTAATTGCACTTTAATAACCTTGGACGCTTTATGCTCATTGTTCATGTGAGGAAGGAACAGCCACCATCTTGGATATGGGACATAATGCTTGCTTCATGTCTGAGATTGGCCTGTTCCGGCCGCCATTTTGTCTGTTCACAGAGCCACAGGCTGCTAACTGCACTTGGCCTCATGGCCTGTGGGCATATTCGATACAACAGGGTTTAGTGTCCACTGTGAATAAAAAGGTCTATTAGTATGCTAAGTAATTCAGGCCCAATGTTGAATAGCAAGGTCTGTTAGTATGATAATGAGATAAGGCCAAAACAAGGCTTCAATTAGATTATACCTGCCAGTCAGACACAGAAAACACATCCATTGTATTTTCCGAGACCCTACGACTCCGTTCTAGGATTATGATTTATGAGCACATCTTTCTAGGTACAGTCTCATAAAAAATATCTGCATGATCCTGCGGACCTCGGGCATCTGACAGTGCAATTCCCGAGTCGTGAAGGCTCAGGGGCCTGAGATATAGAGATTGGCCCTCCACAGAGACCCAATCGGGCTAGGTTTGATCTTCACACGACAGGCAAAACATGCTGCATCCGCTGGTACCTCTCGTGTCCTGATCCGATCGTCCTGCAGAAAGTTAACCCCTTTATTGGATATTGAGAATAAATTCTGCAGGGGGCTAAGGGTGGAGATTATTAGCCCACCCTCTGACACCGAGGGGCGGGACCTAGCAGGTTTAGGAACTGTGAGCTATGGGCAGACCCTATCTATTTCTCCCAGAAGCCAAGAAGATGAAGATCTAAGAACGATCAAGGGACAGATCTGCCAAGGGAGCAGCGGCACACATTTTGGGGGACTGTCCAGCAACTAAGATTCTCTCCTGTGGATCGCAGCACTCCCTGTCTCCACATGCAACCCACACCCTGGTAATATTGACCTCTAGCTAATACCTCTAAGCTTTGTACTTTATTGTTGTATTTTACTCTGACTGCATATCCACTGTAATTCCGTTGTATAGCTTACTGTATATTTCTGTAATTTTCTAGTGCTCCCTTAAGGCAATTAAACCATAAAATTAATCTTGGGCTGATGCTTTTACTCTGATCACGAATCTTAGAATACCAAGTGGGTAACAGGACACCTCCGCCGGCGGCCATTTGCTCTAGGAGCAGTTCTCTTACTGACCTGAGGGACAAAGGGGGCACTGGAGAGCTGTGCCTGTGTAGTTACGTCACATTGGTGATGTGGAAGGAAGGGGGTTTCCTTCACAGTTCCAGTTATACAATTGTGCTCCGCTGTCACTTGTGAATTGGGCATACTTTCTGTGGAGTATCACCTTGGTACCTTGCTCCCCATCTCCTTTTGGAGCCTCCCTCACTCTTTAATATGTTTTTTTCTGTTAATTTTAAAATTGTATTTCTATAAAAATAACTTTTTTTATGGTAACTTCTCCTCTCACTTCTTATCTATGGGTGGCACCTTCCACTATAGATTTTTTGTAAAGAGTGTATGATGCGCCCCATATATAATGCTCAAGTTTATAATAGGCCCTATCTATGATGCTCAAGTGTATGATGCGCCCCATATATAATTCTCCAGTGTATAATGCTCCCCATATATTGCTCCAAACATTAAGAAAAATTAAATACATCTCCTCCCCTGACACTGCTCTACTATGGACTCCTCAGTGTTGCCATCTTCCAGCTCTCTGCACTTCGACTGTTCAGGCAGAGGGCGTACAGACTTGACGTCATTGCGCTCTCTGACCTGAATGTCATTGTCAGGAAATGCGGAAGATGTCACAGAGGTGGAGCAGGGAGAGTTAAGTATTGCAAGTACGCTGGTGTGTCTGATGGCGAGTGGGCCCCCCACCGTCAGAGACACTTTTGCGTACTATGAGGGGCCCTGTGCCAGTGCCGTCGACCATGAGTGGGCCCCCCCACCTGCTCAGGGAACCGGCACTTGCCAGGGTGCGCCAGGTGCTGATGCCGGCCCTGGGGGGGACAGCCCAGTTAGGGAGGTGGAAAAATTGGCATATGTTGAGGTGTAGGCTGGACGTTCAGCAGCTGCAAATGGAGAAATTGGAGAAGTCGGAGGAAGAGGAGGACAAAGCGAGCCATTTTGCTGGCAACCTATGTGTCATCAGGGGAAGGTGGGACAAAATCCTTTGAAACTCAGGCATGGTTCACTTTTATGAAGGTGAGATCACCAACATTTTGGGTTGACAGCCGGGTCCTTCTTTTTGTCAGGATTGATCCCGCTGCACTGAAGACTCTTTCTGATAGCACACTACCAACAGGGCAAGTGAGCTCACGTAAAGCATATTGGGCCAATTCAGGCCATGTGTCCAGTTTACAGGCTTGTAGTCAAAGGAGAATGAACTGTGAGGGAGAACATTGATAGGGGAGGAGAGGTAATTTTGAACCATAGTTGACAACTGCTGTCTCCTGTCTGTTGCAATCGATTCAGTATTACCAGTCGTGTGAGCGTTACTCGAGAAATCAGTCCACAACATGGTCATGAAACCCCTGTCTCCAACGCCACTTCGGCTGTTTTCACCACGAACACCTCTTCCGTTTGGTCCAGTACGGCTCGTATTAGAACCTGCACCCCTGCTCAAAGCAGGATTCTCTAAATTATCCCAGACAGATGTCTGTCCAGCCTCTGTTTGAAGACTTCCATTGAAGGAGAACTCACCACCTCTCGTGGCAGCCTGTTCCACTCATTGATCACCCTAACTGTCAAAAAGTTTTTTCTAATATTTAATCTGTGTCTCCTCCCATTCAGTTTCATCCCATTGCTTCTAGTCTTTCCTTGTGCAAATGAGAATAAAGATGATCCTTCTACAATGTGACAGCCCTTGAGATATTTGTAGACAGCTATTAAGTCTCCTCTCTGTCTTCTTTTTTGCAAGCTAAACATTCCCAAATCCTGCAACCGTTCCTCATAGGTCATGGTTTGCAGACCGGTCACCATTCTGGTGGCTCTTCTCTGAACTTGCTCCAGTTTGTTGATGTCTTTTTTAAAATGTGGTGCCCAAAACTGGACACAGTATTCCAGATGAGGTCTGACCAAAGAGGAGTAGAGGGCAATAATGACCTCACGTGATCTAGACTGTATGCTTCTGTTGATACATCCTAGAATTGCATTTGCCTGTTTTGCTGCTGCATCACACTGTTGACTCATGTTCAGTCTGTGATCAATTAGTATACCCAAGTCTTTTTCACATGTGCTGTTACTTAGCCCTATTCCTCCCATTTTGTATATGCTTTTTTCATTTTTATTGCCCAGATGTAGTACTTTGCATTTTTCCCTGTTTAAATCCATTCTGTTAGTTGCTGCCCACTGCTCCAGTTTATTTATATCTTTTTGAATCCTCTCTCTCTCTCTTCTCTAGTATTAGCTACCCCTCCTAGCTTTGTGTCATCAGCAAATTTGATCAGTTAACCCTCAATTCCTTCATCTAAATCATTCATAAAGATGTTGAACAATAAAGGGCCCAAAACAGAGCCTTGTGGTACCCCACTTGAGACATTTTTCCAACTGGAAGTGCAGCCATTTATGACCACTCTTTGGGTCCGATCACTAAGCCAGATATGAATCCACCTAACAGTTGCCTTGTCCATTCCATACTTAGTCATTTTTTCAATAAGGATTGTGTCAAATGTTTTGCTGAAGTCAAGATATACTATATCTACAACATTTCCCTGATCCACCCAGTCAGTGATTCTGTCATAGAAGGAAATTAAGTTAGTCTGACATGACTTATTAGTTACAAACCCATGCTGACTCTGTTTAATCACTTCATTCTTATCCAGGTACTTGCATACATGTTCTTTAATAATTTGTTCAAAGATCTTTCCTGGTATAGAAGTCAGACTCACCGGCCTGTAGTTCACTGGGTCCACCTTCTTCCCCTTTTTGAAGATAGGAACAACATTTGCTCTTCTCCAGTCTTCTGGGACTTCTCCTGTTCTCCACGAAGTTTCAAAGATTAAGGACAGTGGTTCAAGAATTTCTTCTGCTATCTCCTTCAGTACTCTGGGGTGTAATTCATCTGGACCTGGAGACTTGAATTCATTTAGGTTAGCTAAGTGTTTCCTCACTGTCTTTCTGTTTATAGATATCCTGGATTCTTCTATTCCTTTAATAGGACAGTGAAGATCAGTTGATGTTACATTTCCTTTCTGAGAGAAAACAGATGCAAAATAGGAATTTAAAAGTTCAGCCTTCACAACATCCTGTCTTACCATTTCATCATTTTCATCCTGTAAAAATCCTATAGCATCTTTGACTTTTCTTTTACTTTTGACGTATCCCCAAAATCCTTTTTTGTTGCTTTTGACATCACTTGCAAGCCTTAATTCATTGTCAGCTTTAGATAATCTGATTTGTGCCCTGCAGGTTCTGCAGACGCCATTATATTCTTCTTTAGATATACCTCCCTCTTTCCATTTAATAAACATTTCTTTCTTCCTTTTTAGCATGTATTTAAGTTCTGTGTTCATCCATCCTGGTTTCCTTAAATGCTTCCCATTCTTCCCTCTTTTTGGAATTGTTAACGATTGTGCTTTGAGAATCTCATTTTTCAAGATTTTCCATCCTTCCTGGACATTTTTGTCCTTAAGGATATCCAGCCATTGGATCCCTCCAATTCTCTTTCTGAGTCCCTTAAAATCTGCCTTTCTGAAATCTAACCTTGATGTCTGAGTCTTCACAGGTCTTCCTCCTCTTGTTATCCAAAATTCTAAAATAGCATGGTCAGGGTGGATTTGATTTAAATCAAACTGATTTAAATCACTATTTAAATCACGATTTAAATCACTAGTCAGTAAGGCTTGATTTAAATCAGTGATTTAAATCAAAGTTTCTACCTAAACTAGTTCTTGCTACTTTAACATGCAAGTAGATGAAGATTTTTAGAATCACTTTTTATATTACTTTTTTCTCCCAGTTTAATGGGTTAATCATTCATATTTGGACACCACTGTTCTGTTGTACTTAGGAAGGAGAAAAATAATCCTGACCTTAATAACAATTGAAATAGATTTATTCAACTGAAACAATAACAACATTACAGCATAAGTTATTTGCTTAAACAAACATCCATGTTTGTTAACTAATTTGGCTAAACAAAATATATATATATATTTTAAGAAACTTAGACTGTCAGCCCAGCCGACACATGAAAAACTTAAATACTACTGTCCCTGCTGTCCTCTGTAGCTCACTCGTCGTCATCTTCATCACCGCACTTCTCATGATGTTGCCTCATTCGCGCCACCAGGCCTTGCATCTCTTTGTTGCATCGTTTGCATTTTGCACGCATGCCTGCCTTACCGATAGGCAAAGGAGCTTCATTAAAATATTCCCAAACTGGGTCTCTTTTACGGCCTGCTGCCATTATAAGGAAAGAATGTAATAAACCTCAGATCGTACACACAAACAGATCCAGACTTGTCTGTCTGTGGCTATTCTGCAGTATTGTGCTCAAAGTTTCACTTTCATTTTCTTGTCTGCTTGCCCTTCCTCCTCCTCACACTTAGATTCACATTCTTCTTGTGTTGTGCAGATCTATTCCACTCCAAACAATCAGAAACATATTGTCTAACTTCTTGGACTTGGCACTAAAGGGGTTGATTCTGTATTCATATAGGTTTGTAGAACAATAGGATTAAGGTCTTTTTCTCAACTCTTCATGTTGTAAAATTTTTGCCGTGAAGAAGAGGCTGGGACCTCTGCGGAGTCAAATTCAGTTTTGAGAACTGCGTAAGTAAAGCGAGCGTCTGTGATAATATAGGAAGAAAACTGCCCATAAATCCTACAGAAACCTCTGGAAGAGCATGGCATTGTGAATGTTACACATATACAGCCTTTATTCTACTGAGTTAAACAACTCAGCTTTATCTCATGATGGAAGAACCTTTGGATGGTAAAATATTTTCCTCAAAAAGCAGTTTATTGAAAAAAATCCGATTTAAATCAAAAAAATCCAATTTAAATCAAAAAAATCCGATTTTTTTGATTTTTTTAAAAAAATCATTGATTTTTATCCACCCTGAGCATGGTCACTACCTCCTAGGGTCCCAGCCACTCTTACCTCCTCAACCATTTCCTCCCTGTTTATAAGGATTAGATCCAAGGTAGCAGATCCCCTTGTTTTCTCCCCTACCTTTTGGAAGATAAAGTTGTCAGCAAGAGAGGATAAGAATTTCCTTGACCTGTTAGTTTTGCCTGAGAGAGATTCCCAACAAATGTCTGGATAGTTGAAATCTCCCATGACCACTATGTCATATTTTTTGGAGAACTTGGCCATTTGATGCATAAAAAGTTCATCCTTATCTTCAGCTTGCATAGGTGGCCTGTAGTAAATGCCTACAATGGTGTCCTTTCCATTGTTCTGTCCTTGTATTCTTACCCAAACAGTTTCCACAGAACTCCCAGTCTCTGAAGCGTCAATCTCTGTGCAGATATACGCTTTTCTAACATACAATGCGACACCTCCTCCTCGTTTATCAAGTCTGTTTCTTGCAAATAAGTTGTATCCTTCTAGCCTTGTATTCCAATCATGAGTATCGTCCCACCAAGTCTCAGTGATTCCAATGACATCATATTTCTTCTCCTGCATTAGTAGTTCCAGTTCTCCTTGTTTGTTACCCATGCTTTGTGCATTCGTATAGAAACATTTTAGTTTGTGATTGGTTTCTCTTTCTTCAATATTTTTACTATGTAGATTTTTTTGTCTTTGTTCTTCCCCTTCACTTCTAATAGCAGAAATCTCAGTAGTATTTGTCAGGTGTATGGCTTTTGCTGGCATTTTGCTTCCCTTCCCACATTGTTCTAGTTTAAAGCTCTCCTGATGAGTGTAGCAAGGCGACTTCCAAATACATGTTTTCCAATCTTCGTAAGGTGCACCCCATCTCTAGCAAGTAGTCCATCGTATAGGTAATTCACTCCGTGATCCAAAAATCCAAATCCTTGCTGATGGCACCATCGACATAGCCAGTTGTTCACCTGCAGAATCTTCTTCCACCTCCTTGTTCCATGGACATCGACTGGAAGGATGGAAGAGAAGATCACCTGCGCTCCCAGTTCTTTCACTTTCTTACCTAAGTTTTCAAAGTCACTGCAGATGGTTTCCAGGTATTTCTAGCGGTGTCATTGGTCCCCACATGTATTAGCAGGAATGGGTAGTCATCTGTAGGTCTGACGAGTCCTGATATCCTGTCAGACACATCTTTAATTTTTGCACCTGGAAGACAGCACATTTCTCTTGAGGTTAAATCCGGTCTGCAGATAGAGGCCTCTGTTCCTCTCAACAGGGAATCCCCCATGACAACAACTCTCCGTTTCTTCTTCACAACAGTTTTCTTTCTCCATTAAGGAGGACTCTGAGGGCGTACAAGGTTATTGTTTGTTGCCAAAGTCTTATCTTGATGTATTTCTTCATGTTCTCCTGTGTAAGAGCCTGGTACTGGTTCCTGAGCAGAATTGGTGCTGACTGCCTCCCGATCCTCCTGCTTCTCTTGTTCACTTGCTTCCATTCCTGTTTCTTCAGGTGCACTTCGAATTTCTAATCTTTCTGTAACATGAAGAGATAATTCTGCTATTGTCTAAAAACTCTTCACCTTCCTTAATGGTTTTCAATGTAGATAACCTCTCTTCTAGATTTATTCTCCAACAGGGACACAAGCTTGCATTTCTGGCATGTGAAGTTTGGCTTTTCCACTGGTAAGTCTGTGAACATGTAGCAAGAAATGCAGCTCACCAAATGGCTCTTGGCCTCTTCCATGTTCTTATTGTTCAAGAGATATTCAAGCAGTGAAATATATGCCAAAACTCAGCTGCAACAGCCGAAATCCAGTGTTCCTTGAGCTCGCGGAGACTCTTCACTTATCCCAGAAGGCACTGGGAATATGCAAATTCTCTCCTCTGGACTCCTCCCCTTGCCAGGTTCAAGGTGTGAGCCAGGCAAGGAATGTGTCTGAGTTTTGCTAGGGCTATGGCCGCCACAAAATTATGGCCGTTATCACTGACTACCTTGCCTGGAGCAAGATGTAGACTGCCCAGCCATGACTCAGTTTCTCACTGCAAGTAGTCGGCCAGTACCTCCGCGGTGTGTCTGTTGTTGCCCAAAGACATCATCTTTAAAACAGCCTGCTGACGCTTACCACTAGCTGTTCGATAGTGGGACACCTCATGTGCAACACTTGCAGCTGCGGATGGAGTGCTTGTGCGACTGCGCTCTGTCGACGAGCTTTCGCTTCTGGAGGAGGAGGAGGGTCGAACGCCTACAGCCAACTGTTGCCTATACCGTGGGCTAGGCAGCACTGTCCCAACGCCGCTGTCCCCTGTGGACCCTGCATCCACCACATTAACCCAGTGCGCAATGATGGACACGTAACAGCCCTGGCCACGTCTACTGGCCCATGCAACTGTTGTGAGGTGCACCTTTCCACTCACTGATTGTTTGAGTGCATGGACAATGCGGTCTTTCACATGCAGGTGGAGGGCAGGGATGGCTTTTCTAGAAAATAAGTGCCGACTGGGTAGGTCATACCGTGGGACAGCGTAGGCCATGAGCTCTCAGAACACTGCGCTTTCAACCAAACGGAAGGGCATCATCTCTAATGAGATCAGTTTGGCAATGTAGGCGTTCAAAGCCAGTGTACGTGGATGAGAGGATGAGTACTTTCTTGTCCTACTCAGAGTGTCTGCCAGGGTGAGTTGGACTTGAGAGCTGCATATGGGTGAACTAGGGGTGGACATGACGGACTGAGAGGGGGTTGGTGATGGTGATGGTGGTGCTGGTGGTGATGGCCTAGATTCATTCTTTCGTTGCAAAAACATTGTGATTCCCTGACTGCTTTGGCCTTGCGACGACACCTCAACATTTCTTGCTGGTGGTGTGCTAACCGGTGGGCTTTCAGTGGGGGAAGCGATGGAGCGGTGCTGGCTACCTTCAGTCGGAGGAGGTGCACATGTGCTGCCTGAGGTTTTGCAGTCCGTCCAGGCTTGCAAGTGCATGTTCATTAAATGTCTAAGCATGCAACTGGTATTCAAATTTCAGAGATTTTTCCCTCGGCTAAAGGTCCTTCCGCACTTCTTACAGATAACCTTTGCCTCATCAATAGGATTTTGGTCAAAAAAGTGCCACACTGCACTCTTCCTACTATGGTATAAATTTTCAGGGCTTGCACGCTGTGCTAATTTGACCATCTTGCCAAGCTGTCCTGCAACTCCTTTTGTTTTTTTAACACGTTTTTGGACTGCTACGGACCTGCCAGATAACCGCTGCTGCGATGTCGATGCCTGCTGCGGATCTCTCCTCTTCTGAGCTATTGCCAGTGGCACCCTCTTCACCCAATTGATGCCAATCCGGGTCAACAACTGGGTCATCCATCACCTTCTCTTCAATTTCATCTGCACCTTCCTCTGTGTCACCGTGTAAGGTGGTATAGTATGTGGGAAGGGGCACCAGAGTTTCATCAGGGTCAGATTCTGGCTCAGTGGACAGTGAGGGCAATGTAGTGCTCAGGGTGAATGTACCAGCAGAATCATCTAGCAGTGGCTGTGCATCAGTGCACTCCATGTCAGATTCATGTTGGACTGGGGAATTCAGGATTTGACTTGATAACCCAGGCATGATATGTGAAAAGAGCTCAATGGAGTAATCTGAAGTATGGCGTGCTGCATCCTTCACTTTTGGTGGGAGTGAAGGACACAAGGAAAGGGGTTGTTCCTGACCAGGAGCCTGCACTGACAACTCAGTGCTTGCATTTTTTGAAACTTCAGCAGAGGAGGCGATAGAGCTGGAGGCTGTTTTGGCAATGTAAGACAAAACCTGTTCCTGATGCTCCAGCTTTAAAAGCAGTTTACCTACTCCCAGAAAAGGGAGCCTTCCAGGCCTTCTGGAGCCAGACGATGACGCCGGCTCAACACCTCCTGCCTTTGGTGCTATTGTGCTTTTGGCATTACCAGCAGATGCAGCACCACCACCATCAGTACCAGCTGGCCCCCCACACTCACGTCCACGCCCAGAAAAAGGGTACTGTATCAGAAGATACCAGGTGTATACAGTGTAGGGGGTAAATCTCCCTATATATTTTAGGAGTCAGACACAGACGCTCTCAGGCTCAGTATGAATTAGACAAGAATATAAAAAGCTGAAAAAGGGTACTGTATCACCAGATACCAGGTATATATAGTATAGTGAAAATATTGTAAATCTCTGTATATATTTCCGGAGTCAGACACAGATGCTCTCAGGCTCAGTATGGATTACACAAAAATATAAAAAGCAGAAAAAAGGTGCTGTATCACCAGATACCAGGTATATATAGTATAGTGAAAATATTGTAAATCTCTGTATATATTTCAGGAGTCAGACACAGACGCTTTCAGGCTCAGTGTGGATTAGACAAGAATATAAAAAGCTAAAAAAGGGTAATGTATCAGAAGATTACAGCTGGATACAGTCTAGGGGTAATTGTAAATCTCCGTATATATTTCCGGAGTAACAGACAGACGCTGACAGGCTCAGTATGGATTAGACCAGAATATAAAAAGCAGATCCGCAAGACATAATCACACATGTGGGCCAATGTTCCAGGTGTCAATGATGCACTGATAGTGGTGGGTGGAGGAGGACTTTCTGCCAAAAAGGGTACTGTATCACAAGCGTACAGCTGTATACAGTCTAGGGGTAATTGTAAATCTCTGTATATATTTCCAGAGTAACAGACAGACGCTCACAGGCTCAGTATGGATTAGACCAGAATCTAAAAAGCAGAAAAAGGGTAATGTATCAGAAGCGTACAGCTGTATACAGTGTTGGGGTAATTTTAAATCTCCGTATATATTTCCGGAGTAACAGACAGATGCTCACAGGCTCAGTATGGATTAGACCAGAATCTAAAAAGCAGAAAAAGGGTAATGTATCAGAAGCGTACAGCTGTATACAGTGTTGGGGTAATTTGAAATCTCCGTATATATATCCGGAGTAACAGACAGACACTCACAGGCTCAGTATGGATTAGACCAGAATATAAAAAGCAGAAAAAGGGTACTGTATCAGAAGATACCAGGTGTATATAGTGTTGGGGTAATTTGAAATCTCCGTATATATTTCCAGAGTCACACTCAGATAGTCAGCATGTATTTGTCCGTGATATAAGCTGGTACACGGCAGTGTGTGAGGAGCATACAGCTCTATACGGTGTGGGAAAAAATGAACACTCGGTAACTGTGCAGAAAAAAAGAATAAAAGTATTAGTGCTGTGTAAAAAGCCATCTGCACAGCAGTGTACACACAGCAATACAGCAAGCAGGCAGCCTATTAACCAGCTCTGCTGCTGCACAAAAGAAAATCCTCCCCGTCACTGGCAGGCAGCCTAATAACCAGCGCTTCTGCACACAACAAAATCCTCCCCTGTCACTGCACACTAACTGTACAGCACAATTGCTATCAGCACAAGCACAGAATCACTTTTCTTTCCTGCCTATCTCTCTCCCTACTGAGAACCAGCGGCAGCAACCTCTCCCTACGCTAAGATCGGCTGTCAGGCCTTTTTTAGCCACTGTGACGCCACACAAAGCAAGCCAATCACTGCAATGCCCTTCTCTAAGATGGTGGTGGCCGCTGCCCATGTCATCCCGTTGCCTACAGTGTGCGTCCTTGCTCATTGACTGATAAAATGCGCCTACAAGCATTATGGGAAAACCGACTTTGGCGCTTGGGTCGACAACCGCATGGCCAACCTCACGCTATGGTCGAGTTTCGCTGAGCGAAACCCGACTTTGGCGAAAGTCGGTGATTTTTGAATCTGACCGATCTGGTTTGTTCAAATCAAATGCAAATATTTTCCAGCACTTTTTACCAAATGTTTCCAATTTTTCCAGATTTTATAAAAAATTGTTCTCGTGCTTCTGATCTCAAATCTGAATGTGCCATATTTGTGCTGAATTTATGTTTGGCGATCGTTTTCCAAACAAATTCGCTCATCACTAATAATCATCAACATTAACAGAAATAAACACTTGAAATAGATCACTCTGTTTATAATGACTCTATATAATATATGAGTTTCTCTTTTTGTATCGAAGAACTGAAATAAATTAACTTTTTGATGATATTCTAATTTAGTGAGAAGCACTTGTACTTCATGCTACACAAATATACTGAATGGTAGAAATACATGCTAAATATCAAAGATGACTATTTGGGCATATGTAGGTAGTAATACTATGTATGTATTTAGTATTTAAATTGCGATAAAACAATTTGGGCTTTCACAATAGTACTAGTTAGCAATTACAGAGATACAATTTCTTACCAGTCGATAGCAGTGGTTGCTGTGAAGTCTGTAATGGTAGTTCCCTTTGCACCACTCCACAGGCTCCGTGCTTCCTTACAGCAACTTCCCACTGAGTTACCAGCAAATACAGAGACAAATCGCTTCCAATGCACCAGAGAGATGATTCTATTTGTTTATTTAGCCAAAATGCATTATAAAAGCAAAGTTTCGGACAGCATTGGACCATTTTCAAGCATAAACAAATGGCAGATGAAGCTAACATACTGTAGGTGCAGTACACAGAGCCATTTTATATCTGGGAACCAATGGACCACTGCCTCTGACTTCTCCTGCAGGTCCCTCCCATGTTTCCATGGAGACTGTATACAATTGAAAGACATAGCGTTAAAACATAATATAATTTAAAAACAATACTTACACAAAACCACATAGCAAAGTAAGAAGAGTATCAGTGATGTGCAGTGCCTTTTCATCTTGATACTATGTTCATGACCATGTTGCTATAGTATATTAGTCCAAAATTCAAAAGAAAAAGAGGAAAATACTCCTATTATGGAAACACAAATCAGGGAATATCTCTCAAACTTAGGAGTAACTACCCATGTCAGTGAATCACACATTGGTGCTTAGCATATGCGTGTATCCAATGGGGGTTGATAGCTCTGTATGTGTACCTGGTGCTTTAATGTGTGTGTCATGTGATCAGATGTCACTACATCGAAGTCATGTGCCCGTAATACATCATGTGGGCTAATGACCGCCCCCATTCCCTTGTCATGTGTCTTGTTGTCATAAAATAATGCGTATATGTTGAATGATTTTTATATGACAAACCTGTGGTTAACTTACCACATTTCTGCATAGAGGGTGTTATTCTCAACTTACATAAAGCCACACAATACCACCAAACAGTCACTGCATATGCAAATATGCACTAGTCACATATAAAGGCATCTTCTCTTTTGAATTTTGGAAATTTCTGTGAGCTTTAAGAAGTAGATTCAAAGTAGAAACAATTACCGTATTTTTCGGACTATAAGAAGCACCGGACTATAAGACGCACCCAGGTTTTAGAGGTGGAAAATAGGGAAAAATATATTTGAAGCAAAAAATGTGGTAAAATATTTAATAACATAAATAACATACTATTATATGTGGTACTATTATATATAATAGTATGTTATTATGTTGGAAGCTACGGGTAGGAGATGGTGCTACGGGACCAGTGTGGTGTCTGTAAAGTACTATGTGAAGACGCTGGAGGGTGAGTATATGAATGGGGGCACGGGGCTTATATTTAAAGCAACACTCCAGCACTGAAAAATAACACTGGAGTGCTGCTTTTAGATCCCATGGGAGAACTATAACTCTCAGCATGTCCTGCAGATCCTATGGCATTCTGGGAGTTATAGTCCACCACAGGATGGCAGAGTGCTTTTTAATGTGCTGTTATTACTAACCTTTTAATTAATTCTTTCTTGTACAGTGTGTCTGCAGGACCTGTGATGACATCATGAAGAGGCAGGGCTTTGTGTGGTCATGTGATGCTCCAGCCCGCCCTCTTCATGACCTCATCACAGGTCCTCCACAGGAGCATTCAGCCTGGCATCAGCACAGCCCCTGTGCTCTCAGGTATGCGATGCCTCCTGCTGCACTCTGCTCCTGCCGCCTCCTTCTCCTTTCAACACACATCTCCCCAGCTGCTGCAGGAATCAGGCGCTGGGAAACCGTGTGGCTCTGCCATTTGCTGCTCCCCGCTCACTGCTCAGCTGATAGGTGGGTGGGGAAACGGCTAATGAATATTCACTGCACTTAAGTATCGGGACCAGTGGTTTCCCCAGCGCTGGATTCCTGAAGCGGAGGGGATATTTTCCTGCCTCCTGCGATCTCACTCCACCGCTGCCTTTGCCCCCCTCCCCACATTACATTCCGACCATAAGACGCAACCACACTTTCCTCCCAAATTTGGAGAAAAAAAAGTGCGTCTTATGGTCCGAAAAATACGGTACTGTATTCCTGTACTGTTCTTCCAGTGCCGAATGTGGTAGTTCAGATATAGTTCTATCCAATTCTACTTGGCTCAATATTTAAGAGAAGTTATAGAAAAAGTGAGGGAAATAAATGTTAAACTTTTGTAGAAAGTGTTATCTTTAAATTGATAATATATTTCGGTTTCACTCTTGTGATGCCTTCACATGCATGATTTATGTTAGTGGCATGATTACAATGTCCCTGTACGAAAAAGTAGGGGGGGTTATTTTAAATTTTAAACAGCAATAGCACAAAAAGAGGACTTAAAAATCCTCCAAAAATTCAAAAAATACAACAAAAAGGCAGAGATGCTCACCTGCCCAGGCCTTCAAACAAATGCACTATCAGGATGCAGTGGACCCATGTCTTTAAGATGACGGGTCCACTGCATCCTGATAGTGCATTTGTTTGAAGGGTTATTTTAAATTTTAACAATATAGTTCTGGATATTTAACAGTGCCTCACACCAGTCATTCTTAAGTGTGTAATACTTCATGTTACGTTACCTTATCAAACTCCGTTTTAACGCCTTCACAACCTTGGGTTTTTCCATTTTTGCCTTTCCATTTTTTGCTTATTGTCTTCTTAAGCAGTTTTTTTTTTTTTTAGGTCAATATGGCCACCTGAGGGCTGAGTTGTGCCTTTGAATGACAACATTTGTTTTACCATATCATGTACTGGAAAACAGGAACAAAATTCAAAGTGCTGTGAAATTGCAAAAAAAGTGGCATTCCACTATTTTTTTAAATAAATGCTAAAACTGACCTGCCATTATGATTCCCCAAGGTGTTATAAGTTCGCAGATACCAAACATGTATAGGTTCTTTTTATACTTAAGTGATGAAAAAAAATCCTAAGTTTGAAAAAAAATTTTTTGCCATATCCTGAGACCGGTAGCATCTCCATTTTTTGAAATCTGGGACTGGGTGAGGGCTTTATTTTTGCGCGACAAGCTGACATTTTTATTGCTGCCATTTTGGTGTAGATATGATCTTTTGATCGCCTGTTATTGAATATTATTGCAATGTGGCAACCAAAAAAACGTAATTCTGATATTTTATTTTTTTTCTTGTTACACCGTTTACCGGTCGGATTAATTCTTCATATATTAATAGATCAGGTATTTTTGCTTTTTTTTAATTCTTTTATTTTGAATGAAACAAAAGTGGGGTGTTTGAACTTTTATATTTTTTTATTTTTTTTAAAACATTTTTTTTTACTTTGCACATACTTCAGTAGTCTCCATGTGAGACTAGAAGCTGTGATCAGCCGATCGCCTGTGCTACACATAGCAGGGCTGCAGTCCTGCTGTGTGTAGTTAAAATAATCACCTGCTATTAGCGCTGGCCGCAGGGCAGCACTCATAGCATTCCAGCAATGACAACCACAGGGCTCATTTGCAGACCCTGGATTGTCATGCCAACTCATAGGTGACCAGCGTTCATGTAACACGGACAGGATTAGTGACGTGCTGCCGGAGAGGCCATGTTAGATGCTGCTGTCGGAGATTGACAGCGGCATTTAACCCCTTCCCGACCCATGATGACTACGTAGGCGTCATGAAAACCTATGCCTTCCCGACCCATGATGCCTACGTAGGCGTCATGGTATAAATCCCGTTCCTGCGGGTCTGGTGACCGGGGTCACTGAAAGGTCACCCGTCCCGCAGGCACAAGACCCTTTGTGCTTCACCACGGGGGGGGTGGCTTAACCCCCTCGTGGCTACGATCACTCTGATTGGCTGTTAAAAGTGAAACAGCCAATCAGAGCGATTTGTAATATTACACCAATGAAATTTGGTGAAATATTACAATCCAGCAATGGCCGATGCTGCAATAGCATCTGCCATGGCTGGAGACCAAGATCTGACCCCCCCACACCGAGTGACAGCGGCGATCGGCCCCCGCCACCGATTGATGGTGGCGATCGGTCGCCGCCGTCACTATCTGCTCCCCTCCTCCTTGCCTCCGCTCCCCCCGCCTTCCGATCCCCCCTCACCTCTCCCGGTCCTCCAATGTCTCTGTGTCGGTCCCGGTTTCCCTCCTGGATATTTCATGAGTGCCGCCATCTTGGAAAATGCGCCGCCGGCCGGCAGATTCCATATATTTGTTTTGATCACTGTGATAAACTCTCACAGTAATCAAAATAAAAAAGTAAATAAATGCCCCCTTTATCACCCCCATAGGTAGGGACAAATAACAAAATATATTTTTTAATTTTTCTATTAGGGTTAGGGTTAGAACTAGGGTTAGAATTAGGGTTAGGGTTAGAATTAGGGTTAGAATTAGTGTTACGGTTAGAATTAGGGTTAGGGTTGGAATTAGAGTTAGCGTTGAAATTAGGGTTAGGGTTGGAATTTGGGTTAGGGTTGGAATTTGGGATAGGGTTAGAATACGGTTAGGTTTGGAATTAGGGTTAGGGTTGGGATTAGGGTTAGGCTTGTGGTTAGGGTTAGAGTTAGGATTAGGGGTGTGTTGTGGTTAGGGTTGGGATTATGAATCAAAAAATATTAAGGTTTGCACCATAACTTACCAAGAGTGATACTATAAAGCATAGGAACTGCATTACTGCACAGAAAAAAATGAAAAAAGCGCTATATGATGTATATATGAATACCGTATATACTCGTGTATAAGCCGACCCGTGTATAAGCTGACCCCCCCTAATCTTGCCACAAAAAACTGGGAAAACTTATTGACTCGTGTATAAGCCGGGTGTATAAACTGCCGTCCTGCTCTGTGCTGCCCCCGTCCTGCTCCTTGCTCCCCCATCCAGCTCTGTGCTCCCCCATTCTCCTCTGTACTCCCCCCCTCCTGCTCCGTCCTCCGCTGTGCTCCCCCATTCCTTCTCCGTCCTCCTGTGCCCCCCGTCCTGCTCCGTGCTCCTCTGTGCCCTCCATCCTCTCCCCCTGTCCTGCTCCGTGCTCCTCTGTGCCCTCCATCCTCTCCCCCGTCCTGTTCCATGCTCCTCTGTGCCCTCCATCCTCCCCCCGTCCTGCTCCATGCTCATTGTCCTCCTCCATGCTTCCCCCGTCCTCCGTTCTCCCCCCGTCCTGCTCCATGCTCATTGTCCTCCTCCATGCTTCCCCCGTCCTCCGTTCTCCCCCCGTCCTGCTCCATGCTCATTGTCCTCCTCCATGCTTCCCCGTCCACCGTTCTCCCCCCCATCCTGCTCCGTGCTCCTTGTCCTCTCCTCCATTCTCCCCCATCCTTCTCCATCATACTCACCCTCCCCGTGCCATTGCTGAACGTCCCTGCAATCCTGCGTTCTCCCCGGCTTCCTGCAGCTCTCCTGTGCTGAGCGGTGACGTAATACCGCTCATTAAGGCCATGAATATGGACGCCATGCCTATGGGAGTGGCGTCGCGTCCATATTACATGACCTTAATGAGCGGTATACGTCACCGCTCAGCACAGGAGAGCTGCAGGAAGCCGGGTACAACGCAGGATTGCAGGGACGTTCAGCGATGGCACAGGGAGGGGTGAGTATGATGTCCCAGCCACCAGCTCCTGCCGCGGCACCCCTCCCCCGCTGGTTTCTGCCCAATGACTCGTGTATAAGCCGAGGGGCAAAAAGCCTACAATTTATAGGGCAGGAATAGACCAGCTAATCTGATTAAAATCACCTGTGGCTTTTGGGAATGAGTGCACTCATAAGCCTTTGGACATGTGCACTCATTTCCAAAAGCCACAGGTGATTTTAATCAGATTAGCTGGTCTATTCCTGCCCTATTAATTGTAGACTTTTTGCCCAAGAGAGGTGACATATCAGGATAGTGACCCAATTGACGAAGGACACCGTGACGTGGTAATTGGGCATACATACATTGGCCAATCTATGCTCTAAGAGCCTTCATTTTTTCATAGCAATTTTTGCAGATACATATTTCATATATTCATATATACATCATATAGCGCTTTTTTCATTTATTTCTGTGCAGTAATGCAGTTCCTATGCTTTATAGTATCATTCTTGGCAAGTTATGGTTCAAACCTTAATATTTTTTGATTTGTATACTTTCTTTGGTTGGCGCCTGTTCACAATAGCTTTGATGTGCTGGTCTTTTTTCTATTTGTATTAAGCCTTTGGACATGTGCACTCATTCCCAAAAGCCACAGGTGATTTTAATCAGATTAGCTGGTCTATTCCTGCCCTATAAATTGTAGGCTTTTTGCCCAAGAGAGGTGACATATCAGGATAGTGACCCAATTGACGAAGGACACCGTGACGTGGTAATTGGGCATACATACATTGGCCAATCTATGCGCTAAGAGCCTTCATTTTTTCATAGCAATTTTTGCAGATACATATTTCATATATTCATATATACATCATATAGCGCTTTTTTCATTTTTTTCTGTGCAGTAATGCAGTTCCTATGCTTTATAGTATCATTCTTGGTAAGTTATGGTGCAAACCTTAATATTTTTTGATTTGTATACTTTCTTTGGTTGGCGCCTGTTCACAATAGCTTTGATGTGCTGGTCTTTTTTCTATTTGTAGGGTTGGGATTATGGTTAGGCTTGTGGTTAGGGTTATGGTTAGGGTTGGGATTAGGTTTAGGGGTGTGTTGGGGTTAGGGTTATGGTTTGGATTAGGGGTGTGTGGGGTTACTGTTGTGGTTAGGGGTGTGTTGGGGTTAGGGTTGGAGTTAGAATTGAGGGGTTTCCACTATTTAGGCACATCAGGGGGTCTCCAAACGCGACATGGCGCCACCATTGATTCCAGCTAATTTTGCGTTCAAAAAATCAAACAGTGCTCCCTTTATTCCTAGCCCTGACGTGTGCCCAAACAGTGGTTTACCCCCACATATGGGGTATCAGTGTACTCAGGAAAAATTGCACAACAACTTTGGGGGTCTAATTTCTCCTGTTACCCATGGGAAAAAAAATTGGGGACTAAAAAATTATTTTCGTGGAAAAAAATGATTTTTTATTTTCACGGCTCTGCGTTATAAACTTCTGTGAAGAACTTGGAGATTCAAAGTGCTCACCACACATCTAGAGGAGTTCCTTGGGGGATCTAGTTTCCAAAATGGGGTCACTTGGGGGGGTTTCTACTGTTTAGGCACATCATGGGCTCTGCAAACTTAACATGACGCCCGCAGACCATTCAAGCAAGATTCTTGATAACCCGGTCAGCAGGGCGCAAAAGACAGGAATCTTCTTAGCAAATGACAATCTTCATTTATTAAAAATGATTAAAAATTATGGTAAAACAATGAATCCACAACGCGTTTCAACGGAGTGAGTCTGTCTTCCTCAGGTGGCATGATTATGTTGATTTTTTCATTCTGTCTCCCAAAGATTGCAGTAAGGCTCGGCTCACATTTATCCTGCACTATTTCCGTGTAAATCTCTGAAAAATGTGATACAGACAGAATCCACGGAAGATGATTTCCTATAATGAGGCAGATGGAGGCACTGTGGATGCCATGTGGCTTCCTATTAACCGGCGGTGTCTGTCTTTTTAGGGGTGCATAAAAGTGCAGTCGACCACAGCTTTTTGCACCTCTGAAAAGAAGGACATGGGTGAGCAGAGGCCAGACTAAGTCCAGAGTAACTATGCTGCATTATTATTGTGAACAGATCCCTCCGGGGTGTCATCTGAATAACTCGGAGATTTAGAGGTAAACTCCAATGTAAGTGCTCAGAGTAGAGCCCTGCATAAATGTGATCCCAAATGTTATGAAAAATGTTTCCCACAAAAGCTTTAAATCAATCCAGAAAAAATGCAAGACCCTGCTCAGCTCTGTCATCTGTTAACTGGAATATAGGGGACTTCCACGTCACTGATAGTACAAAGACTCTAAAAAAGCACTGTAGCTCATCGCCCCCCAAAAGAAATACAGCAAATTCTGCACTCCCAAATCCAAATGCCCCCCCCCCCTTTTGAGCACCACAGTGTGCCTAAATCACATCCACATGTTTGGCATTTGTGTATCGATGACAGCACGCCTAATTTACAGGTGCATGTCTCCAAAAGCATGAGAAGGGCGCAACCATTAACTGGTGACCACAATGTTCTGGTGACTGCAACATACTGGGGACTGGAATGTAAGGGCACCACAATGGCAGTTTGCAATTTTCTCTCAGCAATATCCACTGCTGCTTGTTTCTGGAAAACACCCATGGAGTCAAAATAGTCACTACACCTGAAGATAAATTCACAAAGTGGTATAATTTCCAAAATGGGGTCAGTTGAGGGTGGATTCTGCTATTCTAGTATTTAGGGGCTGTGTCTATAGAGTCTACAAACTATTCTAGCAAAATCTGCGCTCCAGGAGGAAAATAGCGCTCCGTCCCTCCTGAGTCTCTCAGTATGGCTAAGCAATACTGTACAGCCATATATAGGGCATTTCCACATTCATCAGAAATTGTGGGACAAATTTTGGTGCCATTTTTACCCATTTCACAGTGTAAAAGTGTAAAATCTAGGGGTAAAACAAACTTTTGGTGGTAAAAAAGTAATTATTTTCTCTTCATTGCTTAATGGTATAAAATTCTGTGACACATCTTTAAACCAGTCCAGCAAAATCAACTCCAATATAGCGCTTCTTCTCTTCTGAGCTTTGCACTGTGCCTCAAAAGCAGTTTTCGACCACATATGGGTATCAGTGTACTCAGGAGAAATTGCAAAACAAATTTTGGAGTTCATTTTCCTCCGTTAACCTTGTGAAAATAAAAAATTTGGGGCTAAAAGAGCAATTTACATTAACACTTGTGTGGGAAAAATGTGATTTTTTTATTTTCACGGCTCAATGTAATAAATTTCTGTGAAGCATCTGGGGGTTCAAGGTGCTCACCACACATCTAGATAAGTTCCCTGAGAGGTTTAGTTTCCAAAATTGGGTCACTTGTGGGGGTTTGCACTGTTTAGGCACATCAGGGGCTCCCCAAACGCAACATTGCATCCGCTAATAATTCCATCAAATTTTGCATTGCAAAAGTCAAATGGCGCTCCTTCCCTTCTTAACCCTGCCGTGCACCACAGAAGAAGTTTTCACCAACATATGGGGTATCAGCATACTCAAGAAAAATTGCACAACAAATTGAGTGATCCATTTTTTCCTGTTACCCTTGCGAAAATAAGAAATGAAAGTCTAAATTTATTTTTTTGTGAAAAAAAGTAAAATGTTAACTTTTTCCTTCCACATTCCATTAATTCATGTGAAGCACCTGAAGGGTTAATAAACTTCTTGAATGTGATTTTAAACACCGTGAGGGGTGCAGTTTTTCGAATGGTGTCACTTTTGGGTATTTTCTGTCACATTGGCCCCTCAAAGTCGCTTCAAATGTGACGTGGTCTCTAAAAAATATGCTTTTGTAAATTTTGTTGAAAAATTAGAAATTGCTGGTCAACTTTTAACCCTTATGACTTCTTAACAAAAAAAATAATGTTTCTAAAATTGCTCTGATTTAAAAAAGGCATGTGGTAAGTGTTATTTATTAACTATTTTGTGTGACATAACTCTCTGATTTAAGGGCATAAAAATTCAAATATTGAAAATTGGGAAATTTTCCAAATGTTTGCAAAATTTCCAATATTTTCACAAATCAATGGAAGTCATATCATGAAGTACAATAGGTACTCTCAGAATCAGATGGATCTATTGAAGCGGTCCAGAGTAACCATATAAAGGCATAAAAAGTGACACTGGTCAGAATTGTAAAATTTGGCCTGGTCAGGAAAGTGAAAACACGCTTTGGGGTGAAACTCAATTATTGCACTATGTACATAAACGTCTTAATGGGAGATTTAATTTTGGTGACACTTCTAATGTCAGTTGTAGACTATTTTGCCCTAGATTATGATGTGTCAAATTTATTGAAAGAAGTACACTTCTTAATAAATTTGCAGTATTTTTAATGCACTTGTGACAGAAATATTTTTTTCACCAGCTGTGCAATTTTCACCAATTTCTGCCTTTATCAATAATGTATATGTTTACCCATGGGAGGCCAAAACTCTTTGGTTAAACTCTGTCCACGTTTTACACCAGTTTTGAAATTTGTAGATGTGAAAAGTAGAGGGCAAGTTTGGTAAAGCATTTGATAAATTCTCTATTAAATCTTCATTCTTCCTCTACTTGTACCAGCAATATTTTTACTGTTTTCCTAAAGCATTAGTAAATAGCCTGATATTAACCATCTCTTAAACCTAAATCAATGTGTGTAATTGGTTTTTATTGATTCTACCAGTTGCAGCAGTTGTAGTAAGGAGATGAGCTTTTTATCTTCTGTGGACAATATTTGTCCCTTGTGTCAATGCTGAGTGTCAATGGTGTTAATCATTTTGTGACCCTACTTACCTCATCATGATTGCAAGCATAGTAGCAATGTCTGCTTTCTAAATGGGACACCTCGATGACAACGAAGAAAAAAATTAAACTGTGCTAATAATATCCACATAGCATTACATAAATTGGTCTACTGGTCTAAGCATTTTGATAAATATTGCTTGTTTCTTATACAACCCCAATTCGAAAAAAAATTTGAACTCTGTGTAAAACATAAAGCAAACAAGAATGCAATAATTTGAAAATCTCTTATAGCCATATTATATTCACAACAGAGCATAGAAACCATATCAAAGCGTAAAAGTTAAACATTTCTCCATTTCATTTGAAAAACATAACTCTGCCAGAAATTCATGGCAGTAACATTAAAAATGGACAGGGTTAAAAAAGACTGTAAAAGTAAGCAGTACTAATGAAAACAGCTACAGGGTCAATTTTTAACTAATATGAAAACATACGCCTTGTCACTGGCTGTTGGGCTCACACAAATTGGCAAATTTGTGCGCTAAGTACCTTAATTTTTTAACATGTTTTCTATAGTAATGCCGTTCCAATTTCAAATATTCAATGATTACATATTATAGCTTTTCAGCGTGCAGCTTTAATTTGTTAATTTTTAACTAAGTCACATGACTGTATGTAAAAAGAACATCTTATAGAGGCAAAGTCTCTTAAAAGTAAAGATTGTTAGAGGTTCAATTTTAGAGTAAAACATTTCTCAACATACAATTGCAAAGACTTTGAATATCCTTTTATCAACAATGCATAATATCATCAAAAGAGATTCTGCAGAAATCCATGTATACAAGTTACAAGGCTGATGGCCAATATTGGATGCTCTTTATCTACAGGCCCTGAGGCATCACTGAATAAAAACAGGTTTGCAAATCATGGCTTGGGGTCAGGAATACTTCCAGAAATTAATGTCTGTGGGCATAGTTCTTTGTGCAATCCTCAAATGCTAAGTTAAAGCTCAGTAATGCAAAGAAGAAGCCATATACATATAAACACAATCCAGAATCTTCTGTGGGCCAATGTTCATTTAAAATTGTCTGAAGCAAAATAGAAAGCTGTTCTGTGGTCATATAAATTAAAATTTGAAATTCTTAATTCAAACCATGCATGATGTATCCGGCGTAAGAGAGGTACCATCCAGCTTGTTATCTCCACAGAGTTCAAAAACCTGCATCTCTGAATGTATGGGGCTACATTAGTCCTTAGGACATGTGTACCTTACACATCTTGAAAGCCGCTATCAATGATAATCATCATATAGAGGTTTCAACATATGCTCCCATCCAGACGTCTATTTAAGGGACCATCTTGATAATCTTGAACAAGACAATGCTAAAACACATACAGCACCCATCAAACAGCATGACTGAACAGAAAAAGAGATCAGAGGATTAACTGGCCACCTGCAGTCCAGACACTTCTCCATTTGAAAACATTTGACACATTACAAAATGAAAAATCTAGCACAGAGGACCCAGGACTGTTGAGCATCTAGAATCATACATCAGACAAGAATGGGATAATATTTGTCTTCTAAAACTAAAACAATTGTTGACCTCACTTCTGAGCTATTTACTGACTGTTTTGAGATGTATTGCTGCCATCAATTTCTACATGAGGTTTTTTTAAAATGAATTGGAAAAATTACTAACTTTCAATTTTTGATCTGCGTTCTATGTTCAGTCGTGAATAAAATATGGCTGTAAGAGATTTCCAAACGATTACATTCTTGTTTTCTTTAAACTTTACACAGTTTTCCAACTTCTTTAGAATTAGAGTTCTAGCTTCGAGTACTACAAATTACACATCTGCATCTTCCAGTCAACACAAGTTACAGTCTTATATTAAAAATACATATTTTACTTACATTTCTATATGTAAAGGGATTTTCCAGTTTTGAAAAATACAATTTGTTTTTAAAAAACAAACCAAACTGTCCTTTACTCACCCTACCAGTATCTAGCACGATCTTTGCCACTGCTCCCGATGTCTATTATTGTTCGCAACGCTGATGTTGCATCGATAGTACTGCAGACAATTACTAATCAGCGGCTCTACGCGAGTTGGTGGCAAGAGATATTCAGCTGGAAAAGCGAGCATGAGTTAAAGAAAATTTGTTTAATTTTTAAAACAAGCTGCATCCAGGGGACATAAGACCAAATAACCCCTTTAACAAACAGTAAGTTACAGCATATACACATTCTTCTATGCATCGTTGAATGTTATAAACAACTTTGCAATTGCTTTCTGTATACATTTTTTGCAGTTCCTGCTTGCTGTCATTAACCTCGGTAGGTGAGGAACTAATTAACTTTATAATTATCTGTGTCTTCTAATGAGAGGAGCACCTGGATGTGTCCAGAACATGGCCAGAATAGAGTCTAGGTTACTATTGAATAACTACAAGCAGATATCTTGAAAACTGAGATGTATTAAGTACACAGGAAAATTGTGCAATTTTTTTGGCATACAAAAACCAATGATTCTTTGCTAAAACCAAATGCCCCTTAGGGCAAAAGGGACTTGCAAAATTCATTAATTATAGTCCCCAAGAACAAAAAGATGTGTATTTTGAGTTTGTTGTGCTTGTGCTATAAGTCACACGTGTTCAAACATATGCTTATATACCTACTCGTGAGTCTTAGTTTGGTATGCTCCATTACATTTACAGTAAATATAATTAATCATGTCAAGAAAATGGCCCGTGGAGTGTTACAGCTGACCTTGCCATGTAAACTACTTAACATGCACTATTTATAAAGCATTGAAACATGTCTAGTGAATGCATTATGTATTCTGATTAAAAAAAACTGATGAAAACATAATTTAAACAATTAATTGGACAGTCTTGTGATATACGGGCTGTAAATATAGTAAAAGCAATAATTTGCTACTAATACTCTCATTTAAAATATTAGCTTTGAATATCATTGAATACACCACCTCTAGGGAGCAATCATTTATCAATGTAATTTTCAATTTGCACTTCAATTAACCCCTTAACGACCAAGCCATTTTGTAGGTTAAAGACCAGGCCAATTTTTACATTTCTGACCACTGTCTCTTTATGAGGTTATAACTCTGGAACGCTTCAACGGATCTTGGCGATTCTGAGATTGTTTTCTCGAGACATATTGTACTTCATGATAGTGGTAAAATTTCTTCAATATAACTTGCGTTTATTTATGAAAAAAACGGAAATATGGCAAAAATGTTGAAAATTTTGCAATTTTCAAACTTTTAATTTTTATGCCATTAAATCAGAGAGATATGTCACAAAAATTAGTTAATAAATAACATTTCCCACATGTCTACTTTACATCAGCACAATTTTGGAACCAAAATTTTTTTTGTTAGGAAGTTATAAGTGTTAAAAGTTGACCAGCAATTTCTCCAACAAAATTTACAAAATCATTTTTTTTAGGGGCCACCTCACATTTGAAGTGAATTTGAGGGGTCAATATGACAGAAAATACCCAAAAGTGACACCATTCTAAAAACTGCACCCCTCAACGTGTTCAAAGCCACATTCAAGAAGTTTATTAACCCTTTAGGTACTTCACAAGAATTGAAGCAATGTGGAAGGAAAAAATTAACATTTAACTTTTTTTCCCAAAATTTTTCTTTCGACACAATTTTTTAAAATTTTGTCAAGGGTATCAGTAGAAAATGAACCACAATATTTGTTGTACAATTTCTCTGAGTACATCGATACCCCATGTGTGGGGGTAAACCACTATTTGGGCGCATGGTAGAGCTCGGAAGGGAAGCAGCGCCATTTGACTTTTTTAGCTGGAATTGAGATTGGACGCCATGTCACATTTGGAGAGTCCCTGTGTGCCTAAACAGTGGAAACCCCCACAAGTGACCCATTTTGGAAACTAGACCCCCCAAGTAACTTATCTAAATGTGTTGTGAGAGCTTTTAACCCCAAGGGCTTCACAGAAGGTTATAACGTAGAGCCGTAAAATTAAAAAATCATGTTTTTTCCACAAAATGATCTTTTCATCCCAATTTTTATTTTCCAAAGGATAAAAGGACCCCAGAAGTTATTTTGCAATTAGTCCTGAGTACGCTGATACCCCATATGTGGGGTAAACCACTATTTGGGTGCATGGCAGAGCTCGGAAGGGAAGCAGCGCCATTTGACTTTTTTGGCTGGAATTGAGATTGGACGCCATGTCGCATTTGGAGAGTCCCTGTGTGCCTAAACAGTGGAAACCCCCCACAAGTGACCCCATTTTGGAAACTAGACCCCCCAAGTAACTTATCTAAATGTGTAGTGAGAGCTTTGAACCCCCAAGGGCTTCACAGAAGGTTATAACGTAGAGCCGTAAAATTAAAAAATCATGTTTTTTCCACAAAAATGATCTTTTCATCCCAATTTTTATTTTCCAAAGGATAAAAGGACCCCAAAAGTTATTGTGCAATTAGTCCTGAGTACGCTGATACCCCATATGTGAGGGTAAACCACTATTTGGGTGCATGGCAGAGCTCGAAGGGAAGCAGCGCCATTTGACTTTTTTGGCTGGAATTGAGATTGGACGCCATGTCGCATTTGGAGAGCCCCTGTGTGCCTAAACAGTGGATACCCCCCACAAGTAACCCCATTTTGGAAACTAGACCCCCCAACGAACTTATCTAGATGTGTGGTGAGAGCTTTGAACCCCCAAGGGCTTCACAGAAGGTTATAACGTAGAGCTGTAAAATTAAAAAATCATATCTTTTTCACTAAAATGATCTTTCCACCCCCAATTTTTATTTCCCAAAGGGTAAAAGGACCCCAAAAGTTATTGTGCAATTTGTCCTGAGTACGCTGATACCCCATATGTGGGGGTAAACCACTATTTGGGCGCATGGCAGAGCTTGGAAGGGAAGCAGCGCCATTTGACTTTTTTGGCTGGAATTGAGATTGGACGCCATGTCGCATTTGGAGAGTCCCTGTGTGCCTAAACAGTTGAAACCCCCCACAAGTGACCCCATTTTGGAAACTAGACCCCCCAAGGAACTTATCTAGATGTGTGGTGAAAGCTTTGAACCCCCAAGGGCTTCACAGAAGGTTATAACGTAGAGCAGTAAAATTAAAAAATCATATCTTTTCCACAAAAATGATCTTTCCACCCCCAATTGTTATTTTCCAAAGGGTAACAGGACCCCAAAAGTTATTATGCAATTTGTCCTGAGTATGCTGATACCCCATATGTGGGGGTAAACCACTATTTTGACGCATGGCAGAGCTGGAAAGGGAAGGAGCGCCTTTTTCAAATGCAGATTTTGATGGAATGGTCTGCGGGTGTCATGTCACGTTTGGAGAGCCCCTGATGTGCCTAAACAGTAGAAACCCCCCACAAGTGACTCCATTTTGGAAACTAGACCCCCCAAGGAACTTATCTAGATGTGTGGTGAGCACTTTGAACCCCCAAGTGCTTCACAGAAGTTTATAACGTAGAGCCGTGAAAATAAAAATATCATATTTTTTTCCACAAAAATAATCTTTTTGCCCCCAAATTTTTATTTTTATAAGGGTAACAGGAGAAATAGGACCCCAAAAGCTATTGTGCAATTTGTCCTGAGTACGCTGATATCCCATATGTGGGGGAACCACTATTTTGACGCATGGCAGAGCTCGGAAGGGAAGGAGCACCGTTTTTAAATGTAGACTTTGATGGAATGGTCTGCGGGTGTCATGTCGCGCTTGGAGAGCCCCTGATGTGCCTAAACAGTAGAAAACCCACACAAATGACCCCATTTTGCAAACTAGACCCCAAGGAACTTATCTAGATGTGTGGTCAGCACTTTGAACCCCCAAGGGCTTCACAGAAGTTTATAATGTAGAGCCGTGAAAATAAAAAAATCATATTTTTTTCCACAAAAATGACCTTTTTGCCCCAAATTTTTATTTTTCTAAGGGTAACAGGAGAAATAGGACCCCAAAAGCTATTGTGCATTTTGTCCTGAGTATGCTGATACCCCATATGTGGGGGGGAACCACTGTGATCGCCTTACTGCGATCTTTGGGAGGCACAATGAACAAATCCACAAAAGGTGAAGAATTGGTTTTCTTTTTTACGCCGTTCCTCGTGCGGTATTAGTGATTAGGCGACTTTATTCCTCGGATCGGTGCGATTACAGCGATACCAGATTTACACCCTTTTTTCATGTTTAGCTTCTGTCACACACTAAAAGATGCTTTTTCTTGGAATAATTTTTTGTAAGAAATTTTTGCATCGCCGTATTTTGAGAGCTATAATTTTTCCATATTTCGGCCGACAGAGTTATCTGTGGGCTTATTTTTTGCGGGACGAGCTGACGTTTTTATTGGTACCATATTCAGGCACATAACGTTTTTTGATCGTTTCCTATTCCGATTTTTGTGGAATCAGAATGAACAAAAACCAGCAATTCAGGAATTGTTTTTTTTTTTTTTTTTTCCTCCGTTCCGTGTGTGGTAAAATTGATAAAGCAGCTTTATTCTTCGGGTCACTATGATTACGGCGATTCCTCATTTATATATTTTTTTTTATGTTTTGGCGTTTTTTTTACACAATAAAAAATTTTATAGAAAAAATAATTATTTTTGCATCAGTTTATTCCGCGAGCTATAACTTTTTTATTTTTTCGCCGATGATGCTGAATAGCGGCTTGTTTTTTGCGGGACAAGATGACGTTTTCAGCGGTACCATGACTATTTATATCTGACTTTTTGATCGCGTGTTATTGCACTTTTTCCAAGCGGTATAATGATACCGCTTGGAAAAAGTATAATTTACTACTTTTTTGTGGGTTTTTTTTTTACGGCTTTCACTGAAGGGGTTAACTAGGGTTACGCTTTTATAGATGGGATTTTTACGGACGTGGCGATACCTAACATGTGTATGTTTTTTGTTTTTTATTTTTTTTATTACATAAAAATGTGTATTTTTTAGGGGATTTTTTTTAAATTATTTTTTAATATTTTTTCTACAATTTTTTTAAAAAAATGATTTTTTTTAACTTGTCCCTTTATGGGACTTTCACTTTTTTTACTTTTTATTGCAGTTACAATGCATTGCAATGCTCTGGCATTGCAATGCATTGCAACTATAGTGGAAGCTGCTGTGACAATGATCACAGCAGCTTCCCGTAGCTAAATGACCCGGAGGTTCTCATGACAACCCCCGGGTCATCAAGGCAGAGATCGGCCCCTGCAAATACATTGCAGGGTGCCGATCTGAGGCAGAGGGAGCTCCCGACCCTCTGCCTCCCCCCCTGAGCTCTGCGATCGCGCTCGATCGCAGCAGTCAGGGGGTTAACAGCCAGGGGCGGTGGGGGCTCCGCTCCTGGCTGTCAGTGCAGGAAGCCTGGCCACTGCAGCGCCGGCTCCTGCACTGATCGCGCTGGAGAAGCTGAAATTTCAGCTTCTCCTGCACGATCGCTGCTATGTTTGGTCAGTCAGATTGACTGACCAAGCACAGCGCTGTAGGTGCGGGGACCGACGGCAAAGGTCCCCGCACCGCTTGCCGTGCCTGTCAGCTGTCTGTGACAGCTGTCGGCACTGATCTACCACTGCGTGTTTACACGCAGTGGTAGATCAAAGCCATGACGTGCAGAGTCCGTCCTGGTGCCGGAACTGACACCTTGCCATGACGGACTCTGCACGTCAGTGGACATTAAGGGGTTAAGTCATAATATCATATTATTATGAGTAAATACAGTAATTTACTTTGTTCAACCATAGGAAACTTGTCTGAATTACTCACATAGGACTCCTTCTTCTTACATAATTTTCTACCTTTGTAAATATTAGAAGTACAACCATCATATAACATTGCCATTGGGGCCTGTGTATATTCTGCAATTAAAGGGATTGTCCGGTCCAAATTGATAAGTCTGCAGTCACTGAGACTTATGATTTGCCGATCTCTGAATTTTGCTTGGCTGGTTATAGAAAATACAAGGGAACCCAGGCAGTTTTTTTTAACTATTTATGTACAGTGCAGGAGCCGGCTGATAAATACTCCCATCAGCCTTTCCTGCTCTCACTGTATTTAGTGGCAGCATACGTTGGCTAAGTAGTCGCCTCTTATAGATGCCTCTCCATTACTAAGCCATGGGCTTGATGTCACCTCACAATACAAAGGTGACATCAACCCCACAAATATGAACCTCACTTACCACCGCTACGGGGCAAGTGGGAAAAGCCAGGCAAAGCGTCAGAATTGGCACCCTTTTCTAGGTGGCTGCAGGCTGTTATCTTTAGGATGGAGGGGTTAATATCCATAGTCAGCCTGAGAATACCATCCCCAAACTGTCTGCTTTAGCTTGGCTGGTTGTCAAAAATGGGGAGGACCCCACGCCATTTTTTTTATTTTAAATTATTTATTTAAATAATTAAAAAGTAGTGTGGTGACCTCTCTATTTTTGAAAACCAGTCTTGCTGAAACTGACAGCTGAGGTTTGCCGCCGACAGCAGTCAGTTTTGCTTGGCTGGTTATCAAAAATACAGAGGAAACCACGCCATGACTACTCCCATCAGCCGCTCCTGCATTAAGGCTGGAGTCACACACAACCACAAAAAATCGGTCCGTTTTAGACGGTCGATTGTCGGATCAAAATGCAAACATCACACATCCTTCTGGCATCCGATTTTCCTTCAAAGATGCGATTTAATCGCATGTGTGTGTACCTTGTAACATCCGATTTTCATCCGACTTGCGAGATTTTCTCGCAGGCTTGCAAAACTGAATATAATGGATCCAAAAGAATAGTTATTTAAATGCCAAAAGGAAAGAATAGATATATACAAGATAGCCCCCAGACACACCCAGAAAGGGCAAATCTATAATTAGATTCGCCCTTTCTGGCACTTTGCCCGTCTATTCCCATTGCCCTGTAGCGGTGGCGAATGGGTTAATAATCTGGCGTTAATGTCACCTTAGTATTGAAAGGTGACCTTAAGGCAGGTTAATAATTGATAGCTGTCAATTAGACAACTATCAATTATTAATCCTATTGTATGAAAGAAAAATCAAACACACACAGTTTAATAAAAAAGAAGTTTAATGAAATAATCACACAGTTTTTGACCATATTTTATTTTCCTGCTTAAACCATTTCCTGTAATAAAAATAAAATAAAAAAGCAAAATTATTCTTACCAATCCGATGTACAGTCAGGTCCCACGCTGTAATCCATCAGAAAGGGTTAACAGGTTACAGTTAGCAGGGAGATAATTCTGTCTACTAGCTGTAACACCCCTGAATGAATAAGTTCCTCTCCCAGCGAAAGTAGAGGAATAGATTCATGAATGGAGCTTAATTGATTTATTGGCAATTTAACTTTAGTGACCTGACCTAAAGGGAAAGTGAACACAATCAATTAAGCTTCATTCATGAAACAGATCCTCTCCTGTCGCCAGGAGAGGAACTTATTCATTCAGGAGCTTTGAGCTGAGTATGCAGGATTACTTGCACTGCTTGGCTCAAAGCTAGTTAACCCTTTGTGAAGGATTACAGCGTGGGACGTGACAGATCGGCGGAATAGGTAAGAATAATGTTGTTTTATTTTTTTTTCTTTATTTAGGAGATCAATGGCTTCGCACGGATTAAGTGTAAAATAAAATATGGTCAAAAAAAGGTGTTTTTATTTCATTAAAATAATTTTTAATTAATGTGTCTGTGTTTTTTTAATTTACTACAATAGGATTAATAATTGATAGTTGTCTAATTGACAGCTCTCAATTATTAACCTACCTTAAGGTCACCTTTCAATACTAAGGTGACATTAAGGTGAGATTAACCCATTCGCCACCGCTACAGGGCAATGGGAATAGACGGGCAAAGTGCCAGAAAGGGCGAATCTAATTATAGATTTGCCCTTTCTGGGGTGTCTGGGGCAGATGTTGGTAGCCAGGGGGGCACAAAAAAAATGTACCCTCCCTAGGCTATTATTATCTGCCCCCACTCGCTTGCTTTGTCTGTCTGGTGGAGAAAATACAGCGGGAGCCCACGCATTTTTTTTCAACGAATTTACACCTTTAATTAACCCCTACATGTCTGAAATTTAGCACACATATACTCATGTAATTGTATGTTTCAAACATATATAAAAATACATGAAATTACATGGTTAAATGTGTGGAAACAATGTATCATTTCATGTCGGCTTCTGTGATTTCACTGAAGCCGGCAATTGAATTAGCGGCTATTACAGTATGTAGAAGTGTAACAACTATAATTATATGTATATATATATGTCACAATGACATATATATATATATAATATATATATATATATATATATATATATGTGGATTCTATGTGTGGATATGTATTGATTCGATTCTTTATTAAAGCTGTCAGTGTGCTTTTACAGTATAGGCAGGGATGAATTGCCGGCTTTTCTAAAGGACACTAATCGCAAGTCACACAGTGTGGTCCGTTTTCAATCCGATTTTTGCATTGGCGATAGTCGACCCACAATCGGTGACAATCGCAGCATGCTGCGATTGTACACGGACGTTTAAAACGGACCACAAAAAATCGGATACTGGGAGCTGCTCCATAGATTAACATAGGTCCGACTGCAATGCGATTTTTCATCGCATTGCAGTCGTCCGATTCTGTCGCCAGTATGACGCCGGCCTAACTGTTATTAGCGGCATCAGGCGTCGGCTGATGGCAGCAGTAGTCCCATCAGCAGAGACCAATGACCGGAGGTAAACTTTATAGCTCCAATCATAGCTGCGCATTCACGCTGTCATTTGATAGTGTGGGAATTGCAGCTATCTGACCAGCGGTGATGATTTTACCGCCGATCAGAAGCAGTGTTTGCCACGATGTCATGCACATGACAGTGTGACAAACACCCGATGTTCGGGGGGGCCGAACCCAAACAGTAACACGGATGTCCTAGTGAAGTCTGTATTCGGTGTCCATGCCCAAACAGTAGGTATTCATTACGGACACCGAACTTTACTGTTCGGCTTCACCCATCTCTACTGCTGATGTTACTAACAATTTTATGAAATGTGGAGACTCCAAGTTGTGTCTCTATCTGGTGGGTTGCCTCTAGTGGAAGATGTTTCAAAGCCCCATTATACTATTTTTACTCTGGGAAATTGATGCCACTGTAGTGGTGTCTTTGACTAATTTTTGGATATGTTTGGACTCCAAGTTGAGTTTCCTTCATGTCTGTTGCCTGCAGCAGTAGGGCTTCCAGACTGGTATGCCTTTACTTACTTTCAGTCAACTGACTGTGTTACTGTTCTTAAATTTTTTAAACAATAGTAATCTACGAAGCTGATATTTGTGCCACCTGAGTGTAGCTGAGCAGAAAAGTTTGAGCTGTTGCATGTGGTATCAGGGCTCCCAGCACAGCAGCCTACACTGGTCCTTCACCCACCTTTTAATTTTAACTTAAATACAAAGCTGTAAATGCTTGCCCAGATCTTGGCTCATAAATGGCCCATGCCTGACTGCTGCTGTGCCATTATAACTTTTCTACTCTGGTTCAAAAGATGTCACTTTTCATAGTGTCTGCCCTTTATTTTTGGAAATGTTTAGACTCCAAGATGGGTCTCCTTCAAGTGTGTTGCCTGAATTTGGCAGGGCTCTCAGATCTCAAGGCCTATACCTGTCACTTCTCCACCCATTACTGATCAATGTTTAAGCTAGAAATGCTGGTCCAAGCCCTGTTCCAGGCCCTGTCGCATACATCCATGCACTTATATGATTATACTATTTGTACTCTGTGTCAGTTGGGTGGATGGAGAATTGTGATGCGGGGGAAATAAGGGTAATTTTGGTTCCACCTCTGAGGACTGTAATGTGTGTGATGTTAAAGTGGAGGAAGAGGAGGAGAGGTCACTTGATGCAACGCTTGCCATCCACTGGCGCATATGTTCTTTCTGACCCTTATCTACAAGGCGTACCGCTGTGTGACTGCCAAAGAAATGGAGTCGAGTAGTCTGTCCAGTAACAGAAGTTGTAAGTTGTCTTTGGATAGGGCGAGCCAGTGTTTGTGCAGTAGAGCTTTCATTAATATTACCACCTACCCCATGTATACCTCAAACAACAAGCCTATTCCCCCTTCCACCATGACCACACTTTTTCTCACTCCTGTTGGGTGTACCATTCCCCTCTTCTAACCAGCTGTTTCACAACCCTAGGCACCCCTGTGAGTCTCTATTCAGTAAATTAAAAATTTGTATTTATTTGTTGTGATAGTGTGTCTGGACCACAGAATTAGGAAAAAAGATTTACATGCTGAAATGTGGACTGATGTCTGGACCACAAGGTTAGCACAAAGGATTTACAGTATATACTCATGTATAAGCCGAGATTTTCAGCACCTTTTTTTGTGCTGAAAATGCCCCCTCGGCTTATACATGAGTCATACGGCAGAAACCAGCGGGGAGAGGGGATGCGGCGGCAGGTGGCTGGGACATCATACTCACCCTCCCCGTGCCATCGCTGAACGTCCCTGCAATCCTGCGTTCTCCCCGGCTTCCTGCAGCTCTTCCCGGCTTCCTGCAGCTCTCCAGCGCTGAGCGGTGACGTAATACCCGCTCATTAAGGTCATTTAATATGGACGCGACACCACTCCCATGGGCGTGGCCTCCATATTCATGGCCTTAATGAGCGGTATTACGTCACCGCTCAGCGCTGGAGAGCTGCAGGAAGCCGGGGAGAGCTGCAGGAAGCCGGGGAGAACGCAGGATTGCCGGCCGGGACGTTCAGCGATGGCACGGGGAGGGTGAGTATGATGGAGGAGCATGGAGGAGGACAAGGAGCATGGAGCAGGATGGGGGGGAGGACGGAGAGCACGGAGCAGAACTGGGGAGGACGGAGAGCACGGAGCAGGACGGGGGGAGGACAGAGAGCACGGAGCAGAACGGGGGAGGACGGAGAGCATGGAACAGGACGGGGAGGACGGAGAGCACGGAGCAGGACGGGGGAGGACGGAGAGCACGGAGCAGGACGGGGGTGGGCACTGAGGAGAATGGGGAGTGCAGAGCTGGATGGGGGAGCACGGAGCAGGACGGGAGGATGGAAAGCACGAGCAGGACAGGATAATGGAGTAGGAGGAGGGGAGCACAGAGGAGAATAGGGGCGCACAGAGCTTTATGGGGAGCACAGAGCAGGACGGCAACTTATACACCCGGCTTATACGCGAGTCAATAAGTTTTCCAAGTTTTTTGTGGCAAAATTAGGGGGGTCGGCTTATACACGGGTCGGCTTATACGTGAGTATATACGGTAGATGCTGAAATGTTGACTCCTGGATTGACCACACAATTAGCAAAAAGGATTTAGATGCTGAAATTTATACTGCAAGCTGTACCACACAATTTGCACAAAGAATTTAGATTCTAAAATGTGGACTCCTTGCTGGACCACACTATTAGCACAAACTATTTAGATTCTGAAATGTGGTCTCTTGGCTGCACCATACTATTAGCAGAAAGGATTTAGATTTTGAAATGTGGCTTAGTATCTGGACCACACTATTAGCAGAAAGGATTTAAATTCAGAAATGTGGCCTGGTGTCTCGACCACACTATTAGCACAAAAGATTTAGATTCTGAAATGTGGACTCCTGGCTGAACAAGACTATTAGCACAAACTATTTAGATTCTGAAATGTGGACTCCTTGCTGGACTACACTATTTAGATTCTGAAATGTGGGGTCACGAACCACTAAGGTTAAGTCCAGCGGATGACACAACATACACAAAACAATGGGATGGAATGGGGAGAGGTAGGCCTTCACCGTAGCAAATAAGGGATGGGGCACCTCCTGAACTCCAACCTGTGCCTGCTCCTAAACTCCTCTAACGCCCTAAGCGGGTCCTTCCCCCACCGCTGTCTCGTGCCTAAACCCTGTTTGTCTCCTCCCTATTTCCTGGCTAGTGAACGGGCCGGCAAGAATGCTAGCCTCACCACTGCAGATGGCGAACAACACAGGGAGAGGGACAACAACAAGACAGACAGTAAAAGGGGAACTTAACTTAACAACTGTCTCTGCTGCAAAGCACCGCACAGCAGAGGAAAGGCACCAGGACCACAAACTCCACAAAACCAGCAGATTCACCATTGCAACCAGAGAGCACCTTGGTCAACAAAGATTGCTCTATCACCGACAGTCAGCTGATGCAACATTTGACTTTTTAAAGCATAGTAGAAGTGGTCACCACCCACATCAGCTGACTAGCAATCAAAGCAGCTGCCAGCAAGGAATCTGACAATTAACCCTAGCTGCCCTGAAATGAAAAAAGCTACATTTAAATTATAGCGGAATTATAGAGCTGCCACGAATCCAAAATGACTTGTGACATGTGGACTCTTGGCTGGACCACACTATTAGCACAAACTATTTAGATTCTGAAATGTGGACTTCTGGCTGCACCACACTATTAGCACAAACGATTCAGATTTTGAAATGTGAACTCTCCTGGATGCACCACATGTCACATGACCTCGGGTCGCTGATGGGTTGGAATGACAACCCGGGGTCAGGAAAAGACCCCTGTGATTGTCATTGCTGGATAGCTATGAGTGCCGCCTAGTGGACAGCTTCAGCTTCAAGTCTCCCATGGAGACTATTGAAGCAAGTAAAAAGTAAAAAAAATGTTTTTAAAATATTAAAAAAATAAATAAAATGTAAAAGTTCAAATCACCCCCCTTTCGCACAATTCAAAATAAAACAATAAAAAAATTAAA
>JARQOD010000005.1:453376548-453463790 GCA_033576555.1 Oophaga sylvatica
TACCATGACTATTTATATCTGACTTTTGATCGCGTGTTATTGCACTTTTTCCAAGCGGTATAATGATACCGCTTGGAAAAAGTATAATTTACTACTTTTTGTGGGTTTTTTTTTACGGCTTTCACTGAAGGGGTTAACTAGGGTTACGCTTTTATAGATGGGATTTTTACGGACGTGGCGATACCTAACATGTGTATGTTTTTTGTTTTTTATTTTTTTATTACATAAAAATGTGTATTTTTTAGGGGATTTTTTTTAAATTATTTTTTAATATTTTTTCTACAATTTTTTTTAAAAAATGATTTTTTTTAACTTGTCCCTTTATGGGACTTTCACTTTTTTTACTTTTTATTGCAGTTACAATGCATTGCAATGCTCTGGCATTGCAATGCATTGCAACTATAGTGGAAGCTGCTGTGACAATGATCACAGCAGCTTCCCGTAGCTAAATGACCCGGAGGTTCTCATGACAACCCCCGGTCATCAAGGCAGAGATCGGCCCCTGCAAATACATTGCAGGGTGCCGATCTGAGGCAGAGGGAGCTCCCGACCCTCTGCCTCCCCCCTGAGCTCTGCGATCGCGCTCGATCGCAGCAGTCAGGGGTTAACAGCCAGGGGCGGTGGGGGCTCCGCTCCTGGCTGTCAGTGCAGGAAGCCTGGCCACTGCAGCGCCGGCTCCTGCACTGATCGCGCTGGAGAAGCTGAAATTTCAGCTTCTCCTGCACGATCGCTGCTGTGTTTGGTCAGTCAGATTGACTGACCAAGCACAGCGCTGTAGGTGCGGGGACCGACGGCAAAGGTCCCCGCACCGCTTGCCGTGCCTGTCAGCTGTCTGTGACAGCTGTCGGCACTGATCTACCACTGCGTGTTTACACGCAGTGGTAGATCAAAGCCATGACGTGCAGAGTCCGTCCTGGTGCCGGAACTGACACCTTGCCATGACGGACTCTGCACGTCAGTGGACATTAAGGGGTTAAGTCATAATATCATATTATTATGAGTAAATACAGTAATTTACTTTGTTCAACCATAGGAAACTTGTCTGAATTACTCACATAGGACTCCTTCTTCTTACATAATTTTCTACCTTTGTAAATATTAGAAGTACAACCATCATATAACATTGCCATTGGGGCCTGTGTATATTCTGCAATTAAAGGGATTGTCCGGTCCAAATTGATAAGTCTGCAGTCACTGAGACTTATGATTTGCCGATCTCTGAATTTTGCTTGGCTGGTTATAGAAAATACAAGGGAACCCAGGCAGTTTTTTTTAACTATTTATGTACAGTGCAGGAGCCGGCTGATAAATACTCCCATCAGCCTTTCCTGCTCTCACTGTATTTAGTGGCAGCATACGTTGGCTAAGTAGTCGCCTCTTATAGATGCCTCTCCATTACTAAGCCATGGGCTTGATGTCACCTCACAATACAAAGGTGACATCAACCCCACAAATATGAACCTCACTTACCACCGCTACGGGGCAAGTGGGAAAAGCCAGGCAAAGCGTCAGAATTGGCACCCTTTTCTAGGTGGCTGCAGGCTGTTATCTTTAGGATGGAGGGGTTAATATCCATAGTCAGCCTGAGAATACCATCCCCAAACTGTCTGCTTTAGCTTGGCTGGTTGTCAAAAATGGGGAGGACCCCACGCCATTTTTTTTATTTTAAATTATTTATTTAAATAATTAAAAAGTAGTGTGGTGACCTCTCTATTTTTGAAAACCAGTCTTGCTGAAACTGACAGCTGAGGTTTGCCGCCGACAGCAGTCAGTTTTGCTTGGCTGGTTATCAAAAATACAGAGGAAACCACGCCATGACTACTCCCATCAGCCGCTCCTGCATTAAGGCTGGAGTCACACACAACCACAAAAATCGGTCCGTTTTAGACGGTCGATTGTCGGATCAAAATGCAAACATCACACATCCTTCTGGCATCCGATTTTCCTTCAAAGATGCGATTTAATCGCATGTGTGTGTACCTTGTAACATCCGATTTTCATCCGACTTGCGAGATTTTCTCGCAGGCTTGCAAAACTGACATATAATGGATCCAAAAGAATAGTATTTAAATGCCAAAAGAAAGAATAGATATATACACATAGAGCACATATATATATATAATATATATATATATATATATACATGTCATTGTGACATATATATATACATATATTTATAATTCTTAAACTTCTACATACTGTAATAGCCGCTAATTCAATTGCCGGCTTCAGTGAAATCACAGAAGCCGACATGAAATGATACATTGTTTCCACACATTTAACCTTGTAATTTCATGTATTTTTATATATGTTTGAAACATACAATTACATGAGTATATGTGTGCTAAATTTCAGACATGTAGGGGTTAATTAAAGGTGTAAATTCGTTGAAAAAAAATGCGTGGGCTCCCGCTGTATTTTCTCCACCAGACAGACAAAGCAAGCGAGTGGGGGCAGATAATAATAGCCTAGGGAGGGTACATTTTTTTGTGCCCCCCCTGGCTACTAACATCTGCCCCCAGACACCCCAGAAAGGGCAAATCTATAATTAGATTCGCCCTTTCTGGCACTTTGCCCGTCTATTCCCATTGCCCTGTAGCGGTGGCGAATGGGTTAATAATCTGGCGTTAATGTCACCTTAGTATTGAAAGGTGACCTTAAGGCAGGTTAATAATTGATAGCTGTCAATTAGACAACTATCAATTATTAATCCTATTGTATGAAAGAAAAATCAAACACACACAGTTTAATAAAAAAGAAGTTTAATGAAATAATCACACAGTTTTTGACCATATTTTATTTTCCTGCTAAAACCATTTCCTGTAATAAAAATAAAATAAAAAAGCAAAATTATTCTTACCAATCCGATGTACAGTCAGGTCCCACGCTGTAATCCATCAGAAAGGGTTAACAGGTTACAGTTAGCAGGGAGATAATTCTGTCTACTAGCTGTAACACCCCTGAATGAATAAGTTCCTCTCCCAGCGAAAGTAGAGGAATAGATTCATGAATGGAGCTTAATTGATTTATTGGCAATTTAACTTTAGTGACCTGACCTAAAGGGAAAGTGAACACAATCAATTAAGCTTCATTCATGAAACAGATCCTCTCCTGTCGCCAGGAGAGGAACTTATTCATTCAGGAGCTTTGAGCTGAGTATGCAGGATTACTTGCACTGCTTGGCTCAAAGCTAGTTAACCCTTTGTGAAGGATTACAGCGTGGGACGTGACAGATCGGCGGAATAGGTAAGAATAATGTTGTTTTATTTTTTTTTCTTTATTTTAGGAGATCAATGGCTTCGCACGGATTAAGTGTAAAATAAAATATGGTCAAAAAAAGGTGTTTTTATTTCATTAAAATAATTTTTAATTAATGTGTCTGTGTTTTTTTAATTTACTACAATAGGATTAATAATTGATAGTTGTCTAATTGACAGCTTTCAATTATTAACCTACCTTAAGGTCACCTTTCAATACTAAGGTGACATTAAGGTGAGATTAACCCATTCGCCACCGCTACAGGGCAATGGGAATAGACGGGCAAAGTGCCAGAAAGGGCGAATCTAATTATAGATTTGCCCTTTCTGGGGTGTCTGGGGGCAGATGTTGGTAGCCAGGGGGGCACAAAAAAAATGTACCCTCCCTAGGCTATTATTATCTGCCCCCACTCGCTTGCTTTGTCTGTCTGGTGGAGAAAATACAGCGGGAGCCCACGCATTTTTTTCAACGAATTTACACCTTTAATTAACCCCTACATGTCTGAAATTTAGCACACATATACTCATGTAATTGTATGTTTCAAACATATATAAAAATACATGAAATTACATGGTTAAATGTGTGGAAACAATGTATCATTTCATGTCGGCTTCTGTGATTTCACTGAAGCCGGCAATTGAATTAGCGGCTATTACAGTATGTAGAAGTGTAACAACTATAATTATATGTATATATATATGTCACAATGACATATATATATATATATAATATATATGTGGATTCTATGTGTGGATATGTATTGATTCGATTCTTTATTAAAGCTGTCAGTGTGCTTTTACAGTATAGGCAGGGATGAATTGCCGGCTTTTCTAAAGGACACTAATCGCAAGTCACACAGTGTGGTCCGTTTTCAATCCGATTTTTGCATTGGCGATAGTCGACCCACAATCGGTGACAATCGCAGCATGCTGCGATTGTACACGGACGTTTAAAACGGACCACAAAAAATCGGATACTGGGAGCTGCTCCATAGATTAACATAGGTCCGACTGCAATGCGATTTTTCATCGCATTGCAGTCGTCCGATTCTGTCGCCAGTGTGACGCCGGCCTAACTGTTATTAGCGGCATCAGGCGTCGGCTGATGGCAGCAGTAGTCCCATCAGCAGAGACCAATGACCGGAGGTAAACTTTATAGCTCCAATCATAGCTGCGCATTCACGCTGTCATTTGATAGTGTGGGAATTGCAGCTATCTGACCAGCGGTGATGATTTTACCGCCGATCAGAAGCAGTGTTTGCCACGATGTCATGCACATGACAGTGTGACAAACACCCGATGTTCGGGGGGGCCGAACCCAAACAGTAACACGGATGTCCTAGTGAAGTCTGTATTCGGTGTCCATGCCCAAACAGTAGGTATTCATTACGGACACCGAACTTTACTGTTCGGCTTCACCCATCTCTACTGCTGATGTTACTAACAATTTTATGAAATGTGGAGACTCCAAGTTGTGTCTCTATCTGGTGGGTTGCCTCTAGTGGAAGATGTTTCAAAGCCCCATTATACTATTTTTACTCTGGGAAATTGATGCCACTGTAGTGGTGTCTTTGACTAATTTTTGGATATGTTTGGACTCCAAGTTGAGTTTCCTTCATGTCTGTTGCCTGCAGCAGTAGGGCTTCCAGACTGGTATGCCTTTACTTACTTTCAGTCAACTGACTGTGTTACTGTTCTTAAATTTTTTAAACAATAGTAATCTACGAAGCTGATATTTGTGCCACCTGAGTGTAGCTGAGCAGAAAAGTTTGAGCTGTTGCATGTGGTATCAGGGCTCCCAGCACAGCAGCCCTACACTGGTCCTTCACCCACCTTTTAATTTTAACTTAAATACAAAGCTGTAAATGCTTGCCCAGATCTTGGCTCATAAATGGCCCATGCCTGACTGCTGCTGTGCCATTATAACTTTTCTACTCTGGTTCAAAAGATGTCACTTTTCATAGTGTCTGCCCTTTATTTTTGGAAATGTTTAGACTCCAAGATGGGTCTCCTTCAAGTGTGTTGCCTGAATTTGGCAGGGCTCTCAGATCTCAAGGCCTATACCTGTCACTTCTCCACCCATTACTGATCAATGTTTAAGCTAGAAATGCTGGTCCAAGCCCTGTTCCAGGCCCTGTCGCATACATCCATGCACTTATATGATTATACTATTTGTACTCTGTGTCAGTTGGGTGGATGGAGAATTGTGATGCGGGGGAAATAAGGGTAATTTTGGTTCCACCTCTGAGGACTGTAATGTGTGTGATGTTAAAGTGGAGGAAGAGGAGGAGAGGTCACTTGATGCAACGCTTGCCATCCACTGGCGCATATGTTCTTTCTGACCCTTATCTACAAGGCGTACCGCTGTGTGACTGCCAAAGAAATGGAGTCGAGTAGTCTGTCCAGTAACAGAAGTTGTAAGTTGTCTTTGGATAGGGCGAGCCAGTGTTTGTGCAGTAGAGCTTTCATTAATATTACCACCTACCCCATGTATACCTCAAACACCAAGCCTATTCCCCCTTCCACCATGACCACACTTTTTCTCACTCCTGTTGGGTGTACCATTCCCCTCTTCTAACCAGCTGTTTCACAACCCTAGGCACCCCTGTGAGTCTCTATTCAGTAAATTAAAAATTTGTATTTATTTGTTGTGATAGTGTGTCTGGACCACAGAATTAGGAAAAAAGATTTACATGCTGAAATGTGGACTGATGTCTGGACCACAAGGTTAGCACAAAGGATTTACAGTATATACTCATGTATAAGCCGAGATTTTCAGCACCTTTTTTTGTGCTGAAAATGCCCCCTCGGCTTATACATGAGTCATATGGCAGAAACCAGCGGGGGAGGGATGCGGCGGCAGGTGGCTGGGACATCATACTCACCCTCCCCGTGCCATCGCTGAACGTCCCTGCAATCCTGCGTTCTCCCCGGCTTCCTGCAGCTCTTCCCGGCTTCCTGCAGCTCTCCAGCGCTGAGCGGTGACGTAATACCCGCTCATTAAGGTCATTTAATATGGACGCGACACCACTCCCATGGGCGTGGCCTCCATATTCATGGCCTTAATGAGCGGTATTACGTCACCGCTCAGCGCTGGAGAGCTGCAGGAAGCCGGGGAGAGCTGCAGGAAGCCGGGAGAACGCAGGATTGCCGGCCGGGACGTTCAGCGATGGCACGGGGAGGGTGAGTATGATGGAGGAGCATGGAGGAGGACAAGGAGCATGGAGCAGGATGGGGGGGAGGACGGAGAGCACGGAGCAGAACTGGGGAGGACGGAGAGCACGGAGCAGGACGGGGGGAGGACAGAGAGCACGGAGCAGAACGGGGGAGGACGGAGAGCATGGAACAGGACGGGGAGGACGGAGAGCACGGAGCAGGACGGGGGAGGACGGAGAGCACGGAGCAGGACGGGGTTGGGCACTGAGGAGAATGGGGGAGTGCAGAGCTGGATGGGGGAGCACGGAGCAGGACGGGGAGGATGGAAAGCACGAGCAGGACAGGATAATGGAGTAGGAGGAGGGGAGCACAGAGGAGAATAGGGGCGCACAGAGCTTTATGGGGAGCACAGAGCAGGACGGCAACTTATACACCCGGCTTATACGCGAGTCAATAAGTTTTCCAAGTTTTTTGTGGCAAAATTAGGGGGGTCGGCTTATACACGGGTCGGCTTATACATGAGTATATACGGTAGATGCTGAAATGTTGACTCCTGGATTGACCACACAATTAGCAAAAAGGATTTAGATGCTGAAATTTATACTGCAAGCTGTACCACACAATTTGCACAAAGAATTTAGATTCTAAAATGTGGACTCCTTGCTGGACCACACTATTAGCACAAACTATTTAGATTCTGAAATGTGGTCTCTTGGCTGCACCATACTATTAGCAGAAAGGATTTAGATTTTGAAATGTGGCTTAGTATCTGGACCACACTATTAGCAGAAAGGATTTAAATTCAGAAATGTGGCCTGGTGTCTCGACCACACTATTAGCACAAAAGATTTAGATTCTGAAATGTGGACTCCTGGCTGAACAAGACTATTAGCACAAACTATTTAGATTCTGAAATGTGGACTCCTTGCTGGACTACACTATTTAGATTCTGAAATGTGGGGTCACGAACCACTAAGGTTAAGTCCAGCGGATGACACAACATACACAAAACAATGGGATGGAATGGGGAGAGGTAGGCCTTCACCGTAGCAAATAAGGGATGGGGCACCTCCTGAACTCCAACCTGTGCCTGCTCCTAAACTCCTCTAACGCCCTAAGCGGGTCCTTCCCCCACCGCTGTCTCGTGCCTAAACCCTGTTTGTCTCCTCCCTATTTCCTGGCTAGTGAACGGGCCGGCAAGAATGCTAGCCTCACCACTGCAGATGGCGAACAACACAGGGAGAGGGACAACAACAAGACAGACAGTAAAAGGGGAACTTAACTTAACAACTGTCTCTGCTGCAAAGCACCGCACAGCAGAGGAAAGGCACCAGGACCACAAACTCCACAAAACCAGCAGATTCACCATTGCAACCAGAGAGCACCTTGGTCAACAAAGATTGCTCTATCACCGACAGTCAGCTGATGCAACATTTGACTTTTTAAAGCATAGTAGAAGTGGTCACCACCCACATCAGCTGACTAGCAATCAAAGCAGCTGCCAGCAAGGAATCTGACAATTAACCCTAGCTGCCCTGAAATGAAAAAAGCTACATTTAAATTATAGCGGAATTATAGAGCTGCCACGAATCCAAAATGACTTGTGACATGTGGACTCTTGGCTGGACCACACTATTAGCACAAACTATTTAGATTCTGAAATGTGGACTTCTGGCTGCACCACACTATTAGCACAAACGATTCAGATTTTGAAATGTGAACTCTCCTGGATGCACCACATGTCACATGACCTCGGGTCGCTGATGGGTTGGAATGACAACCCGGGGTCAGGAAAAGACCCCTGTGATTGTCATTGCTGGATAGCTATGAGTGCCGCCTAGTGGACAGCTTCAGCTTCAAGTCTCCCATGGAGACTATTGAAGCAAGTAAAAAGTAAAAAAAATGTTTTTAAAATATTAAAAAAATAAATAAAATGTAAAAGTTCAAATCACCCCCCTTTCGCACAATTCAAAATAAAACAATAAAAAAATTAAATATACACATATTTGGCATCACCACATTCAGAATCACCAGATCAATCAATATATCAATATATAAAAATAATTAATCCAATCGGTAAACGGCGTAGCAAGAAAAAAAATCAAAACGCCAGAATTACGTTTTTTTGATCGCTGCAACATTGCAATAAAATGCAATAGTGGACGATCAAAAGAATGTATCTGCACCAAAATGGTATAAATAAAAACATCAGATTGCCACTCAAAAATAAGCCCTCACCTGGCCCCAGATCCCGAAAATTGAAGACGCTACGGCAACTTTTATTTTTTTACAAACTTTGGAATTTTTTTTCACCACTTAGATAAAAAAGAACCTAGACATATTTGATGTCTATGAACTCGTAATGACCCGAATAATCATAATGGCAGCTCAGTTTTAGCATTTAGTGAACCTAGTAAAAAGCCAAATAAAAACAATTGTGGTATTGCACTTTTTTTGCAATTTAACCACACTTGGAATTTTTTTCCCATTTTCTGTTACACGACATGGTAAAACCAATGGTGTTGTTCAAAAGTACAACTCGTCCCACAAAAACAAGCCCTCACATGGTCATTTTTACCAAAAATTAAAAAAGTTATGGCTCTGAGAAGAAGGGGAGCAACAAATGAAAATGTAAAACCAAAAATACCCCTGGTCGTTAAGGGTTAAATCAATCAAAAACGCAGGCAAAAATGCAAGTTTTTGCAGGTGCGTTTTTCCTTCAAGGAAATTCAGAAATTTTACTCAACGTGTGCACATACACTTATTGGTATTATATTACTGTACTCTCCCATAGACTATTCTGTGGAATGGAATACATTTCCTTGGTATATAGCCCTCAAAAGTGCATAGCCTTTATGAGTCTAAGGCTGGAGTCACACAACTGTATGATACGGCCGAGTGCTATGTGATAAATAGTGTTGAGCGATACTTCCCGATATCCATAAGTATCGGATCGGATTGGATCGGACCGATACCCAAAAAGTATCGGGTATTGCCGATTCCGATACCGGAAACCCAATGCAAGTCAATGGGACAGAAATATCGTAATTAAAAAAAAACCTTTCTTTCCTTGTAAACACTAGATATCCACACATAGAATACATATTGTAAGACAGTGAGTGAATATGTGATGAATGGGGTGTACATTTCACCTAGGTATAAGGGAAATGTGTGGCTTTGTAAACCTAGTGGTAGAGAAAGGTCACTACACCTCACATTCAGCACACACTTGCAGCACAAGCCTGAAACTACTCAGGTCTTAATTAGGAGACCAGAAGTAGGTGTCTGCAAACACAATCTGAGAGCTAGTTTAGTCTGGACACAGGAAGGTGTCTCGGCACAAGAAACAGTCTCCAAGAGTGTTAGAGCTGTCTTTAGCCTGGACACAGAGAGGTGTCCTGGCACAAGGAAGCAGTCTCCAAGAGTGTTTGAGCTATCTCAGTTTGGGTGCAGGAAGGACCCCGGACATAGGAGTAGTCTCAGTGCGAATCCGTGTGAATAGCGGCTGAATAGGAGTGGATCTCTATCAAGTCTGGTCATGGAAGGTGCCTTCAGACACAAGGAGGAGTATCTGTGAAGCTCCATACTGGTAACATATATCATGTGTGTTGTTTTGGGCACAGACTGGTAGAGTCTGGACCCGGATAGACAGGGCAATCGATTTATGTGTAATTAGTGGCTAGACAAGCCAGGTTTTCTGTTTATGCTTTGTTTTATCTGTGTGCTGTGGACTTTAATAAAGCTGGTTGCGGCCAGTTTTGCACCAGAACTGCTGTCTGAATGAACTGTTTTCATGCCATTCTGTCTACCCAGACAGCGATCCTAGAGCTAAATACCCTGGAAATGTTACAATATATATATATATATATATATACATGTCATTGTGACATATATACATATATTTATAGTTCATACACTTCTACATAGTAAAATAGCCGCTGATTCAATTGTCGGGCAATGCCGGCTTTTGTGAAATTATAGAACCACCCGACATGAAATGAGACATAGTTTACATAGAGTTAACCATGTCATTTCATGTAGTTTGATATATGGTTTTCACTAACAATTACATGAGTGTATGTGTGCAAAATTTCACACATGTAGGGGTTAATTAAAGGTGTAAATTCGTTGTAAAAAAACGCATTTTTTTTCTACGAATTCCTCCGACGCAGTCCAAAATCACGAGTGTCCCACGACGAGTCCAGCTCTGCTACATCTGGATGCCAGGCTGAGCCTGACATCCAGATGTAGCAGAGCTGCTTACCTGAGGAGATTCCCCGGCGGTGACGTCATCGGACTGCTTTACGGCCAGCTGTTGCGAGAGAACAGCTGGCCGAGATTACCCAGCACCCGACAGCACGTGCAGTTATCGCGAGAAGCTGCACGTGACCGCCAGGGAGAGGGTAATGGCCGGCCATCCAGGAGGACGTGACTGGGGATCTTCTGCCAGGTAAGTGCTGAGTCCTGACTCCTGACAGACCCGACCGACACTGACAGTGACACTTTCGGTAAGTTCCTGTGTCACGTACTTCGTTCTGTGACACAGGAACTTCCCATATACTTTACAGGAAATTCCGATTCCGGTATCCGATATGCAAAAAATATTGGATCTCAGAATCGGAATTCTGATACAGCGAATATCGGCCGATTCCCCATATTTGCAGTATCGGAATGCTCAACACTAGTGATAAAACATTGCATGGCACTCAGCCCAGTGTTACTCTATGGGGCAATCCTGAACAGTGTATTTTTTCTCTGGCTTATTCGGCGTGCATGTGAAATCGTAGCATACTGCGATTGGCACGAAACTTGGCTCATTTGCACCATGTAAGTCTATGGGTGTGAGTGACACAATGCTCAGCACTCAGATATCAGAGCAGTGAGATACACGCCAACGCCAGCAGCGGAGGAGATGGAGAAATTAATTTCCCCACTTCCTCCGCAACTGTACTGTGGCCCTCTATGTGCGAGAAGCTCGGAGAACAGTAGCTTCACACTCGGCTCCCACATGCAGCAGAGCAGGAACTGAGGGTCATTAGCATATCGCATCCGATGCTCTCACATCGGATGCCATACGCTAGTGACACCAGCCTAAGATTACCTTTATGCCTAATACAGGGTGCATCTGAGTCCCTAATTTTTGGCAGTTCTAGCTTCCTTCATAAATTACACTGAGATTTCTTATTTTTTAATAAAAAAATCCATTTTGGTTTACTTAAATTAAATTATTTTGAAATACTTTTTAAATTTGGCTTTATATAGAAGTCATTATATAGAAGCAATCTTTTTCAACAAATTTTTCATGTAAAATGCAATTTCTTGTCGATTTTGAATGTTTTATTGTCACTCCTTGAAGTGGAGTAAAAGTGTTACATCATTATTCTCAGCAGCGATCTGAGAGTCAGAGAAGCTTCCAGGGGTCTTTCCAATGCTGTTCTCCTTCCATTCAGCACTTTTCTCATTAATTTAAACATTTTCACTGCCCAGACCTCATTGTAGGATCTGCCCAAAAAAGGTTGGCTTTCCCCTTGACTCCCATTATAGTCGTTACTCAAAAAGAGCATGCGAGTATTAGGAACTGCTCGGATCGAACACCAAACCCTATATAAATCAATGGGAACCCAAACTTCAGTGCCTTAAAATGTCTGTAAAATGGTCGTAGTAAGGGCTAGGGGGATTCAAAAGGAAGAAACATGGGGGCAAGAGCAGGACAATTGCCCTGCAAGCAAATGTGGATAGAGAAATGACTTAAAGGGGTTCTGTCACAATAGCAATCATGGTAAAATAGGAAGTAAATGAATAACATAAAATTTTTAACAATTCCTGCACTAAGACTGAGGCATGTTACCGCCAGTCCAGTTAAAAATTTCACCCACAGAGAATGGGGCACAGTATCCTCACAGTTCTGAAATGTCAGCTCCAGTAGCATATGTTCCAAATGCGGCAGATGAAAACCTGGTACAATGATCTTGGATCGAGCTGGCGGTCCACCACAAGGCTTGCTACTGGCAGCCCAGTTAAAAATTTCACCCATAAAGCATGTTTCCACATTTCCCCCACAGAAGCAGATAACACATTTCATACCTAGACAATGGGGCACAGTACCCTGACAGGAAGGGTTGCAGAGTACACACAGTAAATTTTTAGCAAATGTTTTTGATGTTTATATTAATACTGTATATTTTTAGATAGCTTTTGCAATAATTGATGCTGTTATAATTTGCCAAGTATAGCAAAATCTTTATACTCTATGCTATAATGTAACAAAACTAACAATGTTTTATTACAAATTGTAAGCACGTGAATTGGAGCATTTTCCGTTTTAAAAGTTTCATCTTTGAATATTCGGTGCCAAATCTTATTCACTACCAAAGTGTCATCAATTCTTTCTGACAAGTTTAATGCTCAGAAGCTTAGAGGTTGTTAGATTATAACTTCTAGGTTTCATAATTCACGACTGATGTATCTTCATGGAGAAGTAAAAAATGGAATAATTGTTTAACTTAAATAACGAAGCCTAGGTAGTCTTGAAATATATTAACAACTTGAAGCATTGTAGATCATATTATATTTCTTACATTCCTACTATCCAAGACCTATAAGAATTTAGAATAAGCCAGCAAATGTATTTTTGTATCATTTTAGGGCAATAAACATGCAATATGACATAATCAAGAAGCTTTTTTTATTATACATATGAGAGACATGTCTGCTTCCCACTGGGTAATTAGAACGAGAGACCACCTTGGCATGTCAGATCCAGCTGAATGGGGCAGACGGTGTAGTATAAAGGCACTGCCACACTTAGCGACCGCACAAGCGATCATGACAACGACACGACCTGGCGAGATCGCTAGTGCGATCGCCATGTGATCGCTAGTTAGATTCCAAACACAACTCATCAGCGATCTGTGATTCCAAACACATCTCATCAGCGATCTGTATAACGACCTCTGCGGTCGTTGGGAAAACCTAGTCCCACCTGCGACGCTGGTAAAGTCGTCCATAAAGGGTGTCACACTCAGCGATTCAGGCTCACCAGCGGGACACCAACGACCAAAAAACGGCTCAGAACGTTCATAAGCGATCAGTGACATCTCAGGAGGGGCCACATCGCTGCTACATGTCACACACAGCTGCGTCGCTAACGAGATCGCTACTGCGTCATAAATGGTGATGCAGTAGCGATCTCGTTAGCGATCTCGCTAGCGATCTCGCTTAGTGTGGCATACCCTTAACTCTTTACATCTAGTGAAAAGATGCATTTGTAATCAAGTCCATTATCCAGAGGTGATAATAGCCTGCTCATGTACAGACATGAATTCATGAACTAATGGGAGCAAACAGAAAATGTACAGTATGTCTAGCAGGCCTTCACTACATACTGGAAAGGGCATAGGTTGGCAGCCTTTAGACTGAAAGTATCACTTTTGCTAAAGGAACATGGTGCAAAGAAATTTATATTTTAGAAATATATGCTAAGCTTCATCCACTTCACCAAGATGTTGAATATTTTCAATGGCTGGAAATGTTACCATTAATTTTTAATACTATTATATAACATTTTTTTTACCTAAATCATTAATTCTCAAAGCAATAGCTTCACAGGTCACAGCTTCACTGACTCTGGCTCTACATTGAGGCCGGCTGTCAGTCAGGCCAGAGGCGTATTTACAGCAACCGTTCTGTATACTTAGAGCGGTGACTAAATTGGCACCGGCATTGCCCCCGTGACAAAATACTGAATGCTGGCAGGGAGAATAAAGATCATTTTCTCCCTGCTACATTCGGCTGCGTGCAGGTATCGGACAGCATTGTAACATTGTTAATCTGCAGATTAACTGCATATCTGCAGGTAAACAGCATTATTCCTGGTGACAGGTTCCCTTTAAATTTTTGGAACATTGATAACATTTGTATAAACATATAAGCTGTCTAATGTCCTTCTAAAAAAATAAAAAAATAGGACTATAGTCATGGTAAGCTATAGTAAACCTATTGTAAATGTCAATAATTAACAATATTGTGTCATATAACTGTTTTAACTGCCCTTTTAATGTTTTTTAAATTTCAGATTTTCTTTTCATAAACCCAAGTTATCAATTTTATAAAATCAACATATAAACTTAAATATACTATTAACATCTCAGATCAGAAAATTTTTGCTCTTTGTGTTTTAGTTTTTTCCTTACTTTCTTCAAAGACCCATTACTTAAAAAAATGTTTATTGACATATAAGGGCTTTGTCTAGAAAGTACTGAAAAGCAGGAAAAAATTTCTATTGATGGACTGAGTGAGGATTTTTATTGATGCAATTTTTTAGCATATAACATTAATTTGATTGCTTATTAGTACATTTTTCTGAGGGAGAAGATGGTACAAAAAGGCAATTCTGTGGTTTTAACTTTTTATGCCGATTACCATTCAGATTAATTCCATATTTTAGTAGATTAGACTTTTATGAATACAGCAATACCAATTATGATTATTTTTTTATTTTTCTGGAGGGAAAAGGTGACTGATTTTAATTTTTATTTTTTTTATATTTTCATAATATTTTAATTTTTACATTTTTTTGTTTGCCCCCTTAAAGGACTTGAACATCATTTGATCACTTCAACTATATACTGCAATATTTTATTATTGCAGTTCGTAGTAAAAATTTTGTCTCTCTCGGGCAGCCTGTGGGTAGGTCTTTCCTTGGTTTCTCTGGCTTGGAGCAGGAAGATAAGTCTCTGTCGACAGTCCTGCCCCAAAGCGCGGGCATATCATTAACTGAAAACTTCTAATACTGATTACTAGAGATGAGCGATTTTGCCTTTTTTAGGGTCGAGTCGGGTTTCATGAAACCCGACTTTCTCAAAAGTCGAGTCGAATACGAAGTCGGCCGACTAACGGAAATGGTCGGGTCGGAGTCGGAAATCCGACCCCAATACAAGTCAATGGAGAATAAAAGTCGGCAGGGAGTGGAGGACAGTAAACCCACCTACAGTGCCCATTTCAATGCCAAGGACATCAATTCTTATTACTTAAGCTTGTCAACCTTAATTAACTTTATAAGAATAGTAACGCATTGAAAACTGGGGGTTATTTGGCTAAAGTTGTGGGGAGTGGCAGTGCTGGCTCCAGGTTTTCGTGGGCCCCGGGCCAAAGAGTCTCAGTGGGCCCTTTTAACACATACCACAAATCATGATGCTCCGATACGGCAGAGAAATATAGGTATAGCACAATGACAAATACTTCACTTCTTACATTACATGAGTGATATCTATTTTAAATTCTACAATAGCTCAAAAAACGGACAGTATAGTCCTCCATACAGTATTATGGGCATGACATAGTGCGCCATATAGAATGATGAGCCCCATATATTGCTCTATACAGAATAATAAGCCCCATATATTGCTCAATACAGAATGGGCTCCATATAATGCTCCATACAGAATAGGCCCCATATGTGCTCCATATGATGCTCCATATATAAAGGGCCCTATATGATGCCCCATAAATAATGAACCCCATATGATGCGCCATATATAATGGGCCCCATGGATGATGCTCCAGTGTATAATGGGCCCTATCTATGATGCTCAAGTGTATGATGGGCCCAATATATAATTCTCCAGTATATAATGCTCCCCATATATTGCTCCAACCATTAAAAAAAATGAAATACCTCTCCTCGCTGGGCACTGCTCTACTCTGGACTCCTCAGCGTCGCCATCTTCCAGCTCTCTGCACTGTGACTGTTCAAGCAGAGGGTGCACAGAAGTGACATCATCGCGCTCTCTGACCTGAATGTCACTGTCAGGAAACGTGGAAGATGTCACAGCGGTGGAGCAGGGAGAGGTAAGTATTGCAAGTGCTGGTGTGGTGCCCCTGAGGGTTCAGTTGCCACAGAGGTGTTGCATCTCACCCAGAGGTGTGACACCTGACTCTCAGGTAAGGAGGAAGCACCCCTAGGACTCCACACCTCATCCAACACACACCATGTCAGCTGAGCATACAGATGTACCCTTCGGGAGGATAGTCTGACTCAGCCTAGTTAGAAAAGGGTATATATATGGGTGGGTGGAGTTAGCTGCAGCACTTTGGCTGCGTGATAGAGTAGATAGCAGCCAGTCTCTGACTGAGTCTTCGTCTGAGTTCACCTCAGGAAGAAACTGCTGAAGTTAGCGAACGGGTCCGAAAACCACGGACAGTGATTTATTCCGTCCGTGGCCCCATCCTGAAGAAGGAAGGACCAAGGCCATCAGGGAACGGCCGCTAGACTAGTGGGAAGCTTCAGGCCCTGCTAGTAAGCAGACGACGGTGATCACTTTATGGGTCACTGCCACTTCCACCAGCAGCATCCCCTGGAAGGAAGCTAACAGGACCAAGGACGTACAGAACTAATCTGTTTCCTGACAGGACCGCAGCTTCTGATCCGAAGGACTGTATGGTGAGGTGCTAGGAAGTAAGGAGTATAAAAGCACAGAGAGAGAAAAGGCCAGAAAGGAACATAGAAAGGGAGTCCTGGGAAGTGCGACCAATATACCTGAGGGTTGCTGGATCACTCACCTGGAGGACACAGTGCCAAGCGGGCAACTGTATGGTGCACAACAGACTGTGAGTAAACTGCACTTGAACTGTCTCCCTCATCATTCCAGCGACGCACACATTCCTTTCTGTTACATCCACAAGCACCATTCCTTCACTACCACTTTACCTGCCCTGGAAGAACTCTACCTCACCTGTAGGAGGTATACCAACTAGCTGCACTACACCATCTCTTCCAGAGGACTGGCACAGCAGCGCTGGTCACCCTGACCAGACACTACAGGTGGTGTCACGAATAACTACACGAACATTATCCCTGTAAATAGTCCCCTTTTTTGGTGAACGCCCAGGGCTACGGATCGAGTCGTGGCCACTGTGACATCCCCCATAGAAATCGACGGGCTCAGGTCCGAGTAGCCCACAGCCCTGGTGGGCGACTCACTGGAGCCCTGAACTAGCAGGGGGGCACACTTGTGGGCACCGGGAAGTGGCACAGGGCCCCTCATCGTACTCCGGTGTCTCTGACAGCGAGTGGGCCCCCCCACCTGCTCAGGGCACCGGCACTTGCCGGGTGCGCCAGGTGCTGACCCCGGCCCTGGGGGGGGTACAGCCCAGTTACGGAGATGGAAAAACTGGCATATGTTGAGGTGTAGGCTGTGTCAGCAGCTGCAAATGGAGAAATTGGAGAAGTCGGAGGTAGAGGAGGACAAAGCGAGCCATTTTGCTGGCAACCTATGTGTCATCAGGGGAAGGTGGGACAAAATCTTTTGAAACCCAGGCATGGTTCATTTTAATGAAGGTGAGATCATCAACATTTTAGGTCAACAGCTGGGTCCTTCTTTCTGTCAGGATTGATCCAGCAGCACTGAAGACTCTTTCTGATAGCACACTACCAGCAGGGAAAGCGAGCTCCTGTAAGGCGTATTGTGCCAATTCAGGCCAGGTGTCCAGTTTACAGGCCCAGTAGTCAAAGGAGAATGAACTGTGAGGGAGAACATCGATAGGGGAGGAGAGGTCATTTTGAACCATAGTTGACAACTGCTGTCTCCTGTCTGTTGCAATTGATTCAGTATTACCAGTCGTGTGAGCGTTACTCGAGAAATCAGACCACAACATGTTCATGAAACCCCTGTCTCCAACGCCATTTCGGCTGTGTGCAGCACAAACACCTCTTCCATTTGGCCCAGTACGGCTCGTGGTAGAACCTGCACCGCTGCTGTGTGCTGGGAATGCCTCTAACAAATGGTTTACCAGAGTAGCTTGTTTGTTCGCCAATATTAGGTTAGGTTCTCCTGTGGCATGATGTTCTGTAATTTGCCTTTAAAGCGCGGTCGAGGATGCTGGCCAACCAGTAGTCATCATCCTTCATAATTTTGGCAATGCGGGGGTCCCTTTTTAGGATTCGCAAGGCATAATCACACATGTGGGCCTATGTTCCAGGTGTCAATGATGCACTGCCAGTGGTGGGTGGAGTAGCACTTTCTGCCAAATCCACATCCCTCGATTCACGCACAAACCCTGTACCTGACCTTGGCAAGCCAACATTTTCTCTTGCCCCCTGAGAAGCATCATCCTCCCCAAGATAATCATCCCCCTCATCCTCCTCCTCTTCCTCTTCTTCCTCCACCTCGTTCAGGACATTTCTCTGAGCAGACAATACCTGACTGTCATGAAGGCTACCCTCCTCCTCCTCCGCTGCAGACGCCTGATACTTAATGTGCGTCAAAGTTTGCATGAGCAGACGCATAAGTGGGATGCTGATGCTTATGATGGCGTCGTCTGCGCTTACCAGCCGTGTGCATTCCTCAAAACACTGAAGGACTTTACAGAGGTCTTTCAGCTTTGACCACTGCACACCCGACAACTCCATGTCCGCCCTCAAACTGCCTGCCTGTGGATTCTCCCACAAATGCATTACAACCTGCCTCTGTTCGCACAGCCTCTCAACCATGTGCATGGTGGAGTTCCACCTAGTTGCAACATCTATGATTAGGCGGTGCTTGGGGAGGTGGAGCGATTGCTGCAGCCTCTGCATACAACTGGAGTCTAATGTTGAGCGACGGATGTGTGAGCACAGTCTTCGCACCTTATGGAGCAGGGCTGGTAACTCTGGATAATTATTTATGAAGCACTGCACCACCAGGTTCAAGGTGTTAGCCAGGCAAGGTATGTGTCTGAGTTTTGCCAGGGCTATGGCCGCCACAAAATTTCGGCCGTTATCACTGACTACCTTGCCTGGCTCAAGATGTAGACTGCCCAGCCATGACTCAGTTTCTCGCTGCAAGTAGTCGGCCAGTACCTCCGTGGTGTGTCTGTTTTTAGCCCAAAGACATAATCTTTAAAACAGCCTGCTGACGCTTACCACTAGCTGTTCGATAGAGGGACACCTCGTGTGCAACACTGGCAGCTGCGGATGGAGTGCTCGTGCGACTGCGCTCTGTCGACGAGCTTTCGCTTCTGGAGAAGGAGGAGGAGGGTCGAACGCCTACAGCCAACTGTTGCCTATACCGTGGGCTAGGCAGCACTGTCCCACCACCGCTGTCCCCTGTGGACCCTGCATCCACCACATTAACCCAGTGCGCAGTGATGGACACGTAACGGCCTTGGCCATGCCTACTGGCCCATGCATCTGTTGTGAGGTGCACCTTTCTACTCACTGATTGTTTGAGTGCATGGACAATGCTGTCTTTCACATGCAGGTGGAGGGCAGGGATGGCTTTTCTAGAAAAGAAGTGCCGACTGGGTAGGTTATAGCGCGGGACAGCGTAGGCCATGAGGTCTCGGAACGCTGCGCTTTCAACCAAACAGAAGGGCATCATCTCTAATGAGATCAGTTTGGCAATGTAGGCGCTCAAAGCCTGTGAGGTTTTGTAGTCCGTCCACGCTTGCAAGTGCATGGTGTTTAAATGTCTAAGCATGCAACTGGTATTCAAATTTCGGAGATTTTTCCCTCGGCTAAAGGTCCTTCCGCACTTTTTACAGATAACCTTTGCCTCACCAATAAGATTTTGGTCAAAAAAGTGCCACACTGCACTCTTCCTACTATGGGATTCATTTTCAGGGCTTGCACGCAGTGCTAATTTGAACATCTGGCCAAGCTGTCCTGCAACTCTTTTTTTTTTAACACATTTTTGGACTGCTACAGACCTGCCAGATAACCGCTGCTGCGATGTCGATGCCTGCCGCGGATCCTCCTCCTCTTCTGAGCTATTGCTAGCGGCACCTTCTTCCTCCAATGGATGCCAATCCGGGTCAACAACTGGGTCATCCATCACCTCCTCTTCAATTTCATCTGCACCTTCCTCTGTGTCACCGTTGTGACGATCCACACTGCCTGTGTGGACGGGGATCACTCGCTTAGCTGGTCTTAGAGGCACTAGCACGCTCAGGGTTCAAACCACAGTCCTTTAGGTTTATTTTGGCATCATAAAGCACACGGTAGGCTCTGTTACACGTCACAGGCCTACCACTGTCTATAACATTTCAACATTTGGCTTTAATTTGCAGTAAACAGTTCCTTAACGTTCATGGAACAATACAAGCACCAACAGTCTGTGGAGTTACCTTACAGGAGCTCCTGCTCCTCGCTCTGACTCCTCGTCAGACCTAAGCTCCCGGGGAAGCTTCCTAACTGGGATCAACGTCCTTGCCCACCAGGCCACCTGACAGTCCAGACCCTCAGAAGGTCGTTAGCTTCCTCAACGCAGTGTCGTCGCAGACACCTGGCCTCTCCGTGCGCTATTCAGGACTCCAATCCCCACCTGGGACCTTCCAACACACAGGTCTTTCAGAAACTCCTCACGGTCTCAGACAGACTCCCTTGAGACACTTCCCAGTCTCAGACAGACTACACTCACTGACCATGAGCCAACCACTTCCTTACATACCTGTCGCCACTCCCCCAGCTAAGGTATGAAGCACATGGTCTGGTCACATGTTCATGACCTCATTACAGGTCCTTCACAAACTCACACCACCCCCAGTGGGCTGTGTATGTGTGGTTAGCCAGTCCCACCCAGCTCACAAGCTAACCCTATAAGCCACTCTATACAATAAACAGAACTCTTGTAGGACTACAAGTCCCAGAACAACATTCCTGGCTTACAGCGCAGAGGAGCTCTGCGACACATACCTGCCATTCACCACAATGCCAGGGCCTGTTTTTCCATCCATATCACTACTCCATGCATCTCTTGAGGAGCATATACAGCACTCCTTAGCTGCAGCATGAGTCACTACACCACACCGTGTAAGGTGGTATCGTATGTGGGAAGGGGCACCTGAGTTTCATCAGGGTCATATTCTGCCTCAGTAGACTGCGAGGGCAATGCAGTGCTCTGGGTGAATGTACCAGCAGAATCAGATAGCAGTGGCTGTGCATCAGTGCACTCCATGTCATGTTCATCTTCGACTGGGGAATTCAGGATTTGACTTGATAACCCAGGCATGGTATGTGAAAAGAGCTCCATGGAGTAATCTGAAGTGTGGCCTGCCGCATCCTTCACTTTTGGTGGGGGTGAAGGACACAAGGAAAGGTGTTGTTCCTGACCAGGAGCCTGCACTGACGACTCAGTGCTTGCATTTTTTGAAACTTCAGAAGAGGAGGCGATAGAGCTGGAGGCTGTTTCGGCAATGTAAGCCCAAACCTGTTCCTGATGCTCCGGCTTTAAAAGCGGTTTACATACTCCCACAAAAAGGGAGCCTTCCAGGCCTTCTGTAGCCAGACGATGGCGCAGGCTCAACACCTCCTGCCTTAAGTGCTATTGGGCTTTTGGCACTACCAGCAAATGCACCACCACCACTACCATCATTCCCAACTGGCCCCCCCCCCGCCCACGTCAGCGGCCTCTTCCACCATGCTTCCTCATGTTTGGGAAAATGTACCAAAAATACCAGCAGATATATGGTACTGTAGGAGGAGCGTACAGCTGTATATGGTATAGGGGAAAATTTAAATCTCCGTATTTATTTCCAGAGTCACACACAGACGCTCACTCAGTATGGTTTTGACCTTAATACAAAGAGCAGATATACGGTACTGTATCAGAAGCGGACAGCTGTATATGATATAGGGGAAAATTGCAATCTCCGTATATATTTCTGAAGTCACACACAGACGCTCACTCAGTATGGATTTGACCGTAAAACAAAAAGCAGATATACGGTACTGTATTAGAAGCGTACAGCTGTATATGGTGTAGGGGAAAATTGCAATCTCCGTATATATTTCTGAAGTCACACACAGACGCTCACTCAATATGGATTTGACTGTAATACAAAGAGCAGATATACGGTACTGTATCAGAAGCGTACAGCTGTATACGGTGTAGGGGAAAATTTCAATCTCCGTATATATTTCCGAAGTCACACACAGACGCTCACTCAGTATGGATTTGACCGTAATACAAAGAGCAGATATACGGTACTGTCTCAGAAGCGTACAACTGTATATGGTGTAGGGGAAAATTGCAATCTTCGTATATATTTCTGAGGTCACACACAGATAGTCAGCATGTATTTGTCCGTGATACTAGCCGGTACATGGTAGTGTGTGAGGAGCGTACAGCTCTATATGGTGTGGGAAAAAAATCAACGGTCGGTAAGTGTGCAGAAAAGAAAGAATAAAAGTATTAGTGCTGTGTAAAAATCAGTCTGCACAGCAGTGTACACACAGCAATACAGCTATCAGGCAGACTAATAACCAAGCGCTGCTGCACACAAGAAAATCCTCCACTGTCACTGAACACTAACTGTACAGCACAATTGCTATCAGCACAAGCACAGGAGAACTTCTCTTTCCTGCCTAACTCTCTCCCTACTAATAAACAGCGTCAGCAACCTCTCCCTACTGTTAATATCGGCAGAAGTAAAATGGAGGTCGGCGCTCAGTGCTTTTATAGACACTATGACGCCCCCCAAAGCAAGTCAATCACTGCAATGCCTTTCTCTAAGATGGTGGTGGACGCTGCAGATGTCATCTCATTGCCCACAGTGTACGTCCTTGCTCAATGGCTGAAAAAAGGCGCCTGCAAGCATTATGGGAAAACCGACTTGGGCGCTGGGGTCAACGACCGCATGGCCGACTGCACGCTATGGTCGGGTTTTGGCCAACGAAACCCGACTTTGGCGAAAGTCAGCGACTTTTGAATCTGACCGACCTGTTTTGCTCAACTCTACTGATTACACAATAACTACAAGACAGATTTCTTCACGCCAGGTATCATTTTAATCAGATTAACACTGCCAACATGACAATGCCTGTAGTTTACTTAGCAAAATCCTGCTGACAGGTTTGCTTTAAAAGTCCTGGCATTAGTCAAATTGCTGCAGTCACAGTATAAGTACACTGCCACGATTCCCCTATATTCCCAGCAAAATTTGAATTGCATCCTTCTGATGTTGTGTCAACTAGATTCTCATCCACTTCTTTCAATGATCATTTGAGTGAAGTAGAGGAGAATCTAATCTGAGTATAAATTGCAAAAGTATGGTCACTTGACTGACCATGCATGCTGGAAATACAGCGTAATCATGACAATCTGCATATAGATTGCCTGTAGAAATTGTCATACTTAACCAATCCCAAGGGCTCCAACATTTTTTAAAGGGGTACTTACATATATACATAAATACATCACCAGAACCACTGTAAGTACATTAATACATCACCAAATTTTAAGATTTTGAAGGGGATTTGGAGAGTTTCTGCTCAGTTTCTGGTTCAACAATTCAGTTTTAAAATACCCTAACTTACACTGCATTCAGGAGCATAAATTGAGCATATACTCACCAAATCCTCCTTATAATCACAAAACTGTTTTATGAATGTTTCAGTTTTAACGTAGCCATAAAGCAAATTATTAATTGCTTTGTGCGTATAAGATCAGAACCACCATCAGTACTGAAATACAGTGCCAGAACCACTGTCAGTACATAAATGCAGGACTAAGTTTATCAAAGTGATCAATTGCAGTGTCAGGTGAGCCCCATGTACACTTGTATCACATGAACTTGCAACTTCTAGTATGTCTTTAACAATGGTAAGGAGATGCTGGGAGTTGTTACCTGCCAACATCATATACAGTTAGGTCCATAAATATTTGGACAGAGACAACATTTATCTAATTTTGGTTCTAGACATTACCACAATGAATTTGAAACAAAACAAATCAGATGCAGTTGAAGTTCAGACTTTCAGCTTTCATTTGAGGGTATCCACATTAAAATTGGATGAAGGGTTTAGGAGTTTCAGCTCCTTAACATGTGCCACCCTGTTTTTAAAGGGACCAAAAGTAATTGGACAATTGACTCCAAGGTTATTTCATGGACAGGTGTGGGCAATACCTTCATTATATCATTCTCAATTAAGCAGATAAAAGGGCTGGTGTTGATTTGAGGTGTGGTGTTTGCATTTGGAAGGTTTAGCTGTGAAGGAAACATGCGGTCAAAGGAGCTCTCCATGCAGGTGAAACAAGCTATCCTTAAGCTGCAAAAAACAGAAAAAACCCATCCGAGAAATTGCTACAACTTTAGGAGTGGCAAAATCTACAGTTTGGTACATTCTGAGAAAGAAAGAAAGCACTGGTGAACTCATCAATGCAAAAAGACCTGGGCGCCCACGGAAGACAACAGTGGTGGATGATCGCAGAATACTCTCCATGGTGAAGAGAAACCCCTTCACAACAGCCAACCAAGTGAACAACACTCTCCAGGAGGTAGGCGTATCAATATCCAAATCTACCATAAAGAGAAGACTGCATGAAATTAAATACAGAGGGTTCACTGCACAGTGCAAGCCACTCATAAGAATCAAGAATAAAAAGGCTAGGCTGGACTTTGCTAAAAAACATCTAAAAAAGCCAGCACAGTTCTGGAAGAACATTCTTTGGACAGATGAAACCAAGATCAACCTCTACTAGAATGATGGAAAGAGAAAAGTATGGCGAAGGGTGGTACAGCTCATGATCCAAAGCATACCACATCATCTGTAAAACATGGCGGAAGCAGTGTGATGGCTTGGGCATGCATGGCTGCCAGTGGCACTGGGTCACTAGTGTTTATTGATGATGTGACACAGGACAGAAACAGCCGAATGAATTCTGAGGTATTCAGAGTCATACTGTGTGCTCAGATCCAGCCAAATGCAGCCAAACTGATTGGTCGTCGTTTCATACTACAGATGGACAATGACCCAAAACATAAAGCCAAAGCAACCCAGGAGTTTATTAAAGCAAAGAAGTGGAATATTCTTGAATGGCCAAGTCAGTCACCTGATCTCAACCCAATTGAACATGCATTTCACTTGTTAAAGACTAAACTTCAGACAGAAAGGCCCACAAACAAACAACAACTGAAAACCACCGCGGTGAAGGTCTGGCAGAGCATCAAAAAGAAGGAAACACAGTGTCTGGTGATGTCCATGAGTTCAAGACTTCAGGCAGTCATTGCTAACAAAGGGTTTTCAACCAAGTACTAGAAATGAACATTTTATTTACAATTATTTAATCTGTCCAATTACTTTTGGTCCCTTTAAAAACAGGGTGGCACATGTTAAGGAGCTGAAACTCCTAAACCCTTCATCCAATTTTAATGTGGATACCCTCAAATGAAAGCTGAAAGTCTGAACTTCAACTGCATCTGATTTGTTTTGTTTCAAATTCATTGTGGTAATGTCTAGAACCAAAATTAGATAAATGTTGTCTCTGTCCAAATATTTATGGACCTAACTGTAGGTACCGCAGTACTGATAAGATACAGACAGTATCACAAATAAACATTTAAAACCAGGTACCTTATAGGTGACATCTTCTCTAATTGAAATAATTCTCATCCCTTTTATCTCCATGTAATACAGATGCCAAGGTGAGAGTTCATAACCAGAGCTCATCTTTCCAGTTTTCCCTCTTCTAAGGTCTTCTGCAGCACTTTCAGACAAGGTGAACTTAAAAACAAAAGCATCATTATACTGCCCCATAAATAAAAATATCTACCATGCTGTACCCCTGAATAAATTGCTCCTCACTGTGCTTCCAGCACAAAATATCCCCCACATGACTCCTTTCCATAATACCCCCAATCCATAATGTCCCTGAACACTGCTCCTCTCAATATTATCCCCTTCATTGTCCCTTTCCATAATGTCCCCCACATTTCCACCTACATAATATTCCCCCGCACTGCCCCTTTCCATAACACCACCCTACACTGTCACACTCCATAATATCCTCCCTCAGGCACTACTTCTCCCAATAGCATCCACCCACACACATTGCCTCTCGTTATACTGTGCCCCATTTCACAATTTTTCCCTAGTTGCCCCATAACATTGCCCTCACAGAAACATCTCTCTTTCCTCTCCTCTCATCTACAGTAATTGTCAGAATATGTAATCTTCGCCTCCTCCATGGACCACTTACCATTCCACATTCCAGTGTGATGAGGTCAGAAGCGTTACGATTTCCTCACGCTGCTGTATGTTATTATTATTATTATAGCGCCATTTAATCCATGGCGCTTTACATGTGAGGTGGGGTATACATAATAAATACAAGTACAGTAATCTTAGACAATACAAGTTATGACTGGTACAGTAGGAGAGAGTACCCTGCCCGTGAGGACTCACAATCTACAAGGGATGGGTGAGGATACAGTAGGCGAGGGTAGAGCTGGTCATGCAGCGGTTTGGTGGATCTGTGGTTACTGCAGGTTGTAGGCTTGTCAGAAGAGGTAGGTCTTCAGGTTCTTTTTGAAGGTTTCCATGGTAGGCGAGAGTCTGATATGTTGTGGTAGAGAGTTCCAGAGTAGGGGGGATGCGCGGGAGAAATCTTGTATGCGATTGTGGGAAGAGGAGATAAGAGGGGAGTAGAGAAGGAGATCTTGTGAGGATCGGAGGTTGCGTGCAGGTAGGTACCGGGAGACAAGGTCACAGATGTATGAAGGACACAGGTTGTGGATGGCTTTGTATGTCATGATTAGGGGTTTGAACTGGAGTCTTTGTGTAATGGGGAGCCAGTGCAGGGATTGACAGAGGGGAGAGGTCGGGGAATAGCGGGGGGACAGGTGGATTAGTCGGGCAGCAGAGTTTGGAATAGATTGGAGGGGTGCAAGAGTGTTAGAGGGGAGGCCACAGAGCAGGAGGTTGCAGTAGTCGAGGCGGGAGATGATGAGGGCATGGACTAGGGTTTTTGCAGATTCTTGGTTGAGGAATGTACAGATACGTGAGATATTTTTGAGTTGAAGTCGGCAGGAGGTGGAGAGGGCTTGGATATGTGGTTTAAAAGAGAGATCAGTGTCAAGGATAACCACGAGGCAGCGAGCTTGTGGGACTGGAGAGAGTGGGCAGTCATTTACATAATTTGATAGGTCCATTGGAGGGGTTGTGTGAGATGGGGGAAAGATGATGAATTCTGTTTAGTCCATATTAATCTTTAGGAATCTAGCGGAGAAAAAGGATGAAATAGCTGACAGACATTGAGGGATTCTGTTTAGTAGGGAGGTGATATGTGGTCCAGAGATGTAGATCTGTGTGTCATCAGCATAGAGGTGATATTCAAAGCCGTGAGATTCTATGAGCTGTGCGAGGCCGAAGGTGTAGATGGAGAAGAGCAGGGGCCCTAGGACTGAACCTTGCAGGACTCCCACAGATAGAGGGTGCGGTGAGGAGGTGGTGTGTGAATGGGAGACGCTGAATGTCCGGTCTGTTAGGTATGACGCGATCCAAGATAGGGCCAAGCCTGTGATACCAAGAGATGAGAGGGTCTGTAGTAATAGGGAATGGTCCACTGTGTCAAAGGCAGAGGACAGGTCCAGGAGGAGGAGGACAGAGTACTGTCGCTTGGCAGATAGTAGGTCATTGGTGACCTTAGTTAGGGCAGTTTCAGTGGAGTGGTGTGGCCAGAAGCCAGATAGTAGGTGGTCGAGGAGGGAGCAAGATGAGAGGTGGGAGGACAGTTCAAGATGGACGTGTTGTTCCAGTAGTTTTGAGGCATAGGGGAGAAGTGATATAGGGCGATAGCTAGATACAGAGGATGGGTCAAGAGAGGGCTTTTTGAGGATAGGTGTAATTGAGGCATGTTTAAACACCAGTTGTTAGTGATAGGTGAAGAGATGGGTTAGGGTTGGGATGAACACTGTGGTAAGGTTTGGGATGAAGTGGGATGGGATTGGATCAAGTGCACAGGTAGTGAGATGTGATCTTGAGAGTAGGGTGGAGAGTCGATCTTCTGTAATGGTGGAGAAGTTGGTTTTGGAGGAGGAGGGCAGGGCAGTTAGGAGGAAGGGCTCTGGGGTTGTTGACCAAAACTGTGTCTGATGTTATCAATCTTCTCCTTGAAAAATGAGGCAAAGTCTTCGGCTGAGATGAGGGGGGAGGGAGGAGGTGCTGGGGGCGGAGGAGAGAATTGAAGGTGTTGAATAACTGTTTGGGGTTGTGAGACAGGGAGGATATGAGAGAAGAGAAGTAGGTTTGTTTAGCTGCAGCGAGTGTGGTCTTGAAAGTAGTGAGGGACTGTTTGAATGTGATGAAGTCCTCATTGGAGTGCAATCTTTTCCATCTCTGCTCAGCAGCCCCGGAGGCTCGCCTCAGTTCTTTGGTCAGGCTGGTGTGCCAGGGCTGTCTGTTGATTTTGCGAGCTTTGGTATGTGTGAGAGGGGTGACCGATTCCAGAGCTGCAGCTATTGTGGTGTTATATAGAGCGGCAGCAGCATCCGCATTGTGTAGGAAACTTATGTCTGTAAGAGGGAGGAGGGATTCGGACAGTGAGTGTAGATCGAGTTGTTTAAGGTTTCTGCGAGGGTGTGCAAGTTTGTGGGGTGGGGATTGTGGACCTGGAGAGGAGAGGGAAGAGAATGTAAGTAGGTTGTGGTCAGAAAGAGAAGAGGTGAGTTAGAGAGGTTAGATAGGGAGCAGAGGCGGGTGAAGATGAGGTCTAGTGTGTGGCCATCTTTGTGAGTGGCTGCAGAAGACCACTGAGTGAGGATGAAGGAGGAAGTGAGAGATAGAAGTTTAGTGGCAGCTGAGAGGGAAGTGTCGATGGGGATGTTGAAATCCCCCAAGATGATAGTGGGGATGTCGGTGGAAAGGAAATGAAGTAGCCAGGTTGTGAAGTGGTCAAAGAAGGTGGTGGCTGGTCCTGGGGGGCGGTAAATGACAGCTAGTTGAAGGTTGGAGAGGGAGTAGATGCATACAGAGTGCACCTCAAAGGAAGGGAGGGTAACAGAGGGTGGCAGTGGGATGTGGGAGAAGGAGCAGTTATCTGACATGAGAAAACCAACTCCTCCACCATGCTTGCTGCTGGGGCGGGGGGTGTGGGAAAGGTGGAATGCACCATAGGAGAGTGCAGCAGGAGAGGCTGTGTCAGAGGGGGTGAGCCAGGTTTCAGTGATGGCGAGGAAGGATAGTTTGTTATTAATAAAAAGATCATGGATGAAGGAAAGTTTATTGCAGACAGAGCGTGCGTTCCACAGAGCTCCTGTTAATGGGACTGGGGAAGCTGAGGCCGGGCGAATGGGTATAAGGTTGGAGAGGTTACGGAAATGTGTGATAGAGCGTCGATGGGAGGTAGAAATGACTGTGGGGATGTGGTGAGGAGGACCAGGATTTGGAGAGATATCACCAGCAGTGAGAAGGAGCAGAGAAAGTGTTAGCAGGTGGGAGCAGGAGAGGGCATGAGGGGGCTGTCTGTGTTTGGAGACAGAGGATTGTATGTTGAGAAACAGATCTGAGGAAGAGGTGAGATGGATGGGAAGGATTGAAGAAGAGATGAACAGTTCTTTTTTTGGTGTAGGGATTAGGGGGGTTAGCAGAAAGTGAAGGATTATAGGGGTCAGAGTGAAAGTGATCAGAAACATTGCTTACAATGACTGTATCCAGTTACCTTCTGTTCCCTTCTGGTTCAATTCTGGCTTAATTCATATCTCACACTTTTAAAATACACACATGTGTGGTGGGGCTGATGATGAGCTCTACTCTGACCCTGTCCTCACACTCATGTGTTCACATATAATCACCTCTCAAAGATGCAAATACACACACTGTTTGTTTTGAAGATTCTCCAGTTTTTGAGCCTGGACTGGTGGGTACGTATGCACTATACATACTCCTGGCCAGAGTCCTCCTAGTGGGTATAGCCTCACTATAGACTGAGGCTGTGACCACTAGATGTCTACATCCGCTGGACATCCGTGTCACTAGATGGGGCACTGCCTCACTCAATACAAGTGCATGGAGCAAGGCCGTGCCCTCTATACAGCTTCTTCCAGGGAGTATGTTTATCACTTACATCACTGCCGTTCCTTTCTCATAAACCGGCAAATCCTTGCAATGCACAGTGTGTGCGCTGGGGGGATTCATGAGTCTGCAGTGACACAGAGTGACTGCAGTCTTATCAATATACACTAAACAACCCTTTAACACCAATGCTTACATATGTGTTTGACAAAGTGGCATTTAAAAACACTATAGATTGTCTTATAAAAAAAAAACAAACCAAACAAAAAAACAACTTCATATAGAAAAGCTTACATAAAAAAGTTTTCTCTGTTACAACTATGGATGAATGAACAAAAAAATTATCTGGTCATCTTTTCAAATGCATCACAAAAATGTAATTATGCATACAGTTGTAATAAAAACTTTACATACTCCTGCAGAAGTTTTACTTTCTGGCCTATTTTCAGAGAATATGAATGATAACACTAAAACATTTTCTTCTCTCATGGTTAGTGGTTGGGTGAAGCCATTTATTGTCAAACTACTGTTTTCTCTTTTTAAATCATAATGACAACCCAAAACATCTAATTGACTCTGATCAAAAGTTCACATACCCTGGTGACTTTGGCCTGATAACACGCATAGACGTTGACACAAATGGGTTTGAATGGCTACTAAAGGTAACATCCTCACCTGTGACCTGTCTGCTTGTAATCAATGTGTGTATAAAAGCTGAGTGAGTTTCTGGGATCCAGACATACTCTTGCATCTTTCATCCAGCCACTGAGGTTTTTGGATTGTGAGTCATGGGGAAAGCAAAAGAATTGTCAACGGACCTGTCATGATCCCAGTGCAGGGTTGACCTGCACGCTAGGGGTTAAGGTTTTGATCCCAGTGCAAGCTCTTACCTGCACACCTGGGGCTTATTATTGTGGCCTCTCCTTGTTCGGAGAGTTCTTATAGCCCTAGGAAGCTCCAATCCCTGTCAGTTATACTTTCGCCCTTGGCAGAGTGTGTTGACCCCTGAGTGTGTTTGTGCTGTGTTCTGGTTTGCCTGATACTTTGGTTTTGACTCGGTCTGATCTCTGGATACTGCTTGTTGGATTCTGTTTCTGTACCTTCCGCTGTCTGTTTGGTTTTGACCTCTGCCTGGCCCTGACTATCCGTTCTGTCTCATCCTTGGTACTATACTGTCTTCTCGTGCTTTGACCTTGGCTTGTTCTGATTTACGTCTCTGTCTGTGCCCCTGGGTAACTTTGTCCCGTAGTTACCTTTCTAGGAGTTTTCCCTTAGCTTCTAGCTCCCTGGAGCTGAAGCCACGCCCCTCAACTGTCAGGTGATTCAGGCCCTGAAACCATCTCTCTCCTGCCTTGCTCACCCTGTGTTCCTAGGAGCCTGAAGCTTTCTTCTGCACTCGTCTTTCGGGAGGTTGCACTGGTGAGTTCTCTTGCAATCCTCACCGTGATATTATAACTGACCACTAAGTTTTTTTTTTGTTTTTTTTTTGCTTCACGGCTGTGTTTGGGGCGCAGGTTGTGCAGAGAGTTATGGATCCCATACAGTCGCTGTCCGAACAGATGAAAAATCTGAGTCAGATGTTTCAGGATTTATCTCTGGAACAGCAAGCGCTGTCGTGTTCACAGCGGCAGGTTTCTGAGACTGTGCAGGGGGCTTTATCTGCTGGATCTCTGAGGGCTATGGCGAGTGATGTTGCGCTCGTGTCCTCAGAACCACCTGTTAAACTTCCTGACTTCTTTTCTGGGAACAAAAAGGAGTTTAGGATCTTCATGGAGGGTTGCAAACTTTTCTTTAGTTTGAGACCACGGTCCTCTGGGGATGAAAGTCAGAGGTTAGGGGTCATCATGTCTTTAGGGTCCCCACAAGCATGGGCATTTTCCCTTCCTCCCACTGCCCCTGAGAGAGTGTCGGTGAATGCATTCTTTGAGGCCCTCGGGCACATATATGATGAGCCTGACCGAGTGCGATTGGCAGAGGACATGGTGATGAGCGTCTGTCAGGGGAAGCACTCGGCCGAGTGGTTTTGTACTGATTTCCGCCGCTGGGCTGCAGAGATTTCTTGGGAGGACTATTTCGCAGAGGCTTGTCCGAGCGGTTGCAGGATGCTTTGGCGTTACACCCCCCACCTAACTCTCTCGAGGACGCCATGACCCAGGCAGTCCGGATGGTTGCGGGCCAGGGGGTGATGCAGGTGGAGACTACATTGTTCCCAAGTGGAAAAGAGACTGTCTCTGAGCCCATGGATGTGGGCGCTATCACTCTGAAGGAAAAGGAGAGAAAACGCCGTCGGGAAGAACAGTTGTGCTTCTACTGCGGTAAAGCTGGACATTGGAAAAAGGAGTGTCCTGTCTGTGTCATGGGTGTATCGCCACGAGGATCGTCGCGATTACACACTCTGACTTCTCACAGCTGAGTTGCTGTTTCTTTGTGTTTGGTAATGAGGGAGTTAATTTTACCTAGCTCTTTGCTAAGACTAGGTCCAGCCTCGCCCGGCTGCTTTTGATTATGTTCTAATTAGCTTCCTTTATATAGCTGCCAGTCTGGGTGTTAGATGCCGGTGAAAGTATTCATGTAGTCTAGCAGACTGGATCGGTTCTGAGAATACTTAAGCTAAGAGCTCCTTAGTTGTTTTTACTCTTACAGCTTATAGTTTATCTCTGAGACCTTAGGTGTTCCTACTGTGTGTGAGTGTTGTATGTAAGACTTTATTTACTTTATTTCTTGTCTTTCTTGTATGTCTTTCTGTTCATTAACCGTTACCTGTTCATTCCCTTTGGTGGTAATCAGGGTCCTTCTTAGGACTAGATTACAGTTGGCAGGGATTGATAGGAGACAGGGTTTACGCTGGTGGCCTGGACCTCTGTACCTTTAACAGTACCTCCAGGTAGAGGGATTAGTTAGGACCCCAGTTTAGGGTCAGCATAGACCCGGTCACCCTCTAGCCGGAGACAGCGTATATCGGATTCCGTATTGACCCACTGGACTTTCTGTCAGGTAATTCTATGTTATCATATATCTATGCGCATGTTATATTGTATGTTGCCCTTTTGATATAGATTACTGTCATCACATATATATATATCTGCTATACAGCGTGACATTTTCACCGGCCATACTAAAGATTCCAGCTGTCATGGATCCAGTAGCCCAGCTGGCCCGGCAGTTGCAGGGGTTGTCCATGGAGTTGCAGACATTAAGTCCAAGGTTTTGTCCCCACCGGAGCAAACCAGATCTGAACCTAAGGTTGCTCTCCCAGACAGGTTCACTGGTGGGCGGGACAAATTTTTTACTTTCCGGGAGGCATGTAAATTGTACTTTCGGCTGCGGCCTCGGTCATCTGGGAGTGAAGAGCAGAGGGTGGGAATTGTTATCTCGCTCTTACAAGGGGACCCTCAATCTTGGGCGTTCTCTATTCCTCCAGGCTCCCCAGATCTCCAGTCAGTGGATCGATTTTTTACTGCCCTGGGACTGGTATATGATGATCCGGATCGAGTTTCCCTTGCTGAAACAAAGTTACGTAAAATACGGCAAGGAAATCGTCCAGCGGAGGAATATTCTTCTGAGTTCCGTAGATGGGCAACAGATACTCAGTGGAATGACCCAGCTCTTAGGAGCCAGTTTTGTCAAGGGTTGTCTGACAAATTAAAAGATGTGTTGGCTCAGTATGATTCTCCTCCATCATTGGAGGCTGCTATGGCCCTCGCTATTCGCATTGATAGACAAATTCGGGGAAGACGCGAGGTAACTCCGCCTCCCGTGATGACTCCACCTACTACTCAAGTCCCTTATACTGAGGTTCCCCTGGTCTGTTCTGAGAAACCCATGCAGTTGGGAGGGACATCTTTTTGTAGGAGGGAATCGGCGGTGCACCGCAAGACTAGAAGGTGTTTCTTTTGCGGGAGAGAGGGACATTTTGTTGGGGGGTGTCCATCCCGGGCCTCTTTGAGCAAAGGAGTTAACCTGGGAGTGTGTATTTCGTCCCCTAATCCCTCTCAGTTTCTCGTGCCTGCGGAGGTGGTGATTGGTACTAGAACTGAGAGGATTTCTGTTTTTCTTGATAGTGGGTCCGGGGCTAATCTGGTGGACGCCCGGTTTGCCCAGGTGCATGGTATGCAACTGAGTGTATTGGCCAAACCGGTCCCTATAGTCTCTATTGATTCTAGACCTCTCGGTCAAGGTAGCTTGGTACAAGCGGTTCATAACATAGATCTTCGAGTAGGGGCAATACATAAAGAGCAATTGTCTTGTTATGTGTTGGAGGGTCTACCTACTCCTATTGTGTTGGGACTTCCTTGGTTGGCTAAACATAACCCAGTGATTGATTGGCAATCCGGAAAGATAAGCCAGTGGGGTGAATTTTGCAGGAATAACTGCATGAGCACGGTCATCGGTGCGGTTGTGCCTAGGACTTTGTCTCCTTTTCTGGAGGACTTTGGGGAGATGTTCTCAGAGGAGGGGTGTAAAGAGTTACCTCCTCATCGTGCATATGACTGCTCAATAAAGTTGCTTCCTGATGCCTTATCTCGTACTTTCCCAGGGGCCGGGAAGACGGATGATCCGGTTCCTATTCCTCAGGAGGGAGTTGTAGTGTCAGCTGTATGCTCTGAGCTTGAGGGGGAGGTATTGGGGGCTCATGGGGACGCCCCTGTGGGACTTCCAGGGAGACTGATAGTTCCAGATCGGTTAAGACTGAAGGTTACGGGGAACCGTTACAAACGGATGGCTGATAGGGGGAGAGTTTCTGGTCTAGATCTGAAGGTGAACGATCTGGTTTGGTTGTCTACCAGGAATATAAAACTTAAAGTTTCCTCCTGGAGGTTGGGTCCCAGATTCATCGGGCCGTACAGGATCAGTTCCATAATTAATCCTGTGGCATTTCGTCTGGACCTCCCTCCAAGTTTAAAATTCATAATGTGTTTCACAAGTCATTACTTAAAAAGTATGTGGCACCAGTCATACCGTCACCTCTACCTCCTCCTTCAGTGGTGGTCAATGATAACGTGGAATTTCATGGGTCGAAAATCATTGACTCACGTCTCAGTCGCCGATCCCTTCAGTACTTGGTTCATTGGAGGGGGTATGGTCCTGTGGAGAGGACGTGGGTCCCTGCGTCTGATGTTAACGCAGATCGATTGGTTCGGACCTTTCACACAACTCACCCGGGCAGACCTGGCCCTGAGGGTCCGGAGTCCCCTCGTAGAGGGGGGGGTACTGTCATGGGTGTATCGCCACGAGGATCGTCGCGATTACACACTCTGACTTCTCACAGCTGAGTTGCTGTTTCTTTGTGTTTGGTAATGAGGGAGTTAATTTTACCTAGCTCTTTGCTAAGACTAGGTCCAGCCTCGCCCGGCTGCTTTTGATTATGTTCTAATTAGCTTCCTTTATATAGCTGCCAGTCTGGGTGTTAGATGCCGGTGAAAGTATTCATGTAGTCTAGCAGACTGGATCGGTTCTGAGAATACTTAAGCTAAGAGCTCCTTAGTTGTTTTTACTCTTACAGCTTATAGTTTATCTCTGAGACCTTAGGTGTTCCTACTGTGTGTGAGTGTTGTATGTAAGACTTTATTTACTTTATTTCTTGTCTTTCTTGTATGTCTTTCTGTTCATTAACCGTTACCTGTTCATTCCCTTTGGTGGTAATCAGGGTCCTTCTTAGGACTAGATTACAGTTGGCAGGGATTGATAGGAGACAGGGTTTACGCTGGTGGCCTGGACCTCTGTACCTTTAACAGTACCTCCAGGTAGAGGGATTAGTTAGGACCCCAGTTTAGGGTCAGCATAGACCCGGTCACCCTCTAGCCGGAGACAGCGTATATCGGATTCCGTATTGACCCACTGGACTTTCTGTCAGGTAATTCTATGTTATCATATATCTATGCGCATGTTATATTGTATGTTGCCCTTTTGATATAGATTACTGTCATCACATATATATATATATATCTGCTATACAGCGTGACAGTCTGCCCGTCCTCAACCCGGTCGGCGGGAAACGACTAGGTCTGGGTAGTCAGCGAGGAGACTACTCAGACCCTCAGGTACACTTTTCCTCGTTCTCTAAGGTGTTGCTTCATGTGGAACTGTTAGTGGATGGTTGTTCTTTTTCCTCTACAGCCTTTGTGGACTGTGGGTCATCCATCAATCTGATTGACTCTCAATTGGTCACACGCTGCAAGATAGGGACAGCTAGGCTTAAGGCTCCGATCAAGGTGGTGGCCATTGACTCCTCCCCCTCACAAAAGAGGGAATTCTCTTTATGTCTGACTTGTTTTCGCTCAGAGTGGGCGCTGCTCACAAGGAAAAATTACGTTGTTTTGTTCTGGACAATCTACCAGCAGGGTTGGTGTTGGGCATGCCCTGGTTACAACGCCATAACCCAGTTATTAACTGGAAAACGGGGGAGATTGTTCAATGGGGGTTTAATGATTCTAAGTTATGTTATGAATCTGCACTGCTGGTTAAACCTGTTAAATCTGTGTCTGTGTCATCTGTCGAGCTGGAAGGTATTCCGGAGTACCTGAAAGACTTCGAAGATGTGTTCTCAGAAAGCGAGGCCGAGATGTTGCCGCCACATAGACCCTTTGACTGCGCCATCGAGCTAGTCCCGGGGGCTAAACTACCTAAAGCCCGTCTGTTTAATTTGTCTGGACCTGAGCGCTTAGCTATGAAGGATTATATTGCTGAAAGTCTTCGCAAGGGACACATATGTCCCTCAGTGTCACCTGTAGCGGCGGGGTTCTTTTTGTGAAGAAAAAAGATGGTGGTCTACGTCCCTGTCTCGACTTTCGTGAACTAAATAAGATTACTGTACGAAATACGTATCCCCTTCCGTTGATTCCTGATTTATGTAACCAACTATCAGGGGCAAAATGGTTCTCTAAATTGGATCTTCGGGGAGCATATAATTTGATAAGGGTCAGGAAGGGGGATGAATGGAAAACTGCGTTCCTCACGTCCGAGGGACTTTTTGAAAATTTAGTCATGCCGTTTGGTCTTACTAATGCTCCCGCCATATTTCAGAATTTCATCAACGTGGTGTTTTCTGATCTCATTGGTCGTTTTGTTGTTATCTACTTAGATGATATTCTGATATATTCCCCCGACAGTCATTCTCATATGAATCATGTACGAACTGTTCTCCAAAGACTTAGGGAAAATCATCTGTTTGCTAAATTGGAGAAGTGTGTGTTTTTTGTTCAAGAATTATCTTTTTTGGGATTGATTGTGTCCTGTGAGGGTTTTCGTATGGACCCAAAGAAGGTGCAGGCCATTGCGGATTGGGTACAACCCCAAGATCTTAAAGGGCTCCAGCGCTTCTTGGGGTTCGCCAATTACTACCGCAAATTTATTCGGGGGTTTTCGCAGGTGGTCAAACCACTCACAGATTTAACATGCAAAGGTGCGGATGTGAAAAATTGGTCCTCGCTCGCAAAAGAGGCCTTTGCTAGTCTGAAAAAATGCTTTATGACTGCTCCGGTGTTGGTACAGCCAGATCCGTCCAAACCATTAATTGTGGAAGTGGACGCCTCTGAGGTGGGGGTGGGTGCTGTGTTGTCCCAAGGTCCTGCCACTCTGACCAACCTCAGGCCATGTGCTTTTTTTTTCCCGGAAATTCTCTGCTGCTGAGAGGAATTACGATGTTGGCAATAGAGAGCTTCTTGCGGTCAAGTTAGCTTTTGAAGAATGGAGGCACTTTTTGGAGGGGCCAGTCACTCGGTTACTGTGATTACCGACCACAAAAATTTATCATATATTGAGTCTGCTAAGAGACTAACACCCAGACAGGCCCGTTGGTCACTTTTTTTTCCCGTTTTCAGTTTACTATTACGTTTTGTCCGGGGTCAAAGAATATCAAGGCTGATGCCTTATCTCGCAGTTTTCATCCGGTGTCTCCCCCTGAGCCACCTTCCTCCATTCTTCACCCTGGGGTTGTGTTGGCAGTGGTCTCGTCTGAGTTGGAACAGGAGATTGAGGGGGCCCAGTCTCTGGCCCCTGCTGCCAAGCCAGGGGGTAAGTTGTTTGTCCCAGAGCAGCTTCGGCTTAAACTCCTCCAGGAGTTCCATGAATCCAAGCTCAGTGCTCACCCTGGTATATCTGCCACACGTCGGGCGGTGGCTAGGATCTTTTGGTGGCCTACTCTTAGCTCTGACATAAAAAAATTTGTTTCTGGTTGTGGGGTCTGTGCTCGTTCTAAAAACTCACATAGCCGGCCTGCTGGGGAACTGATGCCCTTGGCAGTTCCCGAAAGGCCATGGACTCACTTGTCCATGGATTTTATTACTAATCTTCCTCCATCCAAGGGCAATACGGTGGTATGGGTAGTGGTGGACAGGTTTTCGAAGCAGGCTCATTTTGTACCCTTATCCGCACTACCCTCAGCTGAGACTTTGTCCAGATTGTTTGTACAGCATGTTATCCGGTTGCATGAGGTACCCCTGAATGTGGTGTCTGATCGTGGAGTGCAGTTTGTGGCAAAGTTTTGGCGTGCTTTTTGCAAGAAATTGGGGATGTCTCTGTCTTTTTCGTCTGCATACCATCCTGAGAGCAATGGTCAGACGGAGCGCACTAATCAGTCTCTGGAACAGATCCTCAGATGTCTGACTTCTGCAAGACAGAATGACTGGTGTGATGTACTGCCGTTGGCGGAATTCGCCTTCAATAGTCGGGTGAGTCAATCTACTGGTATGTCTCCTTTCCTGATCAATTATGGTTTTAGTCCTCATTTTGGTGAGTTTTCTCGTTTGGATTCTGGGTGTCCAGGGGCAGAGGGGTCTGTTCAGCGATTAAAGAATACATGGGCGGAGGTCCAGAGGAATATATCCAGGTCTCAAGGCAGGTACAAGTTTTTCGCTGACAGGAAAAGAACACCAGGTCCTATGTTTCGGGTTGGAGAGAAAGTTTGGCTCTCCACACGAAACATTAAGTTGAAGGTTCCATCAGCCAAGTTGGGCCCCAAGTTCATTGGCCCATACAAGATTGTGGAAAAGATCAATCCAGTGGCTTACAGGTTGTGTCTTCCAGTCTCATTCAAGATCCCTAACGTCTTCCATAAATCCCTACTGAAACCTTTTGAGGCAGTCCGGGGGGAGTCCGAGTCCGCTGCTCCTCCTGTTTTGGTTGAGGGACACATGGAAAATGAGATTGAGCATATCGTTGACTCCAGGTTGGTGCAGCGGTCGGTACAGTACCTGGTTCATTGGAAGGGGTATGGACCGGAGGACAGATCCTGGGTGCCGGCCCGTTTGATGCATGCGGATTGCCTGGTTCGGGCTTTCCATGCCAGGTTCCCAGGCAAGCCTGGGGTCCAGAGGCCCCCCGTTGAGAGGGGGGTACTGTCATGATCCCAGTGCAGGGTTGACCTGCACGCTAGGGGTTAAGGTTTTGATCCCAGTGCAAGCTCTTACCTGCACACCTGGGGCTTATTATTGTGGCCTCTCCTTGGTTCGGGGAGAGCTTCTTATAGCCCTAGGAAGCTCCAATCCCTGTCAGTTATACTTTTGCCCTTGGCAGAGTGTGTTTGTGCTGTGTTCTGGTTTGCCTGATACTTTGGTTTTGACTCGGTCTGATCTCTGGATACTGCTTGTTGGATTCTGTTTCTGTACCTTCCGCTGTCTGTTTGGTTTTGACCTCTGCCTGGCCCTGACTATCCGTTCTGTCTCATCCTTGGTACTATACTGTCTTCTCGTGCTTTGACCTTGGCTTGTTCTGATTTACGTCTCTGTCTGTGCCCCTGGGTAACTTTGTCCCGTAGTTACCTTTCTAGGAGTTTTCCCTTAGCTTCTAGCTCCCTGGAGCTGAAGCCACGCCCCTTAACTGTCAGGTGACTCAGGCCCTGAAACCATCTCTCTCCTGCCTTGCTCACCCTGTGTTCCTAGGAGCCTGAAGCTTTCTTCTGCTCTCGTCTTCCGGGAGATTGCACTGGTGAGTTCTCTTGCAATCCTCACCGTGATAGGACCTATGGGAAAAAGTAGTTAAACTGTATAAAACAGGAAAGGGATACAAAAAGATAACCAAGGAATTGATAATGCCAGCCAGCAGCTTTCAAACTGTGATTAACAAATGGAAAATCAGGGGCTCTGTAAAAACAAAACCATGGTCAGATAGACCAACAAAAATTTCATCCACAACTGCCAGGAAAATTGTTCGGGATGCAAAGAAAAATCCACAAATAACATCAGCTGAAATACTGGACAATAATGCACAATAAGGAGGCACTTGAAGAAAAATGGGCTGCATGGTCAAGTCACCAGAAGAAAGCCATTACTGCACAAATGCCACAAAGTATCTCGCCTACAATATGCAAAACAGCAGAGAAACAAGCCTCGAAACTTGTAGAACAAGGAAATTTGGAGTGATGAGACCAAAATTTAACTTTTTGGCCACAACTATAAACGTTATATTTCGAGATAGGTCAACAAGTCTGTTGGAATAATGCATATTGATTTGTATGTATTGCAACAACTACTACTGTACTGTTTGATATGTTGTGCATATTGTGAGGTTGGTAACAAAGTTTTGTAAAAAAAAAAAAAAAAAACCTCACTCACAGACAGGATGCCTCCTCCTTCTCTTCCTGTGTTGTTCTAATGTTTTTTTTCATGCTGCAGCCATAGCAGATTTCAGGCTGATCACATTTCATGCTGTGTTGTAAGCTGTCTATACTGGATGTGAATAAATCTACATTCTCTGTTGCTGACTCCAGATGTTACGCTGGTTAATCCGCTGCTAACAGGTTATGGGCCCAGAGTTCCCAAAGTGCCCAGAGTCCTAGAGTCCCAGAGATCCCCAGAACACAGAGAAAAGAAAGAAAGAAAGACAGCAAAGATGGCCACCAGCAACAGCAACTCCATGAAGTTTACAGTACCAAGTCTCACTAACCAGAACTGGAAATTCAAAGTGAAGATGCTGCTGATAAGGGAAGGTACGTGGAAATACACACAGGAACCTAAACCTGACCCAGTACCACAGGAGTGGATAGAGATGGATCAGAAAGCACAGAGTACCATATCACTCAGCGTAGATGATGATCAGATTGTTCATGTGTGTAAATGTGATACTGCAAGAGAAATGTGGGAGCAGCTGCAAAAGGTACATGAGAGGATTAATTTAAGCAATAAACTGTATTTTATGAGAAAACTGTACCAGTCTAAGCTGCTGAAAGGCCAGGATATGCAGGAGTATATCAGGAGTATTCTAGAGCTTGTAGAACGCTTGAGAGGCATTGGGGAAGATCTGAAGGACTTTCATGTAGCCGCATTACTGCTTAGTGGTCTTCCAGAGAGCTATGACACGCTTGTGACTGCACTAGATGCGCGCCCAGATGATGAGCTTACTCTGGAGTATGTAAGAGGGAAGCTTATAGATGAATATAAACGGAAGGCAGAATGTATAATCACCAAGACAGAGTCTGCTTTACAAACACAGAGTCTATATGATAACAGAAAGCACATAAAAGAAACACATGAATGTTTTGTTTGCAAGAAATCAGGACATTTGAAAGCCGACTGCAGAGTTTTGAAAGCTAGAATGAATCAGCTGAAAAAGCAAAACAGTCAGCAAAGGGTTAAGAGTGCTGTGTCTGGAGAAAATGATTCTGTGAATACTGAAATTACATTTACTGTCAGTGCAAATACATCAAAGCATGCATGGTGTATAGACTCTGGAGCAACTAGTCACATGAATAATAACAGAGACTTCTTTTCTAAGCTTAATCAAAATAAGTCAGAGAAAGTGATTATGGCTAATGGTCAGTACATGAGTTCAGAAGGCATAGGAGATGGTTATATTGATTGTCAAATCTCACCAACACAAAGCAGGAAGATCCCAGTAAAAGATGTGCTCTATGTGCCTAGTCTTGAGAGTAATTTACTATCTGTGAAGAAACTCACAAAACAAGGAAATGAAGTTACATTTAAGCATGATAGCTGCATCATCTCAAAAGAGGGTCACACACTAGCAGAGGGAAAAATCACAGATGAACTTTATCAGCTGAAATGTAAAGAGTGTGTGTATACTGCTCAACAAGAAGAGTACAATAACTGTATTCATGTATGGCATAGGCGTCTGGCACACAGAGACCCAGAAGCAATAAGAAAGTTAGTTCAGAAGCAACTAGCTGATGATATCACAATTGATCTATGTAACCAGACAATGAAGTGTACTAGCTGCATCAAAGGGAAAATGTCTAGAAAAGCTTTTCCTAAGAGAAGTACTACAAGAACAGAACAGCCACTAGATTTAATACACACAGATGTCTGTGGTCCAATGAGCACTCAGACTCCTGGGAAGAAGAGATATTTTCTCACATTTATTGATGATCATTCCAGATATGCAGTTGTCCATCTGCTTCACAGCAAGATAGAAGTTCCAGAGAAACTTGAAATATATCTAGCTGAGGTATATAATAAATTTGGAAGAATGCCAAAGATTCTACATGCAGATAATGGGACTGAATATACAAGCAATGAGACACAGAGCATTCTTCCAAGAAAAATGGAATCCTATTTCAGACCACTGTACCGTACAACCCTGAGCAAAATGGTGTTGCGGAAAGAAGGAACCGAACACTCTGTGAAAGTGCAAGAAGTATGTTATTTGATGCAAATCTGCCTACAACATATTGGGGTGAGGCAATCATGACAGCTTGCTATCTTCAGAACAGACTACCAGGTAAAGCTACAGAGAAAACTCCATTTGAGCAATGTAACAGTAGAAAGCCAAAACTGCACCACATAAGAATATTCGGAAGTAAAGCATTTGTACATATTCCCAAAGAAAAGCGAACTAAGTGGGAATCTCACGCTAAAGAAGGTATCCTGGTAGGCTACAGTGAAACCCAGAAAGGTTATAGGATTCTATACCCAGAAACAAACAAGGTCACAATAAGCAGAGATGTAGTGATTGATGAGAACTTTGTATCACCCAAGTTTTGTGACATCACGCCAGTAGTCCAGCTGAAGTCACAATTACAAAACAACAACAAGGAGGATGTAGAAGTCTGGCTGGATTCTTCAACCACTGAAGGAACAACAGAAAAATCAGAAGAATCTGAAATCAGAAGATCGTAAAGATCAAACAAAGGTATACCAGCTAAACGTCTATCCTACATTGTCAAGACACTACCTGAGTCAGAGCCGCAGTCATGGGATGAAATGCAAGGACTACCTATCCATGAAAGAACAAAGTGGATTGATGCCGCTAATGAGGAAATCAAGTCGCTTCATCAACTCCAAACTTGGAAACTCACCAAGCTACCACAGGGCAAAAAGGCAATCAAGTGCAAGTGGGTCTTTAAAACCAAATATGACTCTGAAGGTGAAGTCCACAGATTTAAAGCAAGGTTGGTCGCAAAAGGATATTCTCAAAAGTATGGCGAAGATTACGATGCTACATTTGCTCCAGTCGCTAAACAGACTACGTTCAGAGCTTTGTTAGCTGTAGCTGCTGTACAAAAGATGTATGTCAGACATTTGGATATAAAAACTGCTTTCTTAAATGGGGACATTGAGGAGGACTTATACATGACTCAACCTGAAGGTTATGTAAAAGGAGGTGAAGAGAATCTTGTTTGCAAACTACAAAAATCTCTCTATGGTCTTAGGAAAGATGTGTATCTTCGTACCGTGTTAGCCAGTAGATAGAAAAATATTTAGACTTGAGAGGACTCTCAAGTCTAAATATTTTTCTATGGTCTTAAGCAATCAGCAAGAGCATGGAACACCAAGATGAATAAAGTCTTGTTGGAAGAAGGATTTAAAAGAGGTCAAGCAGATCCATGCTTATACACAAAATATACAGATGGAAAGTGGATGTATATTCACTTATATGTGGACTGTTGTGAATGGGCTTGAAATGAGTTCTGAGCAGAGGCTCCCTCTGGTGGTTACAAGCGGTACTGGACTGTCCAGTGAAGATTGGGAGGATTGGGAATCAGGTGTTACTGACTGGTCTTATATAAGGGAGTCGCCTTCCCATCAGGGTTGCCAGTGATCAATTGTTCTGGTCTCAATCCTTGATTCCTGTTTCCTTTGTAGCCTGCTGTGTCGTGTCTGCATCTCCTGCTAACAGATAAGACATTTTCTTCTTTTTGTTTTTGTGCTTGATTTTTGCATTTTGTCCTGCACTTCTGTGGGGGCCTTCAGGGTCCCCTCCGGGGGCTTTTGCCCTCTCAGTTTAGTTCAGCCACTGATGTTGTACATTTGCTTTTTCCAGTTTTTTCAGTGGCTGCTGTTTTGATTTTGTTACACCAGAGAACTAATTTAGGTGGTAGAGGTCGTGTGATCTCAGGTGTTTTTGAAATTAGTAGAGTTGGTGCTTTTCAGGGTTTTTTTTGGGATTGCAGTAAGTGCCTTTCCTATCCTTTTCTATTTAGGTAGTTTGGGCCCCAACGTTTGCTCATACTATTTTCTGTCTGTGTCAGTATTTCTTCTTGTCTAACCGCCATTACATGTTTGGGGGCTTTCTATGTTCTTTGGGGATCTGCTCCGGGGCAGATAGCTTTCCTCTTTCTATCTTTAGGTGTAGTTAGTTTCTCAGGCTGTGACGAGGCGTCTAGGACCAACGTAGGAACGCTCCACGGCTGCCTCTAGTTGTGGTGGTTAGTCAGGGTACTGCAATCTCATAGATTCCAACTGCTCTGGTGTATTGCCTTTTTACCTGCACTCCTCAGCTACCGAAACATAACAGTATCACCGGCCTAAAAATTGAAAATTGTATGGTACTCACAGAAGGGAAAAATATTGTGAAAGAAAAAAGGTTGTCAGAGTTGTCAGAGATATTTTTTGTTTGTTGCATTTTTTTTTTTTCCCTCTGTATCTCTGGGTGCTGGGGAGGATTTTTTCTCTCAATGGAGTTTGCACAGTTGTCTGGCCGTGTGGATCAGCTTGCCACTGAGGTTCGGAGTATTGCTGCCTATCTTGCTGGGTTGCCTGTTGTGGAACCTAGGATTCCCATGCCAGATTTGTTTTTAGGGGATCGAGCTAAGTTTCTGAATTTCAAAAATAACTGTAAATTATTTTTTGCCTTAAAATCTAAGTACTCAGGGAACGCAGCGCAGCAGGTTCAAATTGTCATCTCTCTCCTGCGCGGCGATCCTCAGGATTGGGCTTTTTCCCTGACACCTGGGGATCCTGTTTTGAGTGATGTTGATGCATTTTTTCAGGCTTTGGGGTTATTGTACGATGAGTAGTGTTGAGCGATACGATACCGCAAGTATCGGGTATCGGCCGATATTAGCTCTATCGGCCTTTCGATACTTAGTTCCGATATTTTCGTCATATCGGATACCGGAATCGGGATTGTCACTGTCACTGTCAGTGTCCGTCGGTCGGGTCTGTCAGGAGTCAGCGGCACTTACCTGGCAGAAGATCTCCGGCGGTCACGGGCTGGACTGCTTCATGGCCGCCATCATCTTTCCCCGGCGGTCACATGCAGTTTCTCGCGATAACTGCAGTGACTGCTGGGTAATCCCGGCCGTAAAGCAGTCAGTCCGATGACGTCACCGCCGGGGAAGCAGGTAATCAGCTGTGCTGCGTTGCGATGACAGGCTCTGCCTGTCATTGCGATGTAGCAGAGCTGGATCGTCGTGGGACTGTCTTTACTATGGACTGCGTCGGACAGGTGGTATACTGTTGGTTTGTTTTTTTCTTTTTTTACAGGAGATCGATGGCGTCACAGGAATGAGTGTATAATAAAATTAATGAAAACTGTGTTGTCTCTTTTATTTCATTAAAAGACTTTTTTCTTGCTTTGTCTTTTTTTTATACATTTAATAACTTTGGGATTAATAATGGATCGGTGTCTTATTGACACCTCTCCATTATTAACCGGGCTTATTGTCACCGTGCAATCAACGGTGACATTAACCCCTTATTACCCCACTTGCCACCGCTACAGGGCAGTGGGAAGAGCCGGGTAAAGTGCCACAATTGGCACATCTTTTGATGCGCCAAATGTGGGGCTGCTGTAGCCTAGTATTATCAGGCTGTTGAGGGCCAAAATCCATGGGCCTTGACAGTCTTTTAATACCAGGCCGCAGCAGTCTGCATTTTACTTGGCTGGTTAACAAAAATAGGGGGACCCCTACGCCGTTTTTTTTTTTGAGGGGATCCCCTATTTTTGTTAACCAGCCAAGCTAAGCAGACTGCTGTGGCCTGGTATTATCAGGCTGGCAAGGTCCATGGATCTTGGCTCCTTAACAGCCTGAAAATCCAGGCCTCAGCGGTCTGCTTCATCAGGCTGGTTAACAAAAATAGGGGGACCCGACGCCATTTTTTATTCGAAGGGAACCCCTATTTTTGTTAATCAGTTCCCTCTGACGTCACTGATTGTGTCCCTGGCTGACCTGAAGTGAAAGTGGAAAGCAATCAATTAAGCTTTCCACTTCCTCTCCTGTCAGCCAGGAGAGGAGCTCATTCATTTGGGGGTTTACTGTGAGGCTGCAGCATTAGCTGCGGTCCCTGCAGTAAACATTAACCCTTTCTGAAGGATTACACCGTGGGACCTGACTGTGCATGGGATAGGTAAGAATAATTTTGCTTTTTTATTTTATTTTTATTACAGGAAATGGTTTTTGCAGTCAAATAAAAGATGGTCAAAAACATGTGTCTTTATTTCATTAAAATGATTTTTAATTAAAGTGTGTGTTTTATTTTTATTTCATGCAATAGGATTAATAATTGATAGTTGTCTAATTGACAGCTCTCAATTATTAACCTGGCTTAAGGTCACCTTTCAATTGCAATGTGGCTTTAACCCCATATTAACCCATTCGCCACCGCTACAGGGCAATGGAATAGACGGGCAAAGTGCCAGAAAGGGCGAATCTAATTATAGATTTGTCTTTTCTGGGGTGTCTGGGGGCAGATGTTAGTAGCCAGGGGGGCAAAAATAATGGTCCCTCTCTGGGCTATTATTATCTGCCCCCATTCGCTGGCTTTGTCTGTCTGGTTGCGAAAAAAGGGCGGGAGCCCACGCATTTTTTTTAAACAATTTTACACCTCATATATATATATATATATACATGTCAATGAATTTGTGACACATATATATATATAAATTTATATTTATAGTTCATACACTTCTACATAGTATAATAGCCGCTAATTCAATTGACGGCTTTTGTGAAAATGCAGAACCCGACATGAAATGACACTTGGTGTACATAGGGTTAACCATGTCTTTTCATGTCCTTTGCTATCTGATTTGCACAAACAATTACATCAGTCTATGTGTGCAAAATTTCACACCTGTAGGGGTTAATTAAAGGTGTAAATTCGTAGCAAAAAAGTCCGTTTTTTTTACAACGAATTTACACCTTTAATTAACCCCTACAGGTGTGAAATTTTGCACACATAGACTGATGTAATTGTTTGTGCAAATCAGATTGCAAACGACATGAAAAGACATGGTCAACCCTATGTACACCGAGTGTCATTTCATGTCGGGTGCTTCTGTCTTTTCACAGAATCCGGCTTTACCCGGCAATTGAATCAGAGGATATTTTACTATGTAGAAGAGTATAAACTATACATATATGTATATATATATATGTCACAATGACATGTATATATATATATATATATATATATATATATTGTATTCTATGTGTGTATATTTAGTGTTTACAAGGAAATAAAGGTTTTTTTTAGTTGCGATATTTTGTTCCCATAGACTTACATGGGACTTCCGGTATCGGAATCGGATATCGCCGATATTTAGTGATATCGGCGATACCATTCCGATCCGATATTTTTAGATATCGAGCAGTATCGCTCAACACTAACGATGAGACTAATGTCATTGATCAAGCTGAAAAAGCCTTGTTGGCATTAAATCAGGGGCTTGATGACGCTGATTTATACTGTCAGAGATTCCGTAGGTGGGCAGTCCTGACCAAATGGAATGACGACGCTTTGGCAGCCCTTTTTCGGAAGGGTCTGTCAGATAATGTAAAGGATGTTATGGTGGGATTCCCTGTCCCCTCTGGTCTCAATGATTCTATGTCATTAGCGATTCAAATTGACAGACGTTTGCGTGAGCGGAGAAGTATGCGTGGAATAGTGTTGCCTTGTGAACCTGCTTCTGAATCCATGCAGTGTGATAGAGTGGTTTCTGGGGCACAGCGTCATGAGTTTCGAAAGCGCAATGGGTTATGTTTCTACTGTGGTGATGCCTCTCATGCTATTTCAGTCTGCCCTAAGCGGGGAAGTCGTTTTGCACGCTCAGTTGTCTTGGGTAGTGTTCAGACTAAGTTTTTATTAACTGTTACCCTGATATGCTCTCTGTCCTCATTTTCTGCTCAGGCTTTCGTTGATTCGGGAGCAGCTATTAACCTGATGGATTTTGATTTTGCTAAACGTTGTGGGTTTCCCTTGATACCCCTGCGGAAGTCTATTCCCCTACTGGGGATCGATTCTACCCCTTTGGCTGAGAATAAACCTCAGTTCTCTACTCAGGTGATAATGAGGGTTGAACCTGATCATCAGGAGAGCTGCAAATTTTTGGTTCTGTATAATCTGCATGACATTATCGTACTGGGTTTCCCTTGGTTACAGTCTCATAATCCTGTTTTGGATTGGAAATCTGTGTCTGTAACCAGTTGGGGCTGCCAATGTGTTAATACCAACACTCCTGTTTTTTCTGCCTCCCCCCAGGCTCAGGATGTTCCTGACTTTTTGATTGATTTTTCTGATGTGTTTAGCGAAAGTAAATCTGCATCCTTGCCTCCCATAGGAGCTATGATTGCGCTATTGAATTAGTGCCTGGTAGTAAATTCCCTAAAGGTCGCCTTTTTAACTTGTCTGTACCTGAACATGACGCTATGCGGTCTTATATCAAGGAGTTATTGGAGAAGGGTCATATCAGACCATCCTCTTCACCCTTAGGTGCCGGTTTTTTCTTTGTGGCCAAAAAGGATGGTTCATTAAGGCCGTGTATTGATTATCGTCTTTTGAACAATATTACTGTGAAATATCAATATCCATTACCCTTGATTTCTGACCTGTTTTCCAGGGTGAAAAACGCTACTTGGTTTACCAAGCTTGACCTCAGGGGGGCATATAACCTTATTTGCATTAAGCACGGGGATGAATGGAAGACGGCATTTAATACCCTGAGGGCATTTTGAGTACCTTGTGATGCCCTTTGGGCTCACTAATGCTCCTTCTGTCTTCCAGTCCTTCATGAATGACATTTTCAGGGATTTTGTGGATACATTTCTGATTGTTTATTTGGATGATATCTTGATTTTTTCCAATGACTGGGACTCTCATGTGAAACATGTTTGAACTGTATTCCAGATTTTGAGAGAGAATGCTCTGTATGTGAAGGGATCAAAGTGTCTTTTTGGCGTACAGAGGATCTCATTTCTGGGATTCATTTTGTCCCCATCTGTTATTGAAATGGACCCAGTCAAGGTTCAGGCCATCTGTGATTGGGTCCAACCTACTTCATTAAAGGCTCTTCAAAGATTTTTGGGTTTTGCCAATTTTTATCGTAAATTTATTGGTAATTTCTCGGTTATTGTTAAACAAACCATTAACTGATTTGACCAAAAAGGGTTCTGATGTGGTGAATTGGCCTCCTGAGGCAGTCTCTGCATTTCAGGAACTTAAGCAGAGATTCACTTCTGCTCCTGTTCTACGGCAGCCTGATGTTTCTCTGCCATTTCAGGTGGAGGTTGATGCCTCTGAAATTGGGGCAGGTGCCGTTTTGTCCCAAAGAGATCCAGAGACCTCTAAAAGTAACCCTTGTGCCTTTTTCTCTCGAAAATTTTCTCCTACTGAATGTAATTATGACGTGGGTAATCGGGAGTTATTGGCCATGAAGTGGGCTTTTGAAGAGTGGAGACATTGGCTGGAGGGAGCCAAACATCAGGTGGTGGTCCTTACGGACCATAAGAATCTGGTTTATCTGGAATCTGCCAAGCGACTTAATCCTAGACAGGCCAGGTGGGCCTTGTTTTTCACACGTTTTAATTTTGTGGTTTCCTTTCTTCCTGGCACTAAGAATGTTAAGGCGGATGCCCTCTCGAGGAGTTTCCTTGCGGACTCTCCCTGAGTTATCTGATCCTTCTGTTATTTTGAAAGAAGGTGTAGTTCTTTCCGCCATCTCGCCCAATTTGAGACTGGCTCTGGAGGGGTGTCAGGAGGATAGGCCCGAGCGCTGCCCTGTTGGGAAATTGTTTGTCCCGGACCAGTGGAAAAAGAGTGTGATGTCTGAGATTCATTGTTCCGCGTTGGCCGGTCATCCCGGAATTTTTGGTACCAGAGACTTGGTTAGTCGGTCCTTTTGGTGGCCTACCTTGTCTCGTGATGTCACTGAATTTGTGCAGTCCTTCGGGACTTGCTCTCGCTCCAAGCCTTGCTCTCGCTCTAGTGGTTTGTTGATGCCATTGCCTGTGCCCAAGAGACATGGACCCATATCTCTATGGATTTCATTTCCGACCTCCCTGTTTCTCAGAGAATGACCGTCATCTGGGTGATTTGTGATAGGTTTTCCAAGATGATACATCTTGTGCCATTACCTAAGTTGCCTTCCTCCTCTGAATTGGTGCCTTTGTTCCTTCAGCACGTGGTTCGTTTACACGGCATTCCTGAGAACATTGTGTCTGACAGCGGAGTCCAGTTTGTTTCCAGATTTTGGAGGACCTTTTGTTCTAAACTTGGTGTTCAATTGTCTTTCTCCTCGGCGTTTCATCCTCAGACCAATGGTCAAACTGAGAGAACAAACCAGACATTGGAGACTTATCTAAGATGCTTTGTGTCTGCTGATCAGGATGACTGGGTCTCTTTTTTGCCTTTGGCTGAGTTTGCTCTTAATAATAGGGCTAGCTCTGCCACTTTGATGTCTCCATTTTTCTGTAATTCTGGGTTTCACCCTCGATTTTCTTCAGGACAGACGGAGGCTTCTGTCTGTCCAGGTGTTGACTCTGTTGTGGAGCGTATGCAACAGATTTGGGACCAGGTAGTGGAGAGGTTGTCCCTCTCTCAGGAGAGGGCCCAGCGGTTTGCTAACCGGCATAGGACTGATGGTCCTCGGTTTAAAGTGGGGGACTTGGTCTGGTTGTCCTCAAAAAATATTCCTATGAGAGTGGCATCTCCTAAATTTAAGCCTAGGTTCATTGGACCTTATAAGATCATGGAGATTCTTAATCCTGTTTCTTTTCGTTTGCTTCTTCCAGGGACATTTAAGATCCATAACGTGTTCCACAAGTCCTTGTTGAAGAGGTTTGTTGAGCCAGTGGTTCCTACTGCTGTGCCTCCTGACCCTGTTCTGGTTGAGGGCAATCTGGAGTTTGTGGTTGAGAAAATATTGAATTCTCATTTTTCTAGACGGAAACTCCAGTATTTGGTTAAGTGGAGAGGTTATGGTCAGGAAGACAATTCTTGGGTGTTTGCTTCGGACATCCATGCTAGGAGACTCATCCGTGCGTATCATAGAACTCATCCTGACCGACCTGGTTGCTCAAATGAGGGTTCGGTGACCCCTCCTCAAGGGGGGGTACTGTTGTGAATGGGCTTGAAATGAGTTCTGAGCAGAGGCTCCCTCTGGTGGTTACAAGCGGTACTGGACTGTCCAGTGAAGATTGTGAGGATTGGGAATCAGGTGTTACTGACTGGTCTTATATAAGGGAGTCGCCTTCCCATCAGGGTTGCCGGTGATCAATTGTTCTGGTCTCAATCCTTGATTCCTGTTTCCTTTGTAGCCTGCTGTGTCGTGTCTGCATCTCCTGCTAACAGATAAGACATTTTCTTCTTTTTGTTTTTGTGCTTGATTTTTGCATTTTGTCCTGCACTTCTGTGGGGGCCTTCAGGGTCCCCTCCGGGGGCTTTTGCCCTCTCAGTTTAGTTCAGCCACTGATGTTGTACATTTGCTTTTTCCAGTTTTTTCAGTGGCTGCTGTTTTGATTTTGTTACACCAGAGAACTAATTTAGGTGGTAGAGGTCGTGTGATCTCAGGTGTTTTTGAAATTAGTAGAGTTGGTGCTTTTCAGGGTTTTTTTGGGATTGCAGTAAGTGCCTTTCCTATCCTTTTCTATTTAGGTAGTTTGGGCCCCAACGTTTGCTCATACTATTTTCTGTCTGTGTCAGTATTTCTTCTTGTCTAACCGCCATTACATGTTTGGGGGCTTTCTATGTTCTTTGGGGATCTGCTCCGGGGCAGATAGCTTTCCTCTTTCTATCTTTAGGTGTAGTTAGTTTCTCAGGCTGTGACGAGGCGTCTAGGACCAACGTAGGAACGCTCCACGGCTGCCTCTAGTTGTGGTGGTTAGTCAGGGTACTGCAATCTCATAGATTCCAACTGCTCTGGTGTATTGCCTTTTTACCTGCACTCCTCAGCTACCGAAACATAACAGTGGACAATGTGATTGTATTTCATCAAGAAGACGCAGAAATTGGAAAAATTACTGAAATTCTGAATCAGCATTTTGAAACAAAAGACCTTGGAAGTGTGACATATTATCTAGGAATCCAAATCCAGAGAGAGGAAGATGAGAGTTTTCTTCTAAACCAAAGTGCAAAAATTAATTCGATTCTGAATCAATTTGGAATGTCAGAGGCCAAATGTATATCAATCCCAATGGAATCATCCTACCTGAAGCTGGAAGAAGAAGATGACCTGTTGCCTAACAATGAGAAATATCGTCAGGCAGTGGGGGCACTTCTGTACATATCAACTATGACTCGACCAGATATTACAACAACCATTGGAATCCTTTGCAGATATGTGGAAAAACCGCGCCAAAGAGACTGGAATGCTGTTAAAAGACTTCTGCGATATTTGAAAGAAACGCAAGATGTAAATTTAAAACTATCTGCAGCGGGAGATCTAGAACTTACCGGCTATGTAGATGCGGATTGGGCTGGTGATTCGCGTGATCGTAAATCCACAAGCGGATACTTGTTTAAAGTTGGAGAAAGTTCAATCTCCTGGTCTAGTAGGAAACAAGAGTCTGTTGCCTTGTCATCCACAGAAGCAGAGTATGTGTCCGCAGCCTATGCAAGCCAGGAGGTCGTTTGGCTAAGACAATTGATGGACGATCTTGGTATACCGTCAACTCAGCCGACGGTGATTTATGAGGACAACCAAGGATGCATTAAACTTGCATGCAGTGAAAAGATCAGTGCTAGAACCAAGCACATTGACGTCAGACACCATCATCTACGTGATTTGATAGATCGTGGCATAATTCAGTTTGTCTATTGTGAAACTGATAAGATGCTAGCTGACATTATGACAAAGCCATTGCCACGAGCCAGGTTCCAAGAATTGAGAACCACAATGGGAATAAGAGGATAAGTAGTTGTTGAGTGGGGGTGTTGGAATAATACATATTGATTTGTATGTATTGCAACAACTACTACTGTACTGTTTGATATGTTGTGCATATTGTGAGGTTGGTAACAAAGTTTTGTAAAAAAAAAAAAAAAACCTCACTCACACACAGGATGCCTCCTCCTTCTCTTCCTGTATTGTTGTAATGTTTTTCATGCTGCAGCCATAGCAGATATCAGGCTGATCACATTTCATGCTGTGTTGTAAGCTGTCTATACTGGATGTGAATAAATCTACATTCTCTGTTGCTGACTCCGGATGTTACGCTGGTTAATCCGCTGCTAACAAAGTCCTATGATGAAAGGAACACCATTCCTACTGTAAAGAATGGAGGTGGATCGCTGATGTTTTGGGGATGTGTGAGCTACAAAGGCACAGGAAACTTGGTCAAAAGTTGAAGGCAGTATGTTATCAGCAAATACTGTAGGCAAATTTGCAATCATGAACCTGAAAGCTGCGCATGGAACGTACTTGGAGGTTTCAACATGACAAAGATCCAAAACACAAGGCCAAGTCAACCTGTCATTGGCTGCTGCAGAACAAAGTGAAGGTTCTGGAGTGGCCATCTCAGTCTCCTGATCTCAATATCATTGAGCCACTTTGGGGAGATCTCAAGCATGCAGTTCATGCTAGACAGCCCAGGAATTTACAGGAACTGGAGGATTTTTGCCAAGAAGAGTGGGCAGCTTTACCATTTGAGAATATAAAGAACCTCATCCACAACTACCACAAAAGACTTCAAACTGTTATTGATGTTAGAGGGTGCAATACACGGTATTAGGAAATGGGGTATGTAAACTTTTAATCATGGTCATTTGGATATTTTGGGTTGTCATTATGATTTAAAAAGAGAAAACACAGTAGTTTGACAATAAATGGCTTCACCCAACTACTAACCATGAGTGGAGAAAAAGTTTTGGTGCTATCATTCATATTCTCTGAAAAAGGCCAAGAATCAAAAATTCTGCTTGGGTATGTAAACTTTTGAGAAGAACTGTATATACATTATCTGTATGTAAATGTTTTTTATATGCTTATTTTCATGTGTGTTTTATTTATATGCATGCATAATGTGTATATGTGCTAGTAATGTATTAGCATGTGATTCTTCTATGTATGTGTATTGTTTTGTTTGGCTCTGTTGAATTTACCTAATCTATATAATATAAAACAGATCAGATAAATAATACATTTCTACAAGTCCTCAGTTTGCTACATTTTAAGAAATTCTCACGTAAATTGTATAGTTAATATGCAAAACAATTCTATTGTATTTTTTATAAAAAATAGAATATTTTTCCTGAGCAGTTATCAGTGTCTAGGTTTTGATTAAAATAAAATAAAGAAATAGTCTTAGATGTAAAAAAATAGAATGAGAAATGCAGTTTGAACAGGAATCTACAAGAGATTTACTTTATCATGTCCAAAGCTTTCCGTTTCTAGGATTTAGCATCAAACATACAGGGCAGTCATCTGATTATATATATTTTTTCAATCATTGATAAAGTGCTGTTGCTCACCTAGTGGAGATAGCAGAACTTTTATTTTCACATAAGAGGAAAAAGTGCATCTGTCATACTTTCTTTGATAATGAAATAAATAGAGAAGAAGACAAGACTAGCAAATCATGTTTTCTAACTCCTGGCAAAATGTTATATTTCTCAAGCATTCGGTCATAAACATCCTCACTGGAATTAAATAGATAAAGTAGACCTTGTGTATTACTTCAGGTTGTAAATTATGGTACATAATCATTTCCTAGTAATTAGAAAGAATTAGAATTTGGAAATTCAGCAAAACTCAATGACCCAATTTGAGTATTTTTTCCAATTTTATTAGCGACCTCTCTTTTTTTGTCTTGTGGTATTCAATTTTGTTTTTACTCTAAATTCTGGCACACAAAAGTTTATGAACTTTGCATAAAATCAAACAAACATTCTTTTGCTTAGTCTTTTCATTTTTTGCACTTTTTTAGAGCAAAAAGTCACATGATGTTTTAAAATGTTGCATGTTATCACACAAATGTACAAATATAAATTGGAGATATATTCTACTGAGGCAGAATAGTAAAGTACAAATGCATAAAAATTTTGCAACATTTTGAAAAGTCACCACTCACCAATGATGAATTAAACTAAAACATCTTGATACGGAAAACCATGTCTGCATTGTCCAAAAAGGATAAAAGATGAGGCAAAGTAAAGTGAACTTTAACAGGTTCAAATTTAATAAGGAATAAGCAGCAACATAAATCTCACATTATAACCTTTTTTACTCCAGAAAAAGGCATAAAGACTGTGATAAATCAGATTATATACGTAAGAGTACAAGGATAATTTTAATTCTAAAATAAAAATTATCTGAGAAGCAGAAAATAAACTAAAAATTAAATTAAAAAAAAAATAGTTGTAAATATACAAGGGGTAAAATGAACCAAGCAGTAGAAAAGGATGTGTATATTAAACATGTGCTTTAAATTTTGTAATAATAGAAAAATTTTCACATTTCTGTCTCAGCTAGCTTACATAGATATTGCCAGTAACAAATAATGCTTGCTCCAAATTCAATTAAATCAAAACGTATAGTATAATAGAAAATTGAGCAAGAAGTGCGTTTACACAAACCACAGGACATGTACAGAATGACAATTTTGAATTGCCAGTTTTTGTTCACTCTGATATACAAAAATTGAAAAGAAAAGAGTTAAAAAAATGACATCTGGATCAAAATGGCACCAAAAATAAAGCTTCAACTCATCCTGCAGAAAACAAGTCCCTGCGCAACTCTATCAGTGGCAAAAATGTAACAGCCATGCAAAAACAAATACATTTTTGTAAATCAATGTTTTAGCATGTAAAAATAGCAAATTATAACAATACTATATAATTCTTGGGTTGTTGTACTGACCTGAAGAATAAAGTCATCTTGTGTTTACTTACAGTAAAGACATTTCCTGTTTCTTTATTAGTTTGTTTTCAACTAATTAGAATAAAAAACTTCATCTCAATTCCCTATTCAGAACTGTCATCTGTCATTGAACAAATATTTTTTTTCCGCATCACTAGTGGCTCAAAAGGTACTGGAAAAGTGACATAACTCCCCAAAACAAATCCAGTAAAATCCATACTTGGAAAGCCAAATGGCCCTCCTCAGCCCTACATCATGGGTGTTGGACCAGATGGCCCGTAAGGTCCCTTCCAACTCTATGATTCTATGCCCAAACAACAACTAAAGTCAACTTATATGACACTGCTGCAAAAGTGGAGAAAACACTTAAAGGTGTTCTTGGGTCTAAACATTGATGACTTATCCGCCCCCGTGAGGGACGAAGTGCATGTCTCTCCCCTTCTGAAATGTGCCCCACCCTTTCATCCCCCAAGGCCATAAAAAGCAATGCATTGTTTATCTTTAATTAAACACCAAGAACAGACCCTTTGAAGCTCTTACCACAATGGCGCAAACTCCTCTGCAGCTACAGTAAACTGAACCCTTTTGTCTGAAGCACATGGGTACAGCAAGGCTATGAGGTATTGAATCTGGAAAATTACCTATAATAACAGAATGCAATATCTCTGCAATATCTCGGAGCCTAGCCGAGCACATCATCCGAATTGGCGTTCCTTCCCCCATACGCCCGTGCCCTGCAGCCTATTGGAGCACTCTGTGTTATGGAGTTATAAAGCTTAGTCACCAGGAATTACATACGGTAGGCATATTTGGATTTTATGTGCAGATAAAATCCAGCCAAATCCAGTGGCACTGCTGCCATTCCTTTCAGAGCTTTGGGTGGAAAGCTGTGGGCCATTCACAGATCTGGACTGAAAATCATACTCTCAGAGATGGGGGAGAGAGGCTGCACAAGCCCAGGGGTGGGCTCAGAGTGTGAGAGGTGCAGCCAAGGTGATAAGTGTCAGTTCCTCATTTGGAGCTCAGTTTTCTTCTGACAGTAGGACCCGTTATCAGACAGAGCCAGGAAAGCCTGTAACTAAGATTTGGACCTGTGATCCATCAGCGCCTCCCTGTGGTCACATGCTACATAACTCGGTAATTGCAACCTATCTATACCCTATCCTTTGTTCTACACTCATGACTGCATACTTGTATATTGTTGTAAATATATGCTTGTATATTTCTATTGCGCCTTTTAGGCGACTAAATATAAAATTAATCTTGGGCTGCTCTTTTATCTCAACCACGAATCCTCACATCCGCATGCTTGGTTGGTTATATGATACGCTACTCGGGTTGGTTCCTGACCCGATGTAAGCCTGTTGTCGGACGGGGCTTATTTCGGACGAGTAACTGGTGGCAGAATACCATATTGTTTTAGGGAAGAACTGCGGCAGTGACGGCCAGGAGGTTTAAATATATATCCCCAGCCTCGACTGGTGAGATATATCCCCCCTCACTGGGAGCACCTCACTAATTCGTACCTATAAGGGAAGCATTTCCGGCGAATATTTGCCCCGGTGCAGTTCCCTGACTGAACAGAGGCAAGTGTTGGCGCCAGAGAGACGACCCCTGCTAGGTCCTTCTCTCCCTTCCCCGAGGTGAGCGAAGTCGACGCCCCCTTCCCCTGTGAGATCCCTCACCGCCCCATAGGTGATCAATACAAGATCGGTGTGTGTCTGACACCCGACACACCCATCAACAGCTAAAAACTGCAGCAGTACATTACTTAGTAGCCGCAGATGAATACTGTGCTTTGTCTCCCATTACTGTACTGCAGAACTTGGCAGCTGCCATTAAGCATTTATGGTACTCCTGTATTCAGCCTATACATCGCTTAGTTCATGCTGCTAATGGATCAGTTTTCAGCTGATCCTGGTAATTTCAGTTCCCAATTAGTGATGAGCGTATGTGCTCAGATAACGTATTATCCGAGTATGCTCAAGTGTTATCAAAGTATTTTGGGTGTGCTCTAATTATAAGTTTGAATCCCTGCCGCTGCATGATTTGTGGCTGTTAGGCAATACCCGCATGTGTTGCGGCTGTCTAACAAATAGGCAATCCCTGCATTTGTTGCAGCTGTATAACAGCCTCGAATTATGCAGCCACCGGGACTTCAATATATTATTCAAGCATGCCCAAAATATTTGGATAACCCATTATCTCTTCACTCATCTCATCACTAATCGCAATCAATCTCATATTGAGATAAGTCATCAATTCAATCAAGTTTCTGGGCAACAGACTTAACAATTGATGTGGCGTGTGTCTCTAGAAGCACAAGCTGGGCATTATGTATTGGGCACTAACATGGTATATTTGCAATTTTCACTCTGCAATATCTAATGTGCACTAATTTCTGTAAAACGCCAGTGAGGTCAAAATAGTCTCTAGACCCATAGATTATTTTCAAAATGTGGTCACTTTTGGGGATTTCTGCTGCTTTGTTAACTTTGGGGCTCTGCAAGTGATGTCCAGATGTTACTCCAAGAAACTTTGTGGCCTAAATTTCAAATGGTTGTACAAACAGAGCTGAAGTCCTGTATTAACTCTGTTATGTGTCCATTGAGAAATCTATGACCACATATAGGTTGTTTTTCATACTTTGGAGAAATAACGTAATAAATTATCTGGTACTTTTTTCTTATAGGCCATGGTAAATATGAAACATTTTTATCTAAATCTTCTTATTTTGGTAACATGTAATTTTTTAATTTTACATAATTTAAAGGTATAGAATTGATGAATTCACTGAGGAATGTAGCTTCCAAAATGCTGTCACTTTTGTGGATTTTCTGCAACTCTGGCAAGTTGAGGCTCTCTACAGGTGGCACCTGCAAACTATTGCTTCCAAATTTGTATTCCCTTTCAAGAACCTCATTCAAATGGCCTTGAACACACATTAAGAATTGCCATATTCGTGATAAATACTTTTGTACATTTGGTGGTCATTTTCTCCTATTATTCCTTGTGAGAATAAAAAAAATTGTGGCTAAAACATTCTAGTGGAAAAAGTATAAATTTTCATTTCAATGACCCAGCGGTATAAAATTCAGAGAAGCACATATGGGTTCAAAATGTTCACCATACTCCTATATGAATTGCTCGAGGAGTGTAGTGTCTGAAATGGCACCTAACTATCACTGACAAATTTTCACTCTAAAAGCTAAATAGCATTTCTTCCTTTTTGTTCCTTGCTGTGTGAATAAACAATAGTTTCCAGAAGAAAGTAGTGCAGAGGGCGCACCACCCATAAAAACTAATGAACCCAAACCATAATCACGGGGTTCATCACCTAGTCTGAATAACCAATATGCAACATAAAGAGAAAAGACCAAACCAAAAATGGTGTGCACATCCACATAATGAAAAAATGAAAATCTTTATTACACCTTAGACACAACAAACATCTAAAAACATTTTTTAAATGTTTTTAGATGTTTGTTGTGTCTAAGGTATAATAAAGATTTTCATTTTTTCATTATGTGGATGTGCACACCACTTTTGGTCTGGTCTTTTCTCTTTATATTGCAAACAATTGTTTCCGACTACATTAGAGCTATTGACACATTTGGGAGAATTTGCTTTACATATTGTGGGATCCATTTTTTTTCCTATTATCCCTTGTGAAAAGAAAAAATTGGGGCTAAAGCATCATTTTAGTGGAAACATTTTATGTTTTATGTTTATCCCAATGCTATAAACATTTATTTTTCAACAGGACATTGACCCCAAACACACCTCCAGGCTGTGTAAGGGCTATTTGACAAGAAGGAGAGTGATGGGGTGCTACGCCAGATGACCTGGCCTCCACAGTCACCAGATCTGAACCCAATCGAGATGGTTTGGGGTGAGCTAGACCGCAGAGTGAAGGCAAAAGGGCCAACAAGTGCTAAGCATCTCTGGGAACTCCTTCAAGATTGTTGGAAGACCATTTCCAGTGACTACCTCTTGAAGCTCATCAAGAGAATGCCAAGAGTGTGCAAAGCAGTCATCAAAGCAAAAGGTGGCTACTTTGAAGAACCTAGAATATAAGACATAATTTCAGTTGTTACAAACTTTTTTGTTAAGTATATAATTCCACATGTGTTAATTCATAGTTTTGATGCCTTCAGTGTGAATGTACAATTTTCATAGTCATGAAATTACAGAAAAATCTTTAAATGAGGTGTGTCCAAACTTTTGGTCTATATTGTAGATCAAAACAGATACCAGAGGAATGAGAGGCCCTGCTCGCAAGCTTACAAGCTATGAGGAAGAAGGGGAAACACGAAAGGTGGATAGTAACAATTACATTCATTGTTCAGACCAGCCATAGTGTAAGAATCGGGTGTTCATGTAATGCTGCATTAACTGGTTATTGGCCTAAGTATGTAACAATATAGACACATAGGGCTATTAAATGCATAAAGAATGTGAGAACATCATACGAGGAACCTGGTTATGGTAAAAATTTTGAATGGGCAACACAGGGATAGTTAGGTTAATGCTTTGAGGCGATAGGGCAGTCTAAACAAATGCATTTTTAGGGCACACTTAAAGCTGTAGTGATTGGGGATTAATCATATTAACCTGGGTAGTGCATTCCAAAGAATTGGCGCAGCACATGAAAAGTCTTGGAGACGGGAGTGGGAGGTTCTGATTATTGAGGATGCTAACCTTAGGTCATTAGCAGAATGGAGGACATGGGTAGGGTGGTAGGCTGAGACGAGGGAGGAGATGTAGGGTGGAGCTGAGATATGGAGTGCTTTGTGGGTGGGGTGATAAGTTTGTACTGGATTCTAGAGTGGATGGATAACCAGTGTAATGACTGGCACAAGGTAGAGGCATCGGTATAACGATTGGTGAGGAATATGATCCTGGCTGCAGCATTCAAGACAGATTGGAGAGGGGAGCGTTTGGTAAGAGGGACACCGATTAGTAGTGAGTTACAACAGTCCAGACTAGAATGAATAAGAGAAACAGTAAGAGTTTTTACAGAGTCGAAAGTAAGAAAGGGTCGAATTCTAGAAATGTTTTTGAGGTGCAGATAACAAGAGCAAGCCAGTGATCGGATGTGGGGGGTTGAATGAAAGCTCAGAATCAAGTATGACCCCAAGACACTGGGTATGTCGCTGGGGAGTAATGGTGGAACCACACACGGAATTAGCAATGTCAGGCATAGGTAGGTTAGTAGAGGGGGGAAACACAAGGAGTTCAGTTTTTGACAGGTTCAGTTTCAGATGGAGGAAGGACATGATGTTAGAGACAGCTGTAAAACAATCACAGGTGTTTTCTAAAAAGGCAGGTGTGATGTCAGGAGAAGAAGTGTATAATTGGGTGTCATTAGCATAGAGATGGTACTGGAAACCAAATCTACTGATTGTTTGTCCAATAGGGGCAGTATACAAAGAAAAGAGGAGGGAGCCTAGAACCGATCCTTGAGGAGCCTCAACCATAAATGGAAGATGAGAGGAGGAGGATCCAGCAAAAGATACAGTGAAGGAGCGGTCAGAGAGATAGGAGGAGAACCAGGAGAGAACGGCGTCCTTGAGGCCAATGGAGCGAAGCATAGTGAGGAGGAGCTGATGATCCATAGTGTCAAATGCTGCAGAGAGATCCAAGAAAATTAGCATGGAGTAATGACCATTAGATTTAGCTGTTACTAGATCATGAGAGACTTTTGCGAGGGCAGTTTCAGTAGCGTGTAAAGCGGGTCAAGAGGAGAGTTATCTGAGAGATAGCAGATAAGACATGAGTGGACCAGGTGTTACAGGAGTTTAGAGATGAAGGGAAGATTAAAGACAGGTCTATAGTTAGCTGCACAGTTTTGGTCAAGGGATGAGTTTTAAGTAGTGGATGTATGATGGCATGCTTAAATGAAAAGGGAAAGATACCGGAAGAGGAAGAGAGGATGAATATTTTTGTTAGGTGAGGGGTGACAGCAGGGGAAAGGGACTGGAGGAGATGTGACTGCATGGGGTCGCTGGTGCAAGTGGTATGATGAGAAGATGCAGGGAGCCTGATTACTTCTTCTGTGACTAGTTCAAAATCAGAGAGTGAGCTAGAAACAGTGGGGGAGGGAGGACAGTGCATGGTATGAGGTGATTGGGAGATAATTTCCTGTCGTTTATGGTCAAGTTTTTCTTTGAAATAATTGGCCAGATTGTCAGCACGGAGATCCGTGGTTGGGGCCTGCACTCTTGGGTTGAGTAGAGAATGAAAAGCGTCAAAGAGACGTTTAGGGTTATTGGATAGTGAGGTGATGAGGATGTTGAAATAGGTTTGTTTGTTGAGGTGAAGGGCAGTGTTGTATTTTTTAAGCATAAACTTATAATGGATGAAATCTTTGGGTAGATTGGATTTCCTCCACAGATACTCGGCGCACCTGGAGCACCGCTGTAGGAAAAGTGTTTGCAGCGTGTGCCAGGGTTGTCGCCGTCTGTGCCGTTTTGTTCTCTCTACAGGAGGTGCAGTTTCATCCAGGGCATGTTGCAGTGTTTCATTTTAATGCTTCCATGCAGAATCAGAACATGAGAGGGAGTAGATAGGGGCCAATGATGACTTTAAGTTCTTCATAAGTTTCTGAGTGTTAATGGCCTGTATATTTCTATAAGTGTGGAAAGTGGGGGTAAACTGAGCGGGATGGCAGTTCTTGATAAAGAATGAAAGAAGGTTGTGCTCAGAGAGCGGGAGAGGGAAGTTTGTGAAATCATCCACTGAGCAAAGCCGGGAAAAGACCAAGTCGAGGGAGTTTTCATCTTCATGCATAGAGGAGTTAGTAAGCTGCGAAAGACTGAAAGAGAAGGTTAGAGATAAAAGGTGAGTGGCAGATGGGGAGAGGGGAAAAGCAATGAGGATGTTGAAATCATCCATGATGAGGGTGGGGATGTCACAGGAGAGAAAATGTAGAAGCCAGGTGGCAAAGTGATCCAGGAACTGATGGGAGGGGTCCAGAGGACGATACACCACCACCACTCGCATGGAGAAGGGGATGTAGAGTCTGATAGCATGGACCTCAAAAGAAAGGAAGACAAGTGAGGGCACTTTATGGATAACCTGAAAGGTATATTTGGGTGATAGAAGCAGACCAACGCCTCCACCTGCTATGTTGTCCGATCTGGGAGTATGAGAGGAGTGTAGTCCACCATATGAGAGAGAGCAGCAGCAGCAGTAGTGTCTGACTGATGAATTCTTTGTGGGGTGTAGTTTCCAAATGGTTAAACTTGTGGAGGTAGCTTGCTGTTTTGGCCCTTGGGGCTCTGCAAATGTGACAGCACCCAGAATCAGTTCCAGTTGCAAATTGGACTCCAAATGTCAAATAGAACTCTTTACCTTTCTTCGTTTTGCCGTGTCCAAACAGTTGATTATGACACATATATTGACTATATTAACTGGAAATATCTCCAGTATCCATAAAAAATTTACAATTTTACAGAAATCCTGTAACACAAACAATTATGCTGATAATGAACTAAATTTGAACATTTAGAATGACTGTAAGAGTCACTATGAGCAATATTTTACAAAGCTCTTCGGGGATCTGGAATTTCATTTTAGAGGGACCGTCATATCTACTCAGTTCTGCAGTTAAATCATTTGACTTTTTTTCTATTTTGGTTATAGATAACTTACAGTCAAGAGTAATTGCCCTTCTTTAACATTTTCCTAAACCCCAGTGAATCTGAATGAAATGAATAGTTATGTCTGTTGAATGCAAATTCAGTGCTTTAAGGTCTAAAATGAAACTGCAACTGCACTTTTTTCTATGTAAATTGGTTACCTCTGTTCCTTGCAGGATGGCTTTATATTGGATGACATTTTATTTTAATTATGTAATGGGAACAGCTTTTAGTTCTTTAGTTAAGCAAATAGAACCAACACTTTTTCAAATTAGACCTTAAGGTCACACTTTACAAGGAAAAATGTATTTCTGGCTGCTACTGAGAATGAGTTATCTTTTACTATTTTACACTTTGAACCAAGACTATAAAATTTTAACTTGTAGATTGCACAAATTTTATTCAGGATTCTATCTGAAACAAAACAAAACAATGCATAAATAAATTATTATAGTTATTCTTGGACTTCACTGGTTCAATAACGTGCAAATACAGAACATTTAAGTGAAACTCTGACCAACACTAAATGTGTTAAGCTAATAGTTTAAGTAGCTTGGAATAGTCCAATAGTTACTTAACAGAAAAGTACCCTTTGTAAGGAGCTAATGGTGGCGTAATCAATGGGAGGTATGTGTCACAGGGATAGCTGCTCCCTTTGATGTAACCCTGAGTATTTTTCTTTAGTGCACGTAAGCACTAAGATGTCGTTTAGTGAACCTGTGTCCGGGTTGCGGGTAGCTATGAGAGATGGGCAGGTCTGGCTACCCACATACCTCAAATCTGGGTGTGGTTACAGCCTATTTAATGGAGGCTGTTGTTTGTCACAGGGTCTGTGTGCAGAGAGGGAGAAGCCTTCTTGTGTGTGAGGCTCCAGACCGAGCTTGTGTGCTGGACATTGCCCAGCCTGTGTGCCCACAGGCCTGTGGAGCAGAACCCGGCTAAGGACATTTGTGCTGTTTTGCCTGCTCTAAAGGCCATGAACCTTTTGTTGTTACTTAGGGGTTTATGGCACAAATAAACCCACACAAACTTTTTTGTTAAAGAAACACGTCTCCTGTCTTCCTCCTACAACACCTGAGTGAGTACGTTCCCTACAATTGGTGCTGGACTGCGGGCATTGGTCCAGGAGGTACCTAGGAGGATTGCAGCAGGCGGCTTGCTGTGGATTGGTGGATCCACGAACTCTGGGCGGCTTGCTGTGGATCGGCAGGTCCACGAACTGCGGGCGGTCTAGTGTGGATCGGCGGGTCCACGAAGTCTGCAAAATGGAGCCATGCAGAGAGGTGCGGAGCCGTGCAGGGCCGTATAGAGAGGTGCAGAACCTTGCGGAGTCGCACAGAGCCTTGCAGAGCAGAACTGTTCAGAGCCTTGCGGAGCCGGACGGAACCTTGCAGAACAGTGCGGAGCCTCGCTGTGAGGAACTGTTAGGGTAGATAGACTGCCGTGCACAGGTGGTGAGGAGCCTGAGAGGGTCGTGGGGAGTCCCTGGTGTGCACCCCAAGGAGGCATGGTTTCCCTGAAGGGGGTGGAGTCCCAAAAGGGGGCTGTGACACAAAAAGTGACTGCGAATGCACCGATTAATAATTGTCGGGAACAGTGTTCGAACAGTGCGTGTCTGGTCTCCTGTATTAGTTATCCATCTGACAAGACGTCACAGAGGTGTTCTGTGGAAGTCAATGGGGAGGGCGTGGCTGGACTTCTGGACTCAGGGAGCCCGGTGACCCTGGTGAGCGCCACACTCCCTGCCTATCTGATTCCCGGAAGGAAGATGGAAGTCCACTGCATCCATGGGGTTACTAGGGATTATCTGGTGTCCAGGGTAATCATTGAGATGCCCACTATTATTACCAGCCATGACGTCCCTGTAGTCCCGGACTTGCCATACCCTGTTGTAATAGGCCACGACATTGAATGGTTTTGGGACTTGTGGGAGGAAAGGGTAGTGCCTGATTGCTCAGAGGGGAGCCAGAATGACCCTACAGTAGCGCCAATGCAGCAGGCGGTAGGGGTTCTGGATGGTGTGATGTATAAAGAGGAGGAGGTAGCACCCCCTAAGGTCGGTGTCCCAGAGTTAAGGGTGACTGAGGTAAAGTGTGGGTCTGACCAACTCTGGGACTTAGCAGAGGTGACCAAGAGTGTGACCGTTAAAAACAGGGTAGCTCTAGGAAAGGGGTCCAGCACCTGTCTAAATGGGGACTTGTTGTTCCAGGGTGACAGGGTGAGTAGTGGTGATGACTGTGATGCAAGCGGAAAAAGAGTGCGGTAAGGTGGACACAGAAAGGCAGGACAGGCTACACCCTCTGAGAAGAGGGGTGAATTAGAGACAGGGTCAGGGGCAAACAAGATTAATGTACATGATAAGGATGTCAGTTTACCACTGACAAACACCTGCACTGAGGTAATCGATGACAGGGGGAACATAAAATTAACCCAGGGTAGTGGTAGGGATCCAACAGCTAAAATCGCAGTTGGACAATAACACCGAGAAAAATTAAGAAGCTGTCCGATTCGACCGTTGTCACCCGACAACAAAATAATCAAATTGACAAACTGACAAAGCAAATGTGCACGTGGAAAGAGCAAGCCAACAGTTTTCACCAGGTGGAAGAGTACATCCAAAGCATGGAGAAAGGACACGACGAGGTCAACAGCTGGCGAATGAAAGGTTGAAGGTGTCGAGTATGGAAGCTGCCAACTCCGCGCAGCTGGATCAGATACATCATCTGGAGTCCGAGCTCTTGGCAGCAAAGGCTCAGCTCGGGGGGAAGGAAGTGCAGGAGCAGAAGCTGCTTCATACCATCCGCTCCACCGAGAAGAAGCTGCGCTCTGCTCGGCAGAAGGAGGCAGAACAAGTGTCTCAGCTGGAAATGACCTGCTGCAATAAATTTCAGGAGCTCCAGGACCTCGCCAAAGAGCTTTCTCTTCAGAACAAAAAGTGGCAGTTTTTCAGGCCGAATTAAAGCATCTGAAAGAAAAGATATTGGAGAAATCGCGGCTTTGGAGTCAAAAATAAGCGAGGACATAAAATGAACAAACCCTCCGAGAACTGTCTGCAGACTTGGAGGAGAAAACCGCATGTATCAGAGAGGACCAGCGTCTCTGCCTGGCAGGGAGAGGGATAAAGTTCTCCGAGACCTCAAGATCGAGCAGGAGGCCAAGCAGGAGGCTCAACAGTGGAAAAATAGACCACGGTCAAAACAGAGCACACAGGACACAGATGAAAGATGGTTATTTTTAATCTTGATTATTCTTAGTTAGGAATAATCAAGATTAAAAATAACCATCTTTCATCTGTGTCCTGTGCGCTCTATTTTGACCGTGGTCTATTTTTCCACTGCATTCCTTCCTCCTTTGGACTTATCCGGCTGGAGCTGCAGTGGACTTCCCCGCACTAATATTTTGTGGCCGCAACCTCAGCGCTCTCTTGTGACCGTTTACTATTTAGTTTTTCACCAAGCAGGTGTGTTATGTTTTGGTAGCTGAGGAGGCAGGAGCAAAAAACCGCATAGGCAGCCTAACACCAGAGAGGTTGGAAACTAATAGGTTGCAGACCCCTAAACTAACCGCACAACTAGAAGCAGCCGTGGAGCGTACCTACGGTGGTCCTAGATGCCTCGGCACAGCCGGAGAGATAGCTGTCCCTGAAGATGGAAAGAAGAAAGCTAACTGCCCCGGAGTAGACCCCAAAAGAGTAGGAAGCCCCCAAACATATAATGGTGGTTAGACAAGATGAAAATTCGAACACAGACAGAAGAAAGCTAACTGCCCTGGAGTAGACCCCAAAAGAGTAGGAAGCCCCCAAACATATAATGGCGGTTAGACAAGATGAAAATACGAACACAGACAGAAAATAGATTGAGCAAACGCTGGGGCCCAAAACTGTCTAGATAGGACAGCACAGGTTTTTTTCTGCAACCGAGAAAAAAACCCTAGGAAAAACTCCAACACTTCTGAATCCAAAAACACTGAGACCACACGGTTTCGACCACCTATATCAGATCTCTGGTGTGGACACGTAGCTACCCAGCAGTAAAATATCACAAGAACTGAGTAAATGAACAAATACAAAAAAACGAATGGAGACCAGCCAAAGCCCCCCAAAGGGGACCCGGCTGAAGACAAAAAACAATGCAGCAAAAAGCAAGGAATTCAAACCACAATAAAAAAACTGAAAGAGACTTATCTGAAAGCAAGCAGGAGACAGCAGTAAAGCAAGCTGAATTCCAACCTAGACCAGGAAGCACAATTGATCACCGGCAAGGATCATGGAAGGTCAGCTCACTTATATCAGGCCAGTCAGTACCACCTGACAACCACTCGTTATCTGCAGATGTAGGACTCTTGGTATTCAACATAGGTTCAATACCCTTAGCAACCACCAGAGGGAGCTTCAGCTCTGAAGTCGTCTCCAAAACGTTCACAACAATATACGCCTTTGAGGAGGGGTCACCGAACCCTCACTTGTGCCACCAGGACTATCAGGATGAGCTCGGTGATAGGCACTGATCAGTCTTTCACATGAATATCAGAAGCAAACGCCCAAGAATTGTCCTCATCACCATAGCCTTTCTACTTCACCAAGTACTGGAGTCTCCGCCTGGCCAAACGAGAATCCAATATCTTCTCAATCACATACTCCAAATTGCCCTCAACCAAAACAGGAACAGGAGGCGCTGCCATAGGAACCACTGGCTCGACAAATCTCTTCAATAAAGATTTGTGAAATACGTTGTGAATCTTGAATGTTCCTGGAAGAAGCAAACGGAAGGAAACGGGATTAATAATCTCCATGATCTTATAAGGTCCAATGAACCTTGGCTTAAATTTTGGAGATGCGACCCTCATAGGGATATTTTTTGAGGACAACCAAACCAAGTCACCCACTTTAAATCGAGGACCATCAGTCCTATGCCGGTTGGCAAACCGCTGGGCCTTCTCCTGAGAGAGAGACAGCTTATCCACTTCTTGATCCCAAATCAGCTGCATTCTCTCCACAATAGAGTCAACACCAGGACAGACAGAAGCCTCCACCTGCCCTGAAGAAAATCGAGGATGAAACCCGAAATTGCAGAAAAATGGAGACATCAAGGTGGCAGAACTAGCCCTATTATTCAAAGCAAACTCAACCAAAGGCAAAAAAGAGACAGTCATCTTGATCAGCAGACACAAAACATCTCAAATAAGTCTCCAAGGTCTGGTTTGTTCCCTCAGTTTGTCCATTGGTCTGAGGGTGGAACGCAGAGGAAAAAGAGAGCTGAACTCCCAGTTTGGAACAAAATGTCCTCCAAAATCTGGAAACAAACTAGACTCCTCTGTCAGACACAATGTTCTCTGGAACGCCGTGCAACCGAACCACCTGTTGAAAAAACAAGGGCACCAACTGGGAGGAGGATGGCAACTTAGGTAGTGGCACAAGATGTATCATCTTGGAAAACCTATCACAGATTACCCAAATAACGGTCATTCTCTGAGAGACAGGGAGGTCAGAAATAAAATCCATAGACATATGGGTCCATGGCCTCTTGGGCACAGGCAATGGCATTAACAAACCACTAGAGCGAGAGCAAGGTTTGGACCGAGTCCCTGACGTCATGAGACAAAGTGGGTGTAAGGTTCTTTGTCTCTGTTGACATGTTCCTTGAAACTCAGTTTTCCGTCGGCCATTTTGCTTTCTGTCTTTCTGCAGCTCTTGCCCTCAGTTAATATGGAGTTTCCAGTTTTTATGTTCCCGCCCTGATTCTTCCCTCTTGCTTCTTAAGCAGCCTCAGCTGAACAATCAGTGCTCCTGAATCAAGCCTCAGTCAGTCTGTGACCTGACTTCTGGAAACCTTGGACTTGTACTCCAGCTATTCCCTAATGAGGAGCCTTGGAACACTTTTGGACTCTGGAAACCTGCTGTTTGGTGAATCCATGTTTGCAGAGGAATTACGGTACAGAGAAGAGATCCAGAACCTGCTTTGGAGATTTATTGTAGTGCTTGAAGTTACTCTGGCCTGCTGTGTCTCCTGTCGCTGTTCCTGCAAACTGTGTGAACTTTTCAGCATGCTTGTATGAAGTAATACAAGTCATTTCATATCAACCTGTGTCTCCTGTGTTTTCCTCGCACCCAAGCACAAGACGCTATAGGAACTGTACACTATACATGACAAGATTCAGGAGCCAATGTTTAGTGTCTGCTGGGTGTGGGAAAGCCGTGTCTGCTGTGACTGTGGATATCAGATGTCCGTTTAATACTTATGTGATGACAGTGGTTGTGACTTCTCACAACCATTCCAGGTGAGTGCATTCCCTTAAAATTTTACTCTGGAGTGTTACCACAGGTAAACACTATTGTTTTTTTTTTTTTTTCCTTTCCTCTTCTCCTTCCAGCACTTCTGCCTTAAAAGATCTGGAAGATGGAGGCCCGCATAAAGGAACTTTGCGGAGTGACTGATACAATCCTTTCAGATGTACAGACTTTAAAAACCCGTTTTGCAAGCCTACAGGACCTCACTAATCATAATTTGCAAGTGTTTGGACAGACTACCCAGGAATTGCGAGCCAGGATTGAGGCTCTAGAGGAACGAGCCCAGGCTCCTGCCATAACCCCGAGTTCTGGGATCCCCAAATTACCTCCTTTTCGTTTTGGCGGTGAACGTGAGAAATTCAGGGGATTTATTAATCAATGCAATTTATTTTTCTCTGCACATGCTTCACAATTTCCCACTGAACGATCCAAAGTGCTTACTATAATCATGTTGCTTACCAATAAGGCTTTGATGTGGGCAAACCCTCTGATTGAGACTGAGGATGATTGTTTGAATCACCTTGATGCTTTTATTTCAGCCATGGGGCAGGTGTTTGATGACCCCAATCGAGGTGCAACAGCTGAAGCAGCCATGTTAACTTTGCGCCAAGGTAAGCGTTCAGTAGCCGAATATGCCCTGGATTTCAGGAGATGGGCTCTTGATACCACTTGGGACACTTCCGCTAAAAAATCTATTTTTCGGAAAGGGTTGTCTCCACTGATTAAGGATGAACTTGCTCGTGCCGACCCTCCCACTGCGTTAGGTGACTTTATTAACTATTGTATCCGTATTGATACTCGTCTGACTGAACGCAGGCAAGAGAGATGGTTCGAAAATAATCGCACTAACCTTTTACTACCTCCCTCCTCAGCTAAGGAACCTTTGAGTAGGATCACAAGGGAACCAGAACCTGAACCCATGCAGGTGGACTCTTTACAAAGACGGGTTAGTGATGCATGCAAAGAACATCGTATAAAGGAAAATCTATGTTTCTACTGTGGTAAGTCAGGGCACTTCATTATAAACTGCCCCAGCCGTTCTCGTAAGACTACTGCAGCAGTCATTCACTGTGAGTGTTGCGAGAGGAGCTCTGTCATGTCCGAGCCTCAGGCTCCAGAGAGATCTGCTGCAAGAGATCTTGATTTCTCGGACTTAAACTCTGTTAGTTTCTGGGGACGATGACGGTATAAACGCTGCAATTTTTCAAGTTTCCTCAGCGGTGTCCCAGCTGAGTTGTAAAAGAAACAGTTCTCATTGCTTCCTTTCCATCAAACTCTGGGTTGACTCAGTCTGGGTGTCTAGCTCTGCTATGATCGACTCAGGAGCAAGTGGAAATTTTATGGATATCTCCTTTGCTCTGAAACAGGGGATACGTTCAGTGAAGAAGGCTACTCCAGTACAGATGGAGACTGTGGATGGCTCTCTACTGACTTCTGGACCAGTGGATCAAGAAACCTTTGAGGGTCCTTATGGGTAAAGATCATCAGGAGAAAATGTCTTTTTTGCTTATCTCTTCTCCCACTTTCCCATTATTCTAGGGCTACCATGGCTGCAGGCTCAGAATCCTACGATTAACTGGGAGACCAAGGAATTACACTTTCCGGAGAAACAGATGAGTCAAGTTTCAGCTTGCTCTGTTCCTAAAGGAACCATGTCAGTCCCTGAACTACCAGCTGTATACCAGGACTATGTAGATTTATGTGACAAGAAGAACGCTGATCAGCTTCCTCCTCACCGTCCATATGATTGTCCAATTGAATTATTGCCTGGAGCCGAGATACCTTTTGGTAAGATCTACCCCCTAGCGGGGCCCGAGCTAAAAGCTTTGAAGAATTATATAGACGAAAATGTAGCCAAGGGCTTCATACGCCCCTCTTCATCTCCCGCAGGTGCACCCATCTTCTTTGTGAAGAAGAAAGATGGATCTCTGAGACCCTGCATAGACTATAGGGAACTCAATAAGGTTACTATTAGAAACCGTTATCCATTGCCTTTAATCCCTGAGTTGTTGGAGAGAGTGCGGCATGCCAAAATTTTCTCTAAACTAGATCTCCGTGGGCCTATAACTTGGTCCGTATTAGACCTGGGGATGAATAGAAGACTGCTTTCAGGTCACGCTATGGACACTTTGAATATCTAGTTATGCCTTTTGGTCTGAGTACCGCCCCAGCCACTTTCTAACACTTGTGAATGATATCTTCAGGGATCTCCTAGATACATTTGTGGTGATTTATCTGGATGATATTCTAATTTTTTCTAACTCCACAGAGGAACATCATGGACATGTGAGAATGGTCTTAGAACGCCTAAGACAAGACCATCTCTACATCAAACTTGAAAAATGTGAATTCCATAGGACCGAAATTCAATTTCTGGGGTATGTACTATCTACGCAAGGGATTAGTATGGATGGAAGCAAGACCCAAGCCATCAAGGATTGGCCAATTCCTAGAAATGTGAAGGAGGTGCAGCGTTTCATCGGGTTTGCCAACTTCTATAGACGTTTCATTAAGAATTTTTCTGAGGTAGTGTCACCTATCACCCAACTTACCCGAAACAGTCTAGGTTCTCCTGGACCCCGCAAGCTCAGGAAGCATTTTCCTGTTTAAAGGATAAATTTACCACCGCACCTATCTTAGTACATCCCAACCCCGAGCTTGTCTTCATAATAGAGGTGGATGCTTCAGACTGTGCCGTTGGAGCTATACTCTCTCAGAGAACAGGTGAGAAGAATGTCTTGCATCCCTGTGCCTTCTTTTCCCAGCAGTTGTCTTTGGCTGAGAGGAACTACGATGTGGGCAATAGAGAATTGTTGGCCATTATTGCCGCCTTCAAGGAATGGAGACACCTTCTTCAGGGAGCTGCACAGCAAATAGTCGTCCTGACAGACCATCGTAACCTTGAATTTATCAGGTCGGCTAAGTGCCTGACTCCTCGCCAGGCTCGATGGAATCTTTTCCTAAACCAATTTAATTTTGTCATTTCTTATAGACCAGGATCGCGCAATGGAAAGGCTGATGCACTCTCTAGGATTCATTCAGCAGAGACACGTCCACTTACTCCTCCTAAGACTATTCTTCCTGACTCTAGATTCCTGGGAGTGATTCATAATCAAGACCTACTTAAGGACATCAAGGAAGCATACCATGCGGATTCTTTGTTGGCTCAACCCCCAAGGGACGTAAGTCTTGTCTTTAAGAATGGTGTGTGGATTCAGGACAACGTCTGTATATACCTGAAACAGTCAGATTGAGAGTATTGCAACTCATCCACGATTCCAAGATAGCCGGGCATAGGGGAATTCTAAAGACACAAGAATTTCTTTCTCGTTTCTTTTGGTGGCCCACTTACAGGAAAGATGTCTTAAACTATGTCACTTCATGTGAAGTCTGTGCAAGATGCAAAACACCTCGCTCCTCACCAACTGGTCTGTTGCAACCTCTTCCCACCCCGTCCCGCCCGTGGGGATCCATTTCTATGGACTTCATTGTGGAGTTACCAACCTCTCAAGGGAAGAACACCATTCTAGTGGTGGTTGACCGTCTAACAAAGGCAGCTCATTTTATCCCTTGTGTCGGCTTACCCACTGCAAAACAGACATCAGACTTGATGATTAAGAATGTGTTTCGCTTACATGGAGTACCGGATGAGGTCATTTCGGATCGAGGGGTGCAATTCACTTCAAGGTTTTGGCAAAATTTCTGTGCAGCATTGGACATTAAAGTAAACCTTTCTTCTGCTTTTCATCCCCAGACTAATGGACAGACAGAACGAACCAATCAGACCCTGGAGCAGTATCTCCGCTGTTTTATCTGCCACCTACAGGATGATTGGGTGGATCTACTTCCACTGGCTGAGTTCTCTTATAACAACTCTCAGAGCGCCTCCACTAAGCAGTCTCCTTTTTACTCCAATCTAGGTTATCATCCTAACATTCTTCCTCGATTTCCCATAGATACGCCCTTGCCGGCAGTGGCTGAAAGAATCACTTCTTTACAAAAGAATATGGATCTTCTAAAGGAAAATCTAGAATTGGCTCAGGAAAGGTACAAGAAAGCAGCAGATAAATTTCGTAAACCTGCACCAGTTTTCAAGGTAGGAGATTTGGTCTGGCTGTCAACCAGAAATCTTAAATTAAAGATTCCATCGTCTAAATTGGGACATAAGTACATTGGACCTTATAAGATCAATAAGATTATAAGTGCTGTTGCTTGTCGTCTTCAACTGCCCAGAACTATGAGAATCCACCCTGTCTTTCATGTATCCCTACTAAAGGCTGCAACACCCAATACGTTTCCTGGACGTTCTTCTCCTTGCCCTGACCCAGTACTGGTCGATGGTCAGGAAGAATTTATGGTGGAAAGGATTCTAGATTCCAGGTTGTACAGAAATCAGTTGCAATATTTGATTAAATGGCAGGGCTACCCAGTGGAGGACAACTCATGGGAACCAGTCAATAATGTAAATGCTCCTCGCCTGCTCCGCCAGTTTCATCAGAGGTACCCTGACAAGCCTGGTCTGAGGTCATCCGGAGGTTGTCCCTAAGGGGGGAGTAATGTAAGGTTCTTTGTCTCTCTTGACATGTTCCTTGAAACTCAGTTTTCCGTCGGCCATTTTGCTTTCTGTCTTTCTGCAGCTCTTGCCCTCAGTTAATATGGAGCTTCCAGTTTTCATGTTCCCGCCCTGATTCTTCCCTCTTGCTTCTTAAGCAGCCTCAGCTGAACAATCAATGCTCCTGAATCAAGCCTCAGTCAGTCTGTGACCTGACTTCTGGAAACCTTGGACTTGTACTCCAGCTATTCCCTACTGAGGAGCCTTGGAACACTTTTGGACTCTGGAAACCTGCTGTTTGGTGAATCCATGCTTGCAGAGGAATTACGGTACAGAGAAGAGATCCAGAACCTGCTTTGGAGATTTATTGTAGTGCTTGAAGTTACTCTGGCCTGCTGTGTCTCCTGTCGCTGTTCCTGCAAACTGTGTGAACTTTTCAGCATGCTTGTATGAAGCAATACAAGTCATTTCATATCAACCTGTGTCTCCTGTGTTTTCCTCGCACCCAAGCACAAGACGCTATAGGAACTGTACACTATACATGACAGTGGGCCACCAAAAGGACCGACTCACCAACTCTCTGGTACCAAAAATACCAGGATGGCCGACCAACGTGGAGCAATGAATCTCGGACATCACATTCTTCCTCCACTGGTCTGGGACAAGCAATCTCCCAGCAGGGCAACGTTCAGGTTTATCCTCCTGAAATTTCTCCAAAGCCAGTCTCAAATTAGGCGAGATAGCGGAAAGAACCACACCCTCCTTCAGAAAAACAGCAGGCTCAGTTTTCTCAGGAGAATCCAGAAAGAAACTCCTCGAGAGGGCATCCGCCTTAATATTCTTAGTGCCCAGGAGAAGAGAGACCACAAAATTAAAACGTGTGAAAAACAAGGCCCACCTGGCCTGTCTAGGATTAAGTCGCCTGGCTGATTCAAGATAAACTAGATTCCTATGATCCGTAAGGACCACCACCTGATGCTTGGCTCCTTCCAGCCAAAGTCTCCACTTCTCAAAAGCCTACTTCATGGCCAATAACTTCCGATTACCCACATCATAATTACGTTCCGCTGGTGAAAATTTTCGAGAGAAAAAGGCACAAGGGTTAATCTTAGAGGTCTCCGGATCCCTTTGGGACAAAACGGCTCCTGCATCAATCTCAGAAGCATCAACATCCACCAGAAATGGTAGAGAAATATCAGGTTGGCGCAGAACAGGAGCAGAAGTGAATCTCCGCTTAAGCTCCTGAAACGCAGAAACTGCCTCAGGAGACCAATTCACTACATCAGAACCCTTCTTGGTCAAATCAGTCAGTGGCTTCACCATACCAGAGAAATTAGCTATAAATTTATGATAAAAATTAGCAAAACCCAAAAAACTCTGAAGAGCTTTCAATGTAGTGGGTTGAACCCAATCACAAATGGCCTGAACTTTGACAAGGTCCATTTCAATAACAGACGGAGACAAAATGAATCCCAGAAATGAAACCTTCTGTACGCCAAAAAGATATTTTGATCCCTTCACATACAATGCGTTTTCTCTCAAAATCCGGAATACAGTCCGAACATGTTCCACATGAGAATCCCAGTCATTGGAAAAAATCAAGATATCATCCAAATAAATTATCAGAAATTTATTCACGAAATCCCGGAAAATATCGTTCATAAAGGATTGGAAGACGGAAGGGGCATTAGTGAGCCCAAAAGGCATCACTAGGTACTGAAAATGCCCCTCTGGGTATTAAACGCCGTCTTCCATTCATCTCCGTGCTTGATGCGAATAAGATTATACGCCCCCCTGAGGTCAAGCTTGGTAAACCAACTAGCACCCTTCACTCTGGAAAATAGGTATGAAATCAAGGGTAACGGATATTGATATTTAAAAATACAAGATGGAGGGCACCACCCTACAAAATCCTAAGAATAGGGTATCAACCTGGAGTATGTAAGAAAGCAATCAGAACGAAAAAGAAAAGAACATACTATGCACCAGGGAACAACTGAATATAGAAAATAATCATAATTTTATTGAAAAAACTGCATATAAACACACCATAAAGTTAAAAACATTTAAAATAGAACAAACAGTCACCCAACAAAATAAGGGTTCATGGCCCCCTACAACCCCTCAATCAATATATAGTGTATCAATAATACAAATATAGCTATATAGATACATCAGAACAACCCTATGTCTCCCCCAAAGGCATAAATGTATGAAGAGGATTATATAATTTTGCTAAGATATAGGCAATAAAGAATAATGGTTTAGTCTGTACTAAATACAGAAAATTAATCACAAAAAATCAAATGCACAAAACAGAAAAATAATTTCAATAGAGCACATAATAAATTCAAAAAAGGACACATAGTGTTAAAGTGCATAACCATAGATGGCTCTGGCCCCCTTGCCTCCCCTTGTTTCTCCCCCTCTGGTTTGGTAATATGTTGGTCTCTTTCTAAGGGTGATCACTCTATTTGGTATATTTTGTACTATATACCAGCTTTGATATGGGCTTAGTTACCATCTATGGTTATGCACTTTAACACTATGTGTCCTTTTTTGAATTTATTTTGTGCTCTATTGAAATTATTTTTCTGTTTTGTGCATTTGATTTTTTGTGATTAATTTTCTGTATTTAGTACAGACTAAACCATTATTCTTTATTGCCTATATCTTAGCAAAATTATATAATCCTCTTCATACATTTATGCCTTTGGGGGAGACATAGGGTTGTTCTGATGTATCTATATAGCTATATTTGTATTATTGATACACTATATATTGATTGAGGGTTTGTAGGGGGGCATGAACCCTTATTTTGTTGGGTGACTGTTTGTTCTATTTTAAATGTTTTTAACTTTATGGTGTGTTTATATGCAGTTTTTTCAATAAAATTATGATTATTTTCTATATTCAGGTGTTCCCTGGTGCATAGTATGTTCTTTTCTTTTTCGTTCGGATATTGATATTTAACAGTGATCTTATTCAGGAGACGATAATCAATACATGGCCTCAATGAGCCATCCTTCTTGGCCACAAAGAAAATGCCGGCGCCCAAGGGTGAAGAGGATGGTCTGATACGACCCTTCTCTAAAGACTCTTTGATATAAGATTGCATAGCCTCATGCTCAGGTACAGATAAATTAAAGAGCCAACCCTTGGGAAATTTACAACAGGGTACTAAGTCAATAGCGCAATCATAACTCCTATGAGGAGGTAAGGATGCAGACTTACTCTCACTAAACACATCAGAAAAATCAGTCAAATAGTCAGGAACATCTTGAGACTGGGGAGGCAGAAAAAACATCTTGAGACTGGGGGGTCAGAAAAAACAGGAGTGTCAGCACGAACACATTGACAACCCCAACTGGTCACAGACAGACTTCCAATCCAAAACAGGATTGTGAGTCTGTAACCAAGGAAAACCCAGTACAACAATGTCATATAAATTATGTAACACCAAAAATTTGCAATTCTCTTGGTGGTCCGAGTCAACCCGCATTATCACCTGGGTAGAAAACTGGGGTTTATTCTCTGCCAAGGGGGTAGAATCAATGCCCAGCAAAGGAATAGACTTCCGCAGGGGTATCATAGGAAAACCACAACGTTTGGCAAAATCAAAATCTATCAGGTTTATAGCTGCCCCTTAATCAACAAAAGCCTGAGCTGAAAATGTGGATATAGAGCAAATCAAGGTAACAGTCAACAGAAATTTAGTCAGAACACTACCCAAAACAACTGAGCGCGCAAAACGTCTTTTCCCACTTGGGGCAGACGGAAATAGCATGAGAAGCGTCACCACAAGAGTAGCACAACTTATTACGCTTACGAAATTTATGACGCTGTGCCCCAGAAGTCACTTCATCACACTGCATGGGCTCGGGGGCTGGCCCGCAAGGCATCACAATCTCATGCATATTTCTACTCTCGCGCAGACATCTGTCAATTTGAATAGCTAATGACATAGAGTCATTGAGACCAGAGGGGGCAGGGAATCCCACCATAACATCCTTTACAGTCTCTGCCAGACCCTTCCGAAAAAGAGCTGCCAGAGCATCATCATTCAATTTAGTAAGGACTGCCCACTTTCTGAATTTCTAACAATACAGCTCAGCGGCTTCATGACCTGATTCAATGCCAACAAGGTTTTTTCAGCTTGATCAGTAACATTAGGTTCATCTTACAATATCCCCAGAGCCTGAAAAAACACATCAACATCATTCAAAACAGGATCCCCAGGTGTCAGGGAAAAGGCCCAATCCTGAGGGTCTTCGCGCAACAGGGAGATGACAATTTGAATGTGCTGCGTTGTGTTCCCTGAGGATTTAGGCTTCAAAGCAAAAAACAACTTACAGTTATTTTTTAAATTCAAAAACTTAGACTGATCCCCCCAAAAAAAATCCGGCAGAGGGATCCTAGGTTCCACAGCAGGCAACCCAGCAAGATAGAAAGCAATACTCCGAACTTCAGCAGAGCAGAAAGCTGCTCCACACGATCGGACAAAAATTCCTCCCCAGCCTCCAGAGAAAAAGGGAAAAAATGCAACAAACAGGAAAAAAAAAAATTCTGACAACTCTGACACCTTTTTTTTTTTTGCTTTTACTATTTTTCCCTTCTATTGAGTACCATAGAATTTTCAGTATGGCTGGTAATTCTGTTATGTTTTGGTAGCTGAGGAGGCAGGAGCAAAAAACCGCATAGGCAGCCTAACACCAGAGAGGTTGGAAACTAATAGGTTGCTGACCCCTAAACTAACCGCACAACTAGAAGCAACCATGGAGCGTACCTACAGTGGTCCTAGATCCCTCGGCACAGCCGAAGAGATAGCTATCCCTGAAGATGGAAAGAGGAAAGCTAACTGCCCTGGAGTAGACCCCAAAAGAGTAGGAAGCCCCCAAACATATAATGGTGGTTAGACAAGATGAAAATACGAACACAGACAGAAAATAGATTGAGCAAACGCTGGGACCCAAAACTGTCTACATAGGACAGCACAGGAGAGAATACTGTCTGCAACCCAGAAAAAACCTTAGGAAAAACTCCAACACTTCTGAATCCAAAAACACTGAGACCACACGGTCTCGACCACCTATATCAGATCTCTGGTGTGGACACGTAGCTACCCAGCAGTAAAATATCACAAGAACTGAGCAAATGAACAAATACAAAAAACGAACGGAGACAAGCAAAAGCCCCCCAAAGGGGACCCGGCTGAAGACAAAAAGCAATGCAGCAAAAAGCAAGGAATTCAAACCACAGTAAAAAAAAAACTGAAAGAGACTTATCTGAAAGCAAGCAGGAGACAGCAGGAAAGCAAGCTGAATTCCAACCTAGACCAGGAAGCACAATTGATCACCGGCGAGGATCATGGGAGGTCAGCTCACTTATATTAGGCCAGTCAGTACCACCTGACAACCACTCGTTATCTGCAGGTGTAGGACTCTTGGTATTCAACATAGGTTCAATACCCTCAGCAACCACCAGAGGGATCGTCAGCTCCGAAGTCGTCTCCAAAACGTTCACAACACAGGAGGTTAAGGCCCAGCTCCAGAAATACATGGACGGCCATAAAAATGAGCTCTCCGCTCTACAGAATGAACTGTCGAGCTCTCCCGATCTGATTTCAATGAAGGAGAGTGAGCTGGAGAGACTTACAAAAGAAGAGGGAAGAAGGGAGGAAGAAATCCAGCAAAAAAAGTGCCACACAGACGACCTCAGAAGGGAGATCAATGCCTTGAAAAACCGCTCTGACTCTCAGAATGAGAAGATCAAACACTATGTACAAGAAGGTGAGATTTTGCTCTTCTAGTGCATAGTCGAGGTACCCGAGGATGTGCGGGAGGCTTGTGCCAGTGAGGCTGTGTATGAGGCCTTTAGGAAGGTGATAGAAGCATGTATTGTGAACTGGGCACCAGAGTTAAAGCAGTTAGTTATACTGTCGACTAGGAAAGTCACAGTGAAGTGGGTGGCTATCCTGAGTGACATGCACCTACGCTGTCTTCGCACGAAACAGAGGATCTTGTTGAGGAATGAGGAAGCCGCTTAACGCCTGTAGCATGCAATGAAAACCCAAGGTTGGTTGAAATTGGTGGAGGACATTGTTCAAGTGCTCAGGAATCTGGTTAGAAAAATCATTGGGAGACTTGGCAAAGTAATGCAGGAGATTGTAGATAAGTGTAACGGGTCTGGTGGGTGGAACTACTGACGAGACAGGTCAGGTTGGTGGAACCACAAAGCTTTATTATACAAGAGAGTTTACTTGTAAGAGAGCGGGTGGCACCCGGGAAAAGGGCAGGGAATCACGGCAGGGGATATAGGTAGTCTCTGGACAGGCAGGTTTGTCACAGCAAGTGACCAAGGAAGTCTCTGGGCAGGCAGGTTGTAACGGTAAGTAACTGAGGCAGTCTCTGGACAGGCAGGCTGTCACGACAAGTGACCAGGCAGTCTCTGGACAGGCAGGTTGTCACAGCAAGTGACCAAGGCAGTCTCTGGGACAGGCAGGTTGTCACGGAAAGTGACCAGGCAGTCTCTGGACAGGCAGGTTGTCACGGCAAGTGACCAAGGCAGTCTCTGGGACAGGCAGGTTGTCACGGCAAGTGACCAGGCAGTCTCTGGACAGGCAGGTTGTCACGGCAAGTGACCATGCAGTCTCTAGAACAGGGCAGGCATATACGACCTGATATGGTGGAGCCTCCAGGTAGGCTGCAGTCGGATGGCAGATGATCGCTCCCAGGTGAGCAGGCAAGAGCCGGGGATCTCTGCAGATGATGTCCGAACTTCCGGATGGAGCTGCAGTCGGATGGCAGATGATCGCTCCTAGGTGAGCAGGCAAGAGCCGGGGATCTCTGCAGATGACGTCCGAACCTCTGGATGGAACTGCAGACGGATGGCAGACAGGCAAGCCGACAGGTAACAGGCAGGTAACTGGAATCAGGAGCTGATGGCTGAAACAGAGTTAGACTGCACAGGAACAACATTGCTCGGGCACCTACATTAAGGAGGAAGCCCTTAATATAGGGTGGAGTCCTCCAGCATTGGCTGGAGACTGATTTGGAAAATGCGTGCGGCTCCTTTAAGAGCGGGGGAGGGTGCGGGCGCGCGCCCTAAGGCCAGTAGCAGGGAAGGAGCGCGCGGGACCAGCAGGGCGGAAGGAGGACGCCATAGGCGCAGAAGAGGCTGGGAGCACTGAGGACGCTGAGCGCAGGTGAGGAGAGCGACGTCCCTGTCTGGCAGCAGGCAGGGACGCGGGCGCTACAGTACCCCCCCCTCTAGGCCCCCCTTCTTGAGGCCAGAAAGAAATTTAGCTAGGATAAGAGGGGCATGGATGTTCTCCCGAGGCTCCCAGGTTCTCTCCTCAGGACCAAACCCCTTCCAATCCACCAAAAAATAAGTCTTTCTTCCTACCCTTTCTGTGGCCAGAATGTTCTCTACCTCAAATTCATCATCAGCAGACACTGGAGCAGGAGGTGTACCTGTAGACTTAAAAAAAGAGTTAAGAACCACAGGTTTGAGGAGAGATACATAAAAAGAATTAGGAATTCTCAAATTGGCCAGGAGTTTCAATTTATAGGACACCGGATTGATCTGACTGATGACCTCAAAAGGACCGATGAACCGAGGACCTAACTTGTAGGACGGAATTTTGAGTCGAACATATTTGGACGAAAGCCAGACTTTGTCCCCAGAACGGAATTGAGGAGGATCCAGACGTTTTTTGTCAGCATGTCTTTTCATGCGCTCGGATGACTGAATGAGTGCGGACCGGGTACTCTCCCAGATGGAGGAGAATTCTCTAACCAGAGATTCCGCAGCTGGATTGTCCACAGAGATGGAAACAGGGACAGGGATCCGAGGGTGCTGACCGAAGACTACAAAAAACGGAGACTTGGTGGAAGATTCGCTCTCATGATTATTGTAGGAGAATTCGGCCCAAGGCAGGAGCTCCACCCAGTCAGAATGGTGGGCATTAACGAAGTGTCGAAGATAACTGGTCAAATTCTGATTTATTCGTTCAACTTGTCCATTGGACTGTGGGTGGTAAGCGGAGGAAAAATCCAGGGTGACGTCTAGCAACTTACAAGTGGCTCTCCAGAAACGTGAGGTGAACTGAACCCCACGATCCGACACAATGTGACGAGGCAGACCATGAAGACGGAAGATGTGGCGGATAAAGTCTTTAGCCAACTCGGGTGCAGACGGAAGACCTGGCAGAGGAATGAAGTGAGCCATCTTGGAAAAGCGGTCAGTGACCACCCAAATGACTGTACAACCAGCAGAGACGGGAAGATCAGTAATGAAGTCCATGGCTATATGCTGCCAGGGGGCAGCGGGTACAGGAAGCGGAAGAAGACGGCCGGTAGGCAGGTGTCTCGGAACTTTGTTGCGGGCACAGGAAACACAGGCAGAAACAAAGTCTATTACGTCTTTGTGCAGGTAGGCCACCAATAATGCCGGGTAATGAGTTGGAGGGTCTTTTTTTGACCAGCGTGGCCAGCGAGTTTAGACGAGTGACCCCAATGTAGGATTCTCTTCCGATTGGTTTCTGATACGAACGTCTTACCAGGAGGGAGACGATTTAGACTCACGGGAGCCACCTGCATCACTCTGGCGGGATCGATGATATGTTTAGGCTCATCCTCGAGATCCGACACCAGGAAAGACCGAGACAAGGCATCCGCCTTGACGTTTTTGTCAGCTGGGCGAAAATGCAAAAGAAAATCGAAGCGGGCAAAAAACAAGGACCACCGGGCTTGGCGAGGATTAAGTCTCTGTGCCTGCTGGAGGTATGCCAGATTTTTGTGGTCCGTGTAGATGATTACCGGATGAAGAGCCCCTTCGAGTAGGTAACGCCACTCCTCCAATGCCAACTTAATGGCCAATAACTCTCGATCTCCTATGGAGTAGTTGCGCTCGGAGGAGGAGAAGAGTTTGGAGAAGAAACCGCAGGATACCATCCTCCCGGATGGCGATTTTTGGGTAAGAACCGCTCCGGCTCCAGCAGAGGAAGCGTCCACCTCCAGGAAGAACTGCTTGTTGCCATCCGGGCGATGCAGCACTGGAGCGGAAGAGAAGGCCTGTTTCAGAGAAAGGAAGGCCTCTTCTGCTTCGGTCGTCCACTGTTTGGGGTTAGCATCCTTGCGAGTGAGCGCTGAGATTGGAGCAGTCCTGGAAGAGAAGTGCGGTATGAAGAGACGGTAATAGTTGGCAAATCCCAGGAACCGCTGAATGGCCTTCAACCCCTCCGGTCGGGGCCACTTCTCGATGGCAGACAGTTTCTCCGGATCCATTCGTAGACCTGTTTGAGAGATAATGTATCCCAGAAACGGAAGCGATGTCTGCTCAAAGAGGCACTTCTCATATTTGGCGAAGAGGTGATTCTGCCTGAGCCTGAGCAGAACCTGACGAACATCCCTCCGGTGAGACTGAAGATCCGGAGAGAAGACCAAGATGTCGTCAAGGTACACCACAACGCAGGAGTAGAGGAGGTCCCGGAAGATGTCATTGACCAACTCCTGAAAGACTGCTGGAGCATTACAGAGACCAAAGGGCATCACCAAGTACTCGTAGTGGCCGTCCCGGGTGTTGAATGCCGTCTTCCATTCATCTCCTCGACGGATACGAACCAGGTTGTATGCTCCACGAAGATCTAGTTTGGTGAAGACTCTAGCCCCTCTAAGACGATCAAACAGTTCTGGAATGAGCGGAAGAGGGTACTTATTCTTCACCGTGATCGAATTTAGGCCTCTGTAGTCAATACAGGGACGGAGAGATCCGTCTTTCTTTTTAACGAAGAAGAAACCTGCTCCCGCTGGGGAGGTAGATTTCCGGATGAATCCCTTTGCTAAGTTCTCCTCGATATATTCGGACATCGACCTGGTCTCAGCAGCAGACAACGGGTAAATACGCCCACGGGGAGGCGTAGTACCGGGCAACAGGTCAATCGGGCAATCATATGGTCTATGCGGGGGTAATGTCTCTGCTTCCTTTTTATTGAAGACATCAGCAAATAACCAATATGGAATCGGGAGTCCAGGGAGATTAGCAGGTGTAGGAGAAGAATAGACAGGATGAACAGGCACCAGACACGTTTTATGACAGTCCTGTCCCCAGCGAAGAACCTCTCCATACTGCCAGTCGAGCACAGGTGCATGTTTTTGGAGCCAAGGCAGACCTAGTAAGAAAGCATGAGAGAGTCCAGGTAAAACATGAAACGAGATGCTCTCAGAATGCAACATTCCCACCTGCAGGGTTATGACTTCGGTGATAAGTCGTATGGGACGAGGTAGGAGGCCCCCATCCACAGCAGCAACAGATACCGGTTCAACAAGAGGTTTGGTGGGAATGTGATACTTCTCTACTAGAGCCTGTGACACGAGATTCCCAGCTGCTCCAGAATCAAGTTGGGCCATTTCGAAGTGGCGGTTCTTACCGAGCAGGATTGAAACCGACAGCAGCAGGGATGAAGAGGATTATTTTTGTCTAGATTGACCTCTCCGAGCGAACCTAGACACAGGCGTTTCCCGACTTCTCCGGACAGGTTTGGATCCAGTGCTCCTTACTGCCGCAGTAGAAGCAACTTTTCTCGGCACGGCGTGAGTCCTGACGGGCTTTGACCATCTTGGTCTGGTCGACCTGCATAGGCTCAGCAGTGTGCACCTGAGGAGAAACGGAAGAGGTTATAGATCTCTGACACGAGGGTGCAAGAGGGGAAAATTGTTTTTTACGGGTGATCTCTTTGGCTCGTTCCTGGAACCGTAGATCAATTCGATTGGCAAGATTTATTAAATCATCTAGAGAGGTTGGAACGTCCCGACCGGCAAGTTCGTCTTTAATACGGCCGGACAGACCCTCCCAGAAGACCGAAATTAGAGCTTCATTGTCCCAAGTTAGTTCTGAGGCTAAAGTCCGGAACCGTATGGCATATTGACCAACGGTGAGGCTCTCCTGACGGAGACGCAGCAGAGATGATGCAGAGGAAGTCTTCCGTCCAGGTTCGTCGAATACCTTCCGGAAGGCCGAGAGAAAAGCAGGCAGGTCAGATACCAGAGGATCCTCTCTCTCCCAGAGAGGATTAAGCCAGGCCAGGGCCTCTCCGGTAAGATGGGACATGATGAAGGCAACTTTGGCCCGGTCAGAGTTAAACTGGTGTGCCAGGAGTTCAAAATGCAGGGTGCACAGATTAATGAAACCCCGAGCCAGAGCAGGATCGCCTCCAAACCTAGGAGGAGCTGACAGTCGGGGTCCGGGAATGGAAACCACGGAATTGGGAATCAGCGGGACTGACGGATTATGAGTCATGGCTCCAGCGATGGTTGCTGGTGATGAATTCAGAGTGTCCAGACGGGAATTGACGTTCCGCAGGTGACCCAGGATGGCCTCCTGTTGAGACCTCTGGTGAGACAGCTCATGACACAGTTCCGGGAGTGAAGGGTTTTGGGTGCCACCGGGTTCCATGGCCGAGCAAACTGTAACGGGTCTGGTGGTGGAACTACTGACGAGACAGGTCAGGTTGGTGGAACCACAAAGCTTTATTATACAAGAGAGTTTACTTGTAAGAGAGCGGGTGGCACCCGGGAAAAGGGCAGGGAATCACGGCAGGGGATATAGGTAGTCTCTGGACAGGCAGGTTTGTCACAGCAAGTGACCAAGGAAGTCTCTGGGCAGGCAGGTTGTAACGGTAAGTAACCGAGGCAGTCTCTGGACAGGCAGGCTGTCACGACAAGGGCCAGGCATCCTGGACAGGAGGTTGTCACGCAAGGACCAAGCAGTCTCTGGGGGCAGGGAGGTTGTCACGGGAAAATGACCGGCAGTCTTGACACAGGTTTTCACGGGAAATGACCAAGGGGAGTCTCTGGGGCAGGGAGGTGTCACGGCAAGTGACCCCGGGATCCTGGACAGGCAGGTTTCACGGCAAGTGACCAGGCAGCCTCAGAAAGGGCAGCAAAAACGACCTAATGGGGGAGCCCCCAGGGAGGGCCGAGTCGGATGGCAGAGAACGCTCCCGGGGGCAGGGAAGAGCCGGGGTCCTGCAGATGAGTCCCAACTTCCGGAGGGGCCAGTCGGAGGCAAGTCGCTCCCATTTAGAAAAGGGAAGACCGGGACTCCGCAATGATGTCCCAACTTCCGGATGGAGCTGCAGTCGGGGGCAAATCGCCCTAGGTGAGCGCAAAGCCGGGATCTCTGCAGATACTCCGAAACCCCTGGATGGAACTGCAGACGATGCAACAGGCAAACCGACAGGTAACGCAGGGAACTGAAAACAGGACTGATGGCTGAAACAGAGTTTGACTGCACAGGGCAAAAGCTCGGGACTTTCATTAAGGAGGGGCCCTTA
>JARQOD010000005.1:453463890-453572442 GCA_033576555.1 Oophaga sylvatica
ACAATTCTTGGGTGTTTGCTTCGGACATCCATGCTAGGAGACTCATCCGTGCGTATCATAGAACTCATCCTGACCGACCTGGTTGCTCAAGTGAGGGTTCGGTGACCCCTCCTCAAAGGGGGGTACTGTTGTGAATGGACTTGAAATGAGTTCTGAGCAGAGGCTCCCTCTGGTGGTTACAAGCGGTACTGGACTGTCCAGTGAAGATTGTGAGGAGTGGGAATCAGGTGTTACTGACTGGTCTTATATAAGGGAGTCGCCTTCCCATCAGGGTTGCCGGTGATCAATTGTTCTGGTCTCAATCCTTGAGTCCTGTTTCCTTTGTAGCCTGCTGTGTCGTGTCTGCATCTCCTGCTAACAGATAAGACATTTTCTTCTTTTTGTTTTTGTGCTTGATTTTTGCATTTTGTCCTGCACTTCTGTGGGGGCCTTCAGGGTCCCCTCCGGGGGCTTTTGCCCTCTCAGTTTAGTTCAGCCACTGATGTTTGTACTTTTGCTTTTTCCAGTTTTTTCAGTGGCTGCTGTTTTGATTTTGTTACACCAGAGAACTAATTTAGGTGGTAGAGGTCGTGTGATCTCAGGTGATTTTGAAATTAGTAGAGTTGGTGCTTTTCAGGGTTTTTTGGGATTGCAGTAAGTGCCCTTCCTACCCTTTTCTATTTAGGTAGTTTGGGCCCCAACGTTTGCTCATACTATTTTCTGTCTGTGTCAGTATTTCATCTTGTCTAACCGCCATTACATGTTTGGGGGCTTTCTATGTTCTTTGGGGATCTGCTCCGGGGCAGATAGCTTTCCTCTTTCTATCTTTAGGTGTAGTTAGTTTCTCAGGCTGTGACGAGGCGTCTAGGACCAACGTAGGAACGCTCCACGGCTGCCTCTAGTTGTGGTGGTTAGTCAGGGTACTGCAATCTCATAGTTTCCAACTTCTCTGGTGTATTGCCTTTTTTACCTGCACTCCTCAGCTACCGAAACATAACAATACGACCTGTGATGGCTGAGCCTCCAGGTAGGCTAGCAGGAAGGTAGAAGATGAGCGCTCCCAGGTGAGCGAGAGTCACTGGAATAGCAGAAGATCACGGTACGTGATGGCAGAGCCTCCAGGTAGGCTAGCAGGCAGGTAACAGATGAGCGCTCCCAGGTGAGCGGGCGAGAGTCACTGGAATAGCAGAAGATCACGGTACGTGACGGCAGAGCCTCCAGGTAGGCTAGCAGGCAGGTAACAGATGAGCTCTCCCAGGTGTGCTAGCAAGCAGGTAACAGATGAGCGCTCCCAGGTGAGCGGGCGAGAGTCACTGGAATAGCAGAAGATCACGTACGTGACGGCAGAGCCTCCAGGTAGGCCAGCAGGCAGGTAACAGATGAGCGCTCCCAGGTGAGCTAGCAGGCAGGTAACAGACAGCAACCTGGCAGGAATCAGACAGGTATCTGGCAAGGACCCTGAGGACTGAAGCAGAGTAGTGAACAGTGCAACAACATTGCTCGGGCACCTCCATTTTGGAGGAGGGGCCTTATATAAGGTGAAGTCCTCCGGCCATTGGCCGGGGACTCCTTAGGACGACGCGCGCGGCCCCTTTAAGAGGGAGGGCAGCGCCCGCGCGCGCGCCCTAAGCACAGTGGCAGGAAAGGAGCGTGCATCGCCAGCAGAACGGCAGGAGGACGCCGGACCTGGAGCAGAGGGGTGAGGGGAACAGGGTCCCTGCCTGGCAGAGGGCAGGGACGCCGACGCCGGCGCTACAGCGACATCGCGGTCACTCAACCGCGACATCACAAAGGTCATTCTCGCAATGCATCCCTGGGAACGGAACTTGGCGGGAGCGTCGCTGAGGAGCGGGAAAACTCCGGGGGCCTCCGGAAGGTGAGAATATCAATATTTTTCATTTTAATTCTATTTTTAACAGGGATATGGTACCCAGGGACTGGAGGAGAGTCTCCTCTCCTCCAGACCCTGGGTATCAAGCGCACATGAAGCGCTCACTGCACGCATGGTGGGCATAGCCACATGCGTAAAGTGAGCGCTTCAGTGCATTCCTATGGTGGCATAATCGCCGCGATTGCGCCCAAAGAATGAACATGCTGCTTATTTTTACGCGAAGCGATTACGCTCTGCAAAAATATGCAGCATGTGCACAGCAAATCATAATCCCATAGAGTTGCATGGTATGCGTTTTCTAAGCGTTTTTTTTAAGCGATTACGCTGCGTAAAAAACGCGGCAAAAAGGCTTAAAAAATGCTATGTGTGCACATAGCCTTAGAGTATGTGAACACATTGCAGATTTGACTGCTGAATTTTCTGCACAAAAACAGGACCTCTTGGCAGAAAACGCAGGTGCTTTTTTGATGTGTTTTTTCATTCTTTTTTCATGCATTTTTGTATGCGTTTTTGTAAGCTAAATAAAGATGTTATTGAACAAAAAAAAGGTTTGTGATGTAATTTCTTGTCCAACCTCCTCTTTTACATTTGTCCAACCCACACTACTTTACACACACTGACAAATAGACAGATAGATAATAGATAGAAAGATAGATAATAGATAGATAGATAGATAGATAGATAGATAAAAATGTACATAAATAGTTAAAAATACACACAAAATCTTCACGTAATATCTTTAACCCCTTACTGCCATCGGACGTACTATCCCGTCCATGCTACCTGGGCCCGTATGACCGGGGACGGGATAGTACGTCATAGGCGATCAGCTGCGCTCCTGAGGGGAGCGCAGCTAATCGCCGCCGGGTGTCAGCTGATTATCACAGCTGACACCCATGACTGTGTGTCAGGAGCGGTCACGGACCGCTCCCGGCACATTAACCCCTTGCACACCGCGATCAAACATGATCGCGGTGTACTGGGGGCACAGGGGAGGATCGCGCAGGGTGGGGGCTCCCTGCGCGCCCCCCTGAGACCCTCAGAGCAGCGCGATGTGATCGCGCTGTTCTGAGGGCTTCCTCCCTCCCAGGACCCGGATCCAAGATGGCGCCGGGGTCCTGGAGGGAGGCGGCTACCTCAGTGCCTGCCGAGAGCAGGCACTGAGAAGCCTGCATCTATGCCTGTGCGATCGCTGGTGTGACAGGGTGCTGTGCACACTGTCACACCAGCGATCTGATAAAATACTGTGATGTCCCACCCTGGGACAAAGTAAAAAAGTTAAAAAAGTAAAAATAAACATGTGTAAAAAAAATCCAAAATAAATAAAAAAAAAAATAAATATTCCCCAATAAATTCACTTCTTCCTGTAAATAAAAAAAAAAAAACAATAAAAGTACACATATTTGGTATTGCCGCGTCCGTAACGACCCCCCCTATAAAATTGTCCCACTAGTTAACCCCTTTAGTGAACCCCTTAAAAAAAAAAAAAAACGAAGCAAAAAATCAATGCTTTATCATCATACGCCGAACAAAAAGTGGAATAACGCGCGATCAAAAAGACCGATATAAAAAAACATGGTACCGCTGAAAACGTCATCTTTCCCGCAAAAAACGAGCCATCATAAAGCATCATCAGTGAAAAAATAAAAAGTTATAGCTCGCAGAATAAAGCGATGCAAAAATAATTATTTTTTATATAAAATTGTTTTTATTCTATAAAAGCGCCAAAACATGAAAAAATGATATAAATGAGGTATCGCCATAATCGTACTGACCCGAAGAATAAAACTGCTTTATCAATTTTACCACACGCGGAACGGTATAAAACGCCTCCCCAAAAGAAATTCATGAATTGCTGATTTTTGTTCATTCTAACCTCCCAAAAATCGAAATAAAAAGCGATCAAAAAACGTCACGTGCTCAAAAATGGTACGAATAAAAATGTCAACTCGTCCCGCAAAAAATAAGACCTCACATGACTCTGTGGGCCAAAATATGCAAAAATTATAGCTCTCAAAATGTGATGATGCAAAAACTGTTTTTGCAATAAAAGCGTCTTTTAGCGTGACAGCTGCCAATCATAAAAACCCGCTATAAATAGTAAATCAAACCCCCCTTTATCACCCCCTTAGTAAGGGAAAAATAATAAAATTAAAAAAAAGTATTTATTTCCATTTTCCCATTAGGGTTAGGGTTAGGGTTGCGGCTAAAGTTAGGGTTAGGGTTGGCGCTAAAGTTAGGATTAGGGTTAGGGTTGGGATTAGGGGTGTGTTAGGGTTAGGTTTGTGGTTAGGGTTGGGACTAGGGTTAGGGGTGTGTTGGGGTTAGGGTTGGAGTTAGAATTGGGGGGTTTCCGCTGTTTAGGCACATCAGGGGCTCTCCAAATGTGACATGGCGTCTGATCTCAATTCCAGCCAATTCTGCGTTGAAAAAGTCAAACGGTGCTCCTTCACTTCTCAGCTCTGCCATGCGTCCAAACAGTAGTTTATCCCCACATATGGGGTATCAGCGTACTCTGGACCCCAAGAGTTATTGTGCAATTTGTCCTATTTCTTCTGCTACCCTTGGGAAAATAAAAAACTGGGGGCGAAAATATCATTTTTGTACAAAAAAAAATATTTTTTTGTTTTTACGGCTGTACATTATAAACTTCTGTGAAGCACTTGGGGCTTCATAGCGCTCACCACACATCTAGATAAGTTCCTTGTGGGGTCTATTTTCCAAAATGGGGTCACTTGTTGGGGATTTCCACTGTTTAGGCGCATCAGGGGCTCTCCAAATGCGACATGACGCCCCCAGACCATTCCATCAAAGTCTGCAATCCAAAACGTCACTACTTCCCTTCCGAGCCCCGACGTGTACCCATACAGTAGTTTTCTCCCACATATTGGATATCAGCGTACTCAGGACAAATTGGACAACAACTTTTGGGGTCCAATTTCTCCTGTTACCCTTGTAAAAATAAAATATTGGGGCAAAAAAATCATTTTTGCAAAAAAAAAAAGGATTTTTTATTTTTACGGCTGTGCGTTATAAACTTCTGTGAAGCAGTTCGGGGTTCAAAGTGCTCACCACACATCTAGACAAGTTCCTTGTGGGGTCTATTTTCCAAAATGGGGTCACTTGTGGGGGGTTTCCACTGTTTAGGCGCATCAGGGGCTCTCCAAATGCGACATGACGCCCCCAGACCATTCCATCAAAGTCTGCAATCCAAAACGTCACTACTTCCCTTCCGAGCCCTGACGTGCGCCCATACAGTAGTTTTCTCCCACATATTGGGTATCAGCGTACTCAGGACAAATTGGACAACAACTTTTGGGATCCAATTTCTTCTGTTACCCTTGTGAAAATAAAATATTGGGGGCGAAAAAATCATTTTTGTAAAAAAAAAAAGATTTTTTATTTTTACGGCTGTACGTTATAAACTTCTGTGAAGCACTTCGGGGTTCAAAGTGCTCACCACACATCTAGATAAGTTCCTTGTGGGGTCTATTTGCCAAAATGGGGTCACTTGTGGGGGGTTTCCACTGTATAGGTGCATCAGGGGCTCTCCAAATGTGACATGACGCCCCCAGACCATTCCATCAAAGTCTGCAATCCAAAACGTCACTACTTCCCTTCCGAGCCCTGACGTGCGCCCATACAGTAGTTTTCTCCCACATATTGGGTATCAGCGTACTCAGGACAAATTGGACAACAACTTTTGGGTTCCAATTTCTTCTGTTACCCTTGTGAAAATAAAATATTGGGGACGAAAAAATCATTTTTGTAAAAAAAAAAAAAGATTTTTTATTTTACGGCTGTACGTTATAAACTTTAGTGAAACACCTGGGGGTTAAAAGTTCTCACCACACATCTAGATAAGTTCCTTGAGGGGTCTAGTTTCCAAAATGGGGTCATTTGTGGGGGGTTTCCACTGTTTAGGCACATCAGGGGCTCTCCAAATGCAACATGGCATCCAATCTCAATTCCAGCCAATTTTGGTTGGAAAAAGTCAAATGGTGCTCCTTCCATTCCGAGCTCTGCCGTGCGCCCAAACAGTGGTTCCCACCCACATATGGGGTATCAGCGTACTCAGGACAAATTGGACAACAACTTTTGTGGTCCAATTTCTCCTGTTACCCTTGAGAAAATAAAAAATTTGGGACTAAAAAATCATTTTTGTGGAAAATTGTTTTTTTTTTTTTTTCACACCCAGGCATTATAAGCTTTTGTGAAACACTTGGGAGTTCAAAGTGCTCACAACAGATCTAGATAAGTACCTTAGGGGGTCTAGTTTCCAAAATGGTGTCACTTGTGGGGGTTTCCACTGTTTAGGCGCATCAGGGGCTCTCCAAACACGACATGGCGTCCAATCTCAATTCCAGCCAATTTTAGTTTGAAAAAGTCAAACGGCGCTCCTTCCCTTACGAGCTCTGCCGTGTGCCCAAACAGTGGTTTTCCCCACATATTGGGTATTGGCGTACTCAGGAGAAATTGCATAACAACCTTATCTGCCCATTTTCTCCTTTTACCCTTGTGAAAATAAAAAAAAAGTTTGTAAAGATCATTTTTGTGGCTAAAAAGTTAAATATTCATTTTTTCCTTCCACGTTGCTTTAGTTCCTGTGAAGCACCTGAAGGGTTAATAATCTTCTTGAATGTGGTTTTGAGTACCTTGAGGGGTGCAGTTTTTAGAATGGTGTCACTTTTGGGTATTTTCTGCCATATAGACCCCTCAAAGTGACTTCAAATGAGAGGTGGTCCCTAAAAAAAATGGCTTTGTAAATTTTGTTGTAAAAATGAGAAATCGCTGGTCAACTTTTAACCCTTATAACTTCCTAACAAAAAAACATTTTGGTTCCAAAATTGTGCTGATGTAAAGTAGACATGTGGGAAATGTTATTTATTAACTATTTTGTGCGACATATTTCTCTGTTTTAAGGGAATAAAAATTCAAAGTTTGAAAATTGCAAAATTTTAAAAATTTTCGCCATATTTGCGTTTTTTTCAAAAATAAACGCAAGTTATATCGAAGAAATTTTACTTCTAACGTGAAGTACAATATGTCACGAGAAAACAGTCTCAGAATCGCGAAGATCCGTTGAAGCGTTCCAGAGTTATAACCTCATAAAGAGACAGTGGTCAGAATTGTAAAAATTGGCCCGGTCATTAACGTGCAAACCACCCTTGGGGGTGAAGGGGTTAATTTTAAAAAATGGGAAAAAAAAATGGCGTGGGCTCCTGTGCAATTTTCTGCGCCAGAGGGGAAAGCCAACGGCCGGGGCCAATATTTCTAGCCTGGGAAGGGGTTTATACACATGGAGCTTCCCAGGCTGTGAATTTCAGCCCGCAGCTAACCTTTACTGGCTATTAAAATAGGGGAACCCCCCAAAAAAATGACGTGGGGTCTCCCTATAATTTATAGCCAGAAAGGCTACACAGACAGCTGCGGGCTGATATTCATAGCCTAGGAAGGGACCATGGATACTGATGCACTCCCTTGGCTAAAAATACCGGCCTCCAGGTGCCCCATAATTGGCGCATCTGTTCGATGCGCCAATTCCAGGACTTAACCCCTCTCTTCCCACTGCCGTGTAGTGGTGGCATATGGGGTAGTAAGGGGTTAATGTCACCTTGCTATTGTAAGGTGACATTAAACCCAGTTAATAATGTAGAGGCGTCAATAAGACACCTATCCATTATTAATCTTATAGTTTAAAATGTTAAAAAAGACAACACACATAAGAGTAAAGTATTTTAATGAAATAAAACACAACACGGTTTTCATATTTTTATTGCACGCCCAGATCCAAGCGACGCCCTCTGTCTCCTGTAATAAAAAGTAAAAAAATAAAATAACCGTATACTCCCTGTCCGATGCAGTCCAATTAATAACAAGTGTCCCATGACGATCTCCCCTAGAGAACAGTGATATTGGGTGATGTCACTGCTCTATAGGGCCTCCCAGTGATGAGCTGACAGGAGACAATGGCTCCTGCAGTGCATCACTGAGGTTACCTGAGTTAATTCTCTCACTTTATGGCAATGATAGGTGGGAACTTTCTCACCCAGCATTGCCAGTGAGAGAATGAACTGAAGTGACGTAATTCTCACGGAGGCCGTGTAGAGCACTGACATCACCCTGTGTCAGTGTTTTACACCGGAGATCGTTGTGGGATCCTCGTTAATCACTCGAAAGGTAATGTATAGGTTGTTTTATTATTTTATTTTTATTAGGAGACAATGGCATCTGTGATTAGGTGTTTGGTAAGTATGTATTCTATGTTATGTATTGCATGTTATGTGTATGTTTTGTATGTTATATGTATGTACTGTATGTTCTGTATGTTATATGTTGTATGTTCTGTATGTTTGCTTTTTTTTACATTCAACACATTAGCCGAATGATGGGACTACTACTCTCCCATCATTGGCTAATGTGTCAGTTACTGTCAGTGCAGCAGGCAGAGCCGAATGGGACTTGTAGTCCCATCGGACGATGCCTGCATACACACACACAGGCCCGCAGACCCATGCACATACACAGATTACGCAGACACCGGCACACACATACACCATACAGTCACCGCCCACACACTACACATACACACAGTCACCGCCCACACTTCGCACACACACTTCCCTCCCCAGAACTGCAGCGTTTCACCTGCAGCAAAACCGCAGAGCTTGTTTAGACCTGCGGTTTTGCTGCGGAAGTGCCCGACTCAATGCAAGTCAATGGGCGCAGAAACGCTGCAGTTCCGGGCAAAGAATTGACATGCTGAGGAAAATAAAATGCTGAAAATTGGCACTTTTTTTTCTGCAGCATGTGCACAGCAAACCTGCGGTTCCCATAGGATTACATTGCATGTGCACTGTGCTGCAGGTTGGATGCGTTTCCTCGCTTTCAAAAACGCTGCTGGAACGCATCTAAAAACACAACGTGTGCACATACCCTTAATATTGTAAAAAAAATAGTTCAATCACTATAAACCTTTATTGATTCATGGATTGTATTTTTTTTACATGAAATGTACATCTTACTGAGACGTGTTTTTTTAAACTAGCCCAATTTATGGATACATTTTTATTTACAGATTTTAGCATTTTTTATTGGAATAGGCTTTAAAACTAAATGTATTTCATAACATTGGAATCTATTTGATTGCTATAATCCAGTGAACTTTCCTTGGTTATGTGCATATTTAAGGCATCAAATACATATTTTTAAAGGTGTTTCCGACATTCTTAAATAATTCCTTGTATAAACAGAGAAAAACTATTCTTTTTTGTGATGACATTGAGCAGCCCTACAATTTTTCTACTGTCAGCCACTTTACATTGCATCTTATTATAGTTATGTCAAAGCTGCATTAAATAATATCAGAAATGACATTTCATACCATGAATTCTTTTGTCTAAAGCACAGCATCATTTTCTTGTCTTACTGACCTTGTTGATACTTTATTAATGTCAATTACTACTTGCTAGCTAATTAGAAACATGAGGATACCAATGTTGTTACATTGTAATTATTCTCAGTTACACTGTAACGTTGAAGTTGTAAATAATTTCAAGCTTAACACAAAATGAATGTATTACATTGGTTAACGGGTCCAAGAATTCAATAGATGCTTCGCCTGAGTATATCAGTAAAGGTACTGCCACACTAAACGATCCCTCAACGATCACGATAACGACGCAAGCTAACAAGATCGTTGGTGTGATCGTTTTAAGGTCGCTAGTAGCTGCCAAACTGGAGATCTCATTAACGACGCATCAGCGGTCAGCGATCTCTTTAACGACTTTGGCGGTCGTTGGGACGTGCCACACTACATGTATTGTGAAAAATCACGACCTCGATAGGCGTGACTGAGTGCAACCTTTTCCACTCCCCTCACCACAGATTGGTGGTCACTATCTATGTCATAAATGTTTGTCACAGCTCTCTCGCTTTGTGATTGGATGACCGCGTCATAAAAGACGACGTACCAGCACTCCTTTCCATTGCTCTCGAGCAGAAGCGGTTCTTTCAAATCTCCAGCATCGTTCCAGTGTGTCCTGCTAGCCTTCTTTGTGGCTACTGCGATCCAGTTTGTGCCACTATTGCGGTTGCTGCGTTCCAGTCTACGCTGGTGATTTTTCTGCGATCCAGTCTGTGTCTCTATTTCATTTGCTGCGATCCAGTCTGTGCCTCTTGCATTAGCTGCGATCCAGGCTGTGCCGTTATATCCTCTGCGATCCAGTTTGTGACGCTATTGCGTTTCCCTATTTTTTTTTTTTTTCAGGATCACAAACAAGTTTTGTAAGGTAGGTATTTTTTTGTCACATTTAATTTTTTTTTTTTTTTTAATTTTACAGATCCATTTTTAGATCCCAGCTGTTGTTAACCATTGTTGTCCATCAATTTTTTTTTTTTTTGCCATTGTTTTGTTCTGGCACGCCCACCACCACCATTTTATGATCCCAGCTCTGCCATTGTTTACTCCAGCTGCGCCCACAACCACCATTTTGTGATCCCTGCTGTTTTTACCATAGTGGTCCATCTATGACTTTTATTTAGCTCTGCCATTGTTTACTCCAGCTGCGCCCACAACCACCATTTTATGATCCCTGCTGTGTTCTATGTTGTAGGCTATGTAAGCATTTTATTTAACCATTCTGCCGTTCTCACATAATCCTTCTTTTATTACAGATGGCCGATAAGCATGAATTTCTGCGGGAGTTTATCGAGATGTACCGCTCGATGCCGTGCCTGTGGAAAATAAAGTCGGCTGATTACTGCAACAGGCTTAAAAAGAAAGACGCGTACCAAAAACTGGTGGAGCTCTGCAAGAACCGTTACCCAGATGAACCAGCGGATGAGTCATCGGTGAAAAAAACGGATTCAGGCCCTCCACACAGTGTACAAAAAAGAGCTAAATAAAGTATTAAATTCAACCAAATCTGGAGCCGGGGCCGAAGATGTTTATGTCCCCAAATTGTGGTACTTTGAGCTGTTCTCTTTCACAAGGGACCAAGAAGTACCCAGACAAGGGACATTCATGTTGGATCTAGACCCGGTGATCCAGCCGGACTCCCCTGTCGTACATGTAAGTACCTTTGTATTAAAACACATTTTAATGTACATGCCAAAGTGGACTTGAAATTAAAAAATTTAATTGTGAAATGTAGATAAAATGGCTGAATTTATCCCTTCATGTACTGATAATTTATGTAGCTCAACGGTTGAGGCCTATCCATTTACAAGTGTCGTTTTCACATTTTTGCTGTATATGGGTGTTATAGTGTGAAGATAAATTTCTTTGTCTTTACAAGTGTCGTTTTCACATTTTGCTGTATTTGGGTGTTATAGTGTGAAGATAAATTTATTTTTCTTTGTGATTTACCATTTGTTTTTTGTTCATGCAGGACACAGAAGAGGCTGTCTCCACACCTCCAACTGAAGAAGACAGCATTGCGTTGATCCAAGACGAAGAAGAAGTCGAGCCACCATCCTCATCTGTGCGGAGCCGGCTTACACTTTCTGGCAGAAAAAGGAAGGCTCCCATCTCGGCTACTCCAGAATTGGTTGAAATTGCGAAAAAAGTGCTTACGGCAGAAAAAGACCAAACAAAAATAACTGGCTTTGCTTACTTCGCTAATGAGTAGCTACCTACACTGGATCCTGTAAAGCGGATTCATGCAGAGAAACTCATGTTTGAGGTACTAACTCAAGCGTCTTTTGGAAACCTAGATAACAATTATGTCGTCATGCCAAGAACGCAGTACCCGGACTACTCATGGTCGCACAATCCTGTGCCGAACCCAATTGGGATAAATCCACCAAACCAAAACGTTGTTGCTCCACCTTATTTTTATACACCGCAGAGGCAACGTGGTAATGGCAACGATCCATCTTACCAGCAGTTGTAGTTTTTAAAATTTTTTACAAAATTTTTTTTTGTTGTCTATATTTTTTTTACATTGTTACCTTTTTTAATAAAAATCTTATTTATCTAATGAATTATGGTCTTTTATTCTTATGTGATGTCAACAATTTTGTTGACAACCATTAAAAATTTGTATTTTTATTACATCTACTTGTCACACACGGGGTCATGGGAATACCAGCTGTCATAGGTGTTCCATCATAGGGAAAAAATGAAATGAAAAAAATTTCAAAAATTAACATTTCTTTTAAAGGCCCCTGGTCACACTAGCGCTAAAACCTTATACTAAAAAATAATACACCACACCTGCGTAGATAAACGTTAAATATATAATATATATTATATTCATAAATATTTATATATATATTTTTTTTAGTAAATAAATAAAATTTTAATAAAAACAAAATACAGTAACATAATAATAAAATAAAAAATTATAAACCAAATATTAACAAAATACAAAATAATAAAAAAAAAAAATTAATGAGGGCCCCGGAGTCCAGCCACTACCCTCTCCAGCATCACCCCGTGGTGATGCAGAGCTCCCATGGCAGTTTGCATCGCTGCCATTGCGCTGTTCATGGATGTCATCAGCCGGCGGTGTGACAGCAACAGGTCCTGGGCAGTTGGGATTTCTGTGGATGTAAAGGTAAAAGTTAATAGTGAATTCTGTTGCAACATCAACATGTACATGTTATGTTTATTAACACTTACGGTTTTCGTCAGACGACCCGCTGACCGCCCACCCAGAACCTGTTGCTCCGCCGGCTAGGGAAACACAGAAAAAAAAAAATTATATCACAACAGCCATTACACATAAGACCTAACAAAGTTCTCAAACTTGTCTGAAGCTTATATAATGTGCGTAAATTACCTGATGGGGAGCCTGCATCCGTGTCACGGGTGACACTGGAGAGAATCCATATGAGGGTGAAGAGCTGGATGACCCCAACTGTGATGGGGGGGTTGCTGCCGGGGAAGGGGTGCCCAGGTATGGAGATGATGGAGGTGGAGGTGATGGAGGTGGAGGGGTAGGTGATGGAGGTGGAGGGGTAGCTGGGGACGGTGGAGCCGCAGCAGCTGGTGAAGGTGGTGCTGTAAATAAAATATACAATTGGGGCATGCGAGAATCGTCACCTTGCGATCACAGTGGCGTCGCATATCTGTGAATGGCTGGGGCACCATGTGAGAATCGTCACTTTGCGATCTCAGTGGCGTCGCATATCTGTGAATGGCGGGGCACCATGTGAGAATCGTCACTTTGCGATCTCAGTGGCGTCGCATATCTGTGGATAGCTGGGGCACCATGTGAGAATCGTCACCTTGCAATCACAGTGGCGTCGCATATCTAGTAATAACTGGGATTCCCTGGTGAATGTTGACCTTTACCTCCCAAATTTTATTTATATATTTATAACAATTTTTTAATCTTTCATATATGACTAAAAATATATATTATATATTTAAACTTTATATATGCAGCTGTGGTGTATTATGTGTTATTTTTAATTATAAGGTTTGAACGCTAGTGAGACCATGTGCCTTTAAAATAATTGTAAATTTTTGAAATTTTTTCTTTTTATTTTTTTAACAATGAACTCCTATGACTGATGGTACTCCCATGACAAGTAGATACAATGTAAAAAAAAATTATAGACAACAAAAAACATTAGAAAAGATTGTAAAAACTACAGCAGCTGGTAACATGTCTCGTTGCCATCCCCATTACTCCCTCCCCACATCTCACCCATCATTATCCCTTCTCCCATATTGGTAAAATAATTGAAAAAAAACACGAATGCATTTTTAAATTAAATTTTTTTTTATTATAAAAAGATTGTTAAAAAAAGGCAAAAGTAAAACATTATCAAAATCAAACTATATCTGCTGCTGCCAACTCACTGCACCAGGCCCATTAAAGTAATGGCAGTACTTGTCTCGGCCGGCCTTCGCATCGTCCTTGCTCCTGCCTTGATTGACAGGTTGAAGGCCTGCAATAGCGGGATCATTGTCACGCCATTCTCCAAGCACCACGTCACCATTGCTGTCCGAGTCCATGAAGCCTGGCGGACTGTAAGTACCAGCATCGCGTTTTCATAGAAAATTGTGCAGCACACAACAGGCCAACACCACAGAGTCTATGGATTCCAGCTTCATGTTGATTGGAGTGTGGAAAACCCTGAAGCGGTTGGCCATTATGCCGAAGGCATTCTCCACAACGCGCCGTGTCCTAGACAGTCTGTAGTTAAAAATCCGCCTTTCCCCTGTCAAAGTCTTTTGTGGGTATGGTTTCACAAGATGCTCATGAAGGGGGAAGGCTTCATCGCCCACAAACACAAAGTTTAGGTTTGCGGTGGTGTCCATGTTGGTTGGCAAGTTAAGTTTATTATTAAACAACCGTTCACCAAAACTTGTGTGCTCCAAAACGCTATCGTCAGAAACCCTTCCATTAATGCCAACATCAACGTTAATAAATTCATAATTGGCATTAACAAGGGCCATGAGGATCACGCTGAAGTAGCCCTTGTAATTATGAAAAAAGGATCCGCTGTTGGCTGGTTGCGTGATCCGCACATGTTTGCCATCCAAGGCACCACCACAGTTTGGGAACTGCCAAATCCTTTCAAAATCAGAGGCAATAATTTGCCATTCCGCCACTGATTTGGGAAAAGGCATGTAGCTCCGTAAACTGCGGACGATGGCGTTGCATGTCTCCGGAATTAGTACTCCAAGCAGCGATCGAGAAATTGCAGCAGAAAATTGCAAATCCTTCATTGAACGTCTGGTTGCCAGAAATCGCAGCTTTACTGCCAAACGTTCCTCTGCTGAAACAGCTGCACGCATCCTTGTATCATGCCGTTGAATGAGTGGCCTCACACATTCCAGTAGGAGCTTGACTGAATCCTCCGACATCCGTAGATAATTCCGGAAATCCTGCGGATTCTTCTCCTGCAGCTCCCTCACTAGATGCATGTGGGTGAATCTGGTCCTCTGCTCCAGCCATTCTCTGGTCCACATGCGACGCTTTCGCTTGGAGCTCCTCTCTTCCACCCGTGCCTCTTCTTGTCGATCTTCCTCCATTGATAGTGCAACTGCCACAATCACACGCTCCGCGGTGGACAGGTTCATTATGTGCAACCTGTACGGTAAAGAAGAGAAAAGTTAATTACTAATTAATTACTATTAATAAAGTGTATAAACAAAATAAAATAAAGAATAAAATAAAAAATATATTGTGGTATTTCAGGGGATATAGCTCTGAGATCGCTGTCTGGGTAGACAGAATGGCCCGGAAACAGTTCATTCAGACAGCAGTTCTGGTGAAAACTGGCCGCAACCAGCTTTATTAAAGTCCACAGCAAACAGATAAAACAAAGCATAAACAGAAAACCTGGGCTTGTCTAGCCACTAATTACACATAGATCGATTGCCCTGTCTATCCGGGTCGCGGCTCTATCAGCCTGACCCAAAACAACACATATGATATATGTTACCAGTATGGAGTTTCACAGATACTCCTCCTTGTGTCTGAAGGCACCTTCCATGTCCAGACTTGAGAGAGATCCACTCCTATTCAGCCGCTATTCACACGGATTCGCACTGAGACTACTCCTTGTGCCGGGACACCTTCCTGTGTCCAGACTGAGACAGCTCCCACACTCCTGGCGATGCTCCTTGTGCCGGGACACCTTCCTGTGTCCAGACTGAGCGTGCTCTCTCTTCCCCCTGAGACTGTGTTTCCACACACCTACTTCTGGTCTCCTAATTAACACCTGAGTGATTTCAGGCCTGAGCTGCAAGTGTGTACTGAATGTAAGGTGTAGTGACCTTTCTCTACCACTAGGTCTACAAAGCCACACACCTCCCTTATACCAGTCAGTAAAGCAGCTAGGTGAAATATACACCCCATTCAATACACATACTCTCACTGTCTCACATATCCCCCCCTCTTCTCCAGACCGGAGGGCTGGTCATCCAGACCGGAGGGCTGGTTAATAATCCAACAGAGACAGTGAACTCTGGACCAGTCATGGCCCTCATCAGCTTCATCTTCACCACTGTCATTTGTATCTTCACCTGAGTCATAGCCAACATCAGCTTTCTCTTCATCTGAAGCATCCGTACTACCCTGTACCCTCCCAGGCCTATGCTCTCTGCGGGCCTCGGGTATCCTGCACGTTTTCATCTTGACCTTAGGGCCGGGCTCATTTTCGATATAGTGCCTGGCCAGAGAAGTACGACCAGACACATCAGAACACTTCTGCTGACTCTTCCTCAGAAACTCATGTACCTCCTGTCCCTGGTGCACTGACCATGTGTCACCAACTATCACAGAAGGTATAGGGGGTTTTTCACTTTTCTCCAGTTCCCCTTGAACCTTCTTTACTTCATTGAGCTTCTCCAGAAGATGCTCATGGCTCTCATCACGCTCCTTCATCACAGTTTGGAGTTTTCTCCGAGAAGCAACCAATTCATCTTGTACCCGTTGGACGTCCTTTATGTCTTCAGCCCCTTCTTCGGGCTCTTCTGGTAGGACATGCTCAGAAGCCCTACCGTCAGTCTTACATTCTACTTCTTCAGTCACATCACTTTGGTCTCCAATATCTCCATTTATTCCAGCCTTCAAGTTCTCCTTGATAGCGGCATCTGTATACTCAGAACCCGCCGGATTCTTCTCTTCCACCACGTTCTGCATCCCATCTGGGCTCCCGTGTGTCTGTAGCGGCAACGGAGTGACACATCGCTTTTCCCATTTGTTGGGACGTGGCTCCGATGTAGCCTCCCTGAAAGTGCGCTTGAGCTCACCAATGCCAGCTACTGATCCGGACCGTAACCTGTCCACGCCGCTGTCCTCGGCAGAAACAGACTCCTGGACAGAGTCAGTCCCCATATCTTCAGCCTTGTTCCTCACAGCTTCACTTGAAACCTCAGCTTCTGATGAGGCATCTGGCTTGGTGACCACCACTTCCATGGCTTTTTCCACCTCTGCAGCATCACCTTCAGAGTCCTTGGCATGATGCAGATCCACACCACACACCGACAACTTCTCATCTTCAACAGCATCGACTTGTGCTGTGTTCAGTTTCAGAGTCCTGCCTTTAAAGCTCAGCTCTCCTCCTTTCACCTTAGTCTTCGCCAGGGAACCGGCCAACTGTAAAACATCTTCAGATGCCATCTTCTGTCTGGCTGTAAGGTCAGCATCAGCTTTCTTCTCAGGACTCTCAACCTCCTCTGCTACCATGCCTTCCTCATTTGCACTGGTTGCTTTATGGTCATCAGATAATTCACTATCACTATCTGACCCCTTTTTCTCAGCCACATCTGGCTCACTGTCAGGGCCATACACTTCATTTTCATTCACATCCTGCTCACTGTCAGGTCTATACAATTCATTTTCATTCATATCCTGCTCACTGTCAGGGTTATACAATTCATTTTCATTCACATCCTGCTCACTGTCAGGGTTATACAATTCATTTTCATTCACATCCTGATCTGGAACCTTAGTTAACATGTCATCCACAACATTAACTTCACCATCTGGTCCCTCAAGTATGTGACTATGTGACAACCCCAGCACTATACTTCTATATAGCTCAGGTACTAGGAGCTGACTCACGACCTCTCCCTGGACTTCAGTGTCCCTACACAATAGGTCATTGTTCATGGCAGCATGAGGAAACCTCTCCTCAGAGCCAGGCTCCTGGGAAACCTCATTTAGAACAATCATATTTTCCTGTGCCGTCCTAAAAATGGGGTCTCGCCACTGCTCACTCTCAAAATTGTCACAGGACACAGGTAAGTCAGGGACACTCGGTTCCTGAGAACCACCATCCTCGTCTCCCAACATCACCTGCAAAGGAATTTCATCACTATCACAGTCATCATTATTATCAATATCATTATCATGACTATGATCAGTATTATCATCACTATCATGATCATCATCACTATTATTATCAGCATCAGCATCATTATCATGGTCATCATCATTATCATGGTCATCATCATTATCACATAATTTTAATGGCCCACTAGCATTGTGTTCCGCCCCTCGGGACTGCGCACCCTCAGTAGGAGCTTCATCACACTGTCCATCAGAATCACCCTTCCCCCAGAGATCCTTAGACCGGGGAAAGTCATTACCCAATATGACGGGTTGCACCAGGTTCTTCACTACCCCCCCTTCATATGAAACCTCCCCGAGTTTGGGGACCAAGTCCACGGCAGTCTCTGGGTAGACTTTGGTGTCTCCATGGATGCACACCATACTCAGGTGCTTATCAGGGATGAAGTCCCTATCAATCAGGCTGTCACATACGGAAGTCACTGGACTCTCTGAGTCCAAGAGGGCCTGTGCTGGGCAGTCATTTACAACCACCGGGGACCCCTGTGGTCCAGTCTCTTCGGCTGAGGTGGACACACACACAGGCTCTGCGCAGGGAGAGAGGGATCTGCCAACATCACAACACATAGGCTCCCCCTCTATTGGACAGTTGGCTGCAATTTCACGCCAGCTCCAACACTGTCCATCACACTCTCCCACCCACATGTCCCCTCGGGCCTGAACCCGCTTATCAGCATACCCCATGTCCCCAACAGCTGGAACGCTCTTACCTCGAGAGTTCAGCGTCCGGGAACTCTGAAGTGACGACCTCTCAGACGGCTGTACCTCAGGAGGACGTGCTTGGGTGTAGCGGTCCACTATCACCTTTTCAACTCCATAATCAAGCCTGCTGACTGCAGACTCCCAACTGTATCTCCAGTCATGAACTCCCCTGGCACGGCTGTCACCGTAACACCCAGCCGGGTACGAATCTCCGCTTTCAGCTTGGCATAGTCTTGGCTGTCCTGCTCGCTCAGGTCAGCATAGGCCACCTGGGGCACTCCAATCAGATAGGGTGCGACCATCATGGCCCACTCAGATAGGGGCAGATTCTCCTTCTCTGCCATTTCCTCAAACTTAGTAAGATATTCCTCCACATCATCACGAGGTGTCATCTTTTTCAGGGACCGTCTTACCGCCTTCTTTACAGCGGGCAAGGCAGGTGCCTTCACAACATTACTCTGGGACGAGTGCTGAGAGCTGCAATCTGCTCCAACATCCGGTTATTCTCCTGCTGCTGCTGCAGGAATTGCTGCCGGGCCTGCTGCATGCGCTGCTGGTGCTGCAGGCGCTGCTGCTCCATGCTCCGCTGGGCCTGCACCAGGTACTCAACGAGCCCCTCCATACTGCCGGACTTATCTGTCTCAACCCCGGCAGTTTTATGTTGCACATTAACTTGTGCCATTTGTTCAAACAGCGCCTCCATGCTGTCATCCATGCTGTCAGACTTCTCTGTCTTAACAACGGCAGTCTTCACTCAAGACATACACACTCTACAGTCTTTTCCACAGAAAATTTCAGCTCTGCTGTGCAGACACTTTTTTTTTTTTTTTTTCCTTTGCAAAGTCTATTAGGGCTCCTGTCTCTTTAAGACTGCTCCAAACAGACGTTTTCTCTTGACACACCTTTTTTTTTTTTTTTCTCTTCTGCTATTTCAACAGACTTCACCTTTATTGCTGTCTCTAATCCACCGTGCTGCATGCACCCTCCAGCACTAACTGTATCAGCCACTGCGCTGCCCCAGCATTCTCCGCCAATTGTGGTATTTCAGGGGATATAGTTCTGAGATCGCTGTCTGGGTAGACAGAATGGCCCGGAAACAGTTCATTCAGACAGCAGTTCTGGTGAAAACTGGCCGCAACCAGCTTTATTAAAGTCCACAGCAAACAGATAAAACAAAGCATAAACAGAAAACCTGGGCTTGTCTAGCCACTAATTACACATAGATCGATTGCCCTGTCTATCCGGGTCGCGGCTCTATCAGCCTGACCCAAAACAACACATATGATATATGTTACCAGTATGGAGTTTCACAGATACTCCTCCTTGTGTCTGAAGGCACCTTCCATGTCCAGACTTGAGAGAGATCCACTCCTATTCAGCCGCTATTCACACGGATTCGCACTGAGACTACTCCTTGTGCTGGGACACCTTCCTGTGTCCAGACTGAGACAGCTCCCACACTCCTGGCGACGCTCCTTGTGCCGGGACACCTTCCTGTGTCCAGACTGAGCGTGCTCTCTCTTCCCCCTGAGACTGTGTTTCCACACACCTACTTCTGGTCTCCTAATTAACACCTGAGTGATTTCAGGCCTGAGCTGCAAGTGTGTACTGAATGTAAGGTGTAGTGACCTTTCTCTACCACTAGGTCTACAAAGCCACACACCTCCCTTATACCAGTCAGTAAAGCAGCTAGGTGAAATATACACCCCATTCAATACACATACTCTCACTGTCTCACAATATATAAAAAAAAATGTTTGTTAACTTTTCAGCTAACATTTAAAATACAGTTTACAAATGTCTAAAATGGTGGGGGGCGTAAAATAAATAAAGCAGACGAAAAAAACAAAAATAAGGTCAAAAAACGTATCAAACAACATCACGAACAATATGTACCTTGAATCCAAATATCCTGAAGATCCAAATCCAAATGGGGAAGATGAAGTGCTCTAGCGACTCAGACAGGATAGCAAAACCCACCACTGCGCCACAAACAGGATCGCAAAACTCCGACACACGATACTATCCTCGCAACAACGCACAAAGCACCGTTGGAGTCACCCACAAAGCGCTCTGGAAACAATGGATGGGGGCGCAGTTATTATAGCTGAGGTGATGTTGTGGTCACCAATCGGAGCTGAAGGGCGTTAACGAAAGAAAACAAAGTCCCGCTTGCGCCGCTGACTAATGCGTCGTTAACGAGGTCGCACATCGTTCACAAAAGGTGCCAAACACAGCGATTCAGGCTCACCAGTGGGATGCCAACGATCAAAATACGGTCCAGAACTCTAGTGAACGATCAACGAGATCACAGCAGGGGCCACGTCGTTGCTACATGCCACACACAACGACGTCGCTAACGAGATCGTTAAATAGTGACGTATTTTAAAGATCTCGTTAGCGATCTCGTTTAGTGTGGCATACCCTTAAGGCCTTGCTCACATGTCTGTATGAGACGGCCAAGTGCTATCTGATGCTTTATCAGCCCAATGTTATTCTATGGGGCAGTGCAGATCCGCAATTTTTTCTCATGCCAGTTCAGCATGAGAAAACAATTGCAGTATGCTGCGAGTCGAGTACAGCCGCGGTCACACAGCCGTCAATTCTCTCATGCTAGAGAGTCAGAGTGTTTGGCCGAGGTCACACTTGCAACTGCCATGCGAGAAACTCGCACAAATCTCTGCCTCAATACCCAGCACTGCCGCCGGCACTCGGGAACGGAGCATTCAGCTGCACAGAAATACATGCAGCCGCACACTCCGGTCCCGAGTGCCGGCAGCAGTGCCGGGTATTGAGGCAGAGACTCATGCGAGTTTCTCTCATTGCAGTTGCAAGTGTGACCCTGGCCTTTCTGTCAGAGTTTGATCCGAATGTCATCTTACTGTGATGCCATTCTCTCGCATGAGAGAATTGCAGTACAGGTATGGAGAAGTTAATTTCTCCATCTTCTCCACTGTCTCTGTGCACGTACATTGCACTGCACTTGGATGACATCTGAGTGGAGTCTGATGTTTCACTTACACCCAGATTAGAATGGGTGAGTGTGATCCAAATATCGGATACATTTGCAGCATGCTGACATTGTTTTCTGATGCTGAATAAGAAAAATTGCAGATTTTCACTGCCCATAGTATAACATTAGTCTGTGTGCTTTGCAATAAAACATTGGAACACATTTGAGCGAGCCCTGCATTAATCAGATCACACTCACCCATTCAAGTCTATGGGTGTGAATGAAACATTGGACTACACTCGGATGTCATCCGAGTGCAGTCTAATATATGCATACAGAGTCAATAGAGAAGATACAGAAATTAAGTTCTCCATCTTCTCCACAGTTGTGCTGCAATTTTCTCATCCCAGAGAATTGCAGCACAGTAAGATAACACTCGGCTCAAACTCTGACAGTTAGCATATCCGGCCCCAAATCTCTAGCATGAGAGAAGAGACGGCCGTGTGACTCCAACCTAAGACTATATACGAAGGATCTAGGTTCAGATTCCATTGTCTTTTGCTTCTATTCATCTATATTGAAGAGATTTTTCTTGTCTTGGTAATTATGTGAAGACGTCTATGTGCATGATGGCAGTGACGTACATATATCAAACTTTTATTTTTAGGTGGTTGCTGGGTAGTGCAGGCTATGTTTGTGTCAATAATTTAACTACAAATTTTTATACATTTTCTTGTAAAAAAACATTAATCTTCAATGTAAAATTGCATGAAGGCGCCAACTAATGTAATTCTGGGTTGCATTTCCATAATTTGACACAAATTATAATTGATGATATAATTAAATTTGCACTGTATGTCCAAAAATGTAATAATCAAAAGGGAAAAAATAAAGGGAAAATTGATCTAAAAATACATACTGATGGAGTAAAAAATGTAAAATGTAATTGCAATTTTTTTTAAGCACAAGAACTTGTCTCTAAAATTGTATCTATAAAGTGCATAACACAATTGCCTAAGAAGAATACAAACTTTCCATAGTCAATAACTATATGTTGATACTGTGTTTCTTATTGCACATAATAGAAATAAGAAAAGAGGGTGGATTGGGGGAGGGAAGGGAAAAAACTTAGTTGTTTCGGATAGCTGATATAAAGTAGATTGACTGCTCTATATCATGGAAGAAAAATGCTACCCACCACCACATGTAGTGTTTTTTATATTGAAAATCAATTAACAGCAATTAGAGGTGCTATCATTGTGGTTTTAAGTGTTTTTATATATCATTATCAATTCACACCATCATGTTCATTAATGTGTTATTCTCATGCTGTTTGGCTGCAAAAATCAGCATCATAACAGAGCATTGGTTTCATTATATCTGATGCAGATTTAATCACATTTATACTGTATGTCTTTCAATTGTACAAATTGTCTCTTCAGAGAGGACGAGGACCAGAACTCTAGTGCCACCTATTGGAAGTAGCAATCCTAGAAGTCAATGTTGACCCTTTAACGAGCCTTGTTACATGACTTAGGATAAAAGACAAACCAGAATCTCTATTTGTAGACACTGTGTTTCGGGGTACTGGCAATTGTACAGACACTTTTTTACCACAAATATTAGAGCATAGTGGTAACATTATACATTTATTTATTACTCATGTATAAATTTTCATATCATGTAGGCATTATTTTATCCCAGATGTCCAAGCCAGATAAGCTCTGTGGTTTACCTTTGTTTATGAACATACAGTATATTGTTTTCTTTATATATACAGATCAACTTGTTACCGCAATTAGCTGTATCAACAGATAATAAAGTACAATAATAGTGTTATACCCACAGTAGCAATAGGGATGAGTGAACAAGGTTGGTGATAATTGGTTATCACTCGAGAATCACGGTGATTGCATGTACACGTTACTCGGTGAGTATTGGGCGAAGTAAAACTCGAATCTCTGCCCCACATTTTTGGCATATGTTACACAGCCAACGCACATGAGGGGATTGCCGGCATATAACTGTAATGCTGTAGCCATTTTGGTTTTGGCATTACTGTGATTGGCTGGCTGTGTGACATCATCAGGGGTTAAACACAGGCGCCACCCAGCTGGGCACACTGACGCTATTGCACAGCTCTGTAACTGTGTGGGCACAGTTTAACAAATCAGAGTCCTGTAGTGTTGATACTGATGCTGAAGCTGAGCCATCATACTAACAGCACTTCTAAGGGCTAATCGCTTGCTTTGCTGTTTACATCACATACAATGTGCATTTAGCCTAGAGAGGGAGAGAGAGTCGCAGGAGCAGTGAGAGCGACAGAATGCATTCTGTAGACAAGGTTTAGGGCTGTGCAGTCCGCTGGTAAATCTTTAGCTGCAGCTTTTTTGGGATCCTTTTTTGTTATATAACACTCAAAAATTGTTAACATTTTACCGGGGTTAAATTTCTCATCCATTCACTATTCTGTAGTGTGGAGTATATTTCTGTGATCTATAAAACTGAAAAAAAGCTTTTATAAATTTTGTTGTAATAAATTTCTCACTCATACAGTATTACATGCTTTGTAGTACATTTCTGTGGCATGTTATACTCCAAAAAAGTCAAAACATTTTCCTGCATTGAATTTTATTGTCATCCATTCACTTTTGCGTTCTTTCTGTTATACTACGGTGGTATTAACCTCCAAGAACTGCTTTGAACGCAAGTGACCAATTTTTTTCTTTTATTAAAAACAAACTTGGTTTCAAGAGGCTTAGCAATTACAAAATGCATAAGGCATGTGGTAAAGGACAGGCAAGCGGAAGTGCTGATGATGGTGCACGCAAATGTGGGGCAGGTGTGACTACACCTGTTGCTGGAGCACAAGAAGCATGCCCATTCATGACACATAGGTTTCTGTCTCACTTTGCAGGGAAGCACGCTACACCACTTCTGAAACCAGATCAGTGTGAACAAGTGGTCAATTGGAAAGCAGAAAATGCTTCCAGTAGGCTTGGCATCACTATCCAGTCTTCCACCCGGTCCAGTCTCACCAGCCTACAGTCTGGATCACTAAGGGTATGTTTCCACAGTCAGTAAACGCTGCAGATTTGACGCTGCATACAGCCGCAGCGTTGAATCCGCAGTGTCCAGATGTTACAGCATAGTGGAGGGGATTTTATGAAATCCCATCTCCACAATGCGTACAAACACTCAGGTGGTACACCTGCGTATATGCACATGCGGCGCGTCTTTCTATACCGCAGCATGTCAATTTATCTTGCGGAGACGTTCAGTCTCTGCAAGAAATACCCAAGGGGGACCAGACAGACCAATTCACATAGTCATAAAAACATATTGCAAAGCTCACAATGGAGAAAGGTAAATAATAGATGATCAAATAATTAAATATATCAATATTGTGATAGCTTCACTACGAAAGTGACATAGGGCAGGTACAAAATAAAGTGACAAAGTGCCTTTAGCATACTATAATGATTGTGCCGAAACCCACATTATTGCTGTACATGGAGTCTGCATAGAATCTGCAGTTAAAGGTGCTTATAAATGAACATCAATTACCTATTCTGTGGAGCCGTGTTAGAAAGACAGAAGACAAGAACTGCGGTGGTCCAGACGTCCCCCCTCGCCCCAACTCACGTTTCGCCCTAGCTTATTCTGTGGTTCTTCTCACCCTTTTGCTCGTCAGTGTACATCACCAGAACCAAAATTATTGCAGAAATACATAACCAGAATGACCATCAGCGCATGAATAAATCACCAGAACCACCGTCACAATACATTAACAAACCACCATCAGTGCAGAAGTAGAACATCAGAACCCCCATTAGTACAGAAATATATCACCAGAACCACCAATGGACACATGAATACATCACCAGAAACACCATCAGTACAAAAATACATTAAAAGACCCATCATCAGTAGAGGAATTCATCAACAGAACCACCATCAGAACAGAAATACATCATCAGGGGTGTATAGTGTGTCCAAATGGAGTCAACACTTCTGGTGGACGGCTTGCCATGTCCTTTTAGGACAGCTCACCCATCTTTGGTCCTCATCTGGTAGTCAACTCTGACGTGGTCCTATAAGTACTAGCCTGCGGCAGTGACTACATCCTGAAACACAACCTTGACAGGTGGGCAAAACCATGTGAGGGTAGTCATCAGTTTTGAGCCCTTGGTGACCTTAAGGGTTTGCCTACCTGTGCACGTGAAGGCTGGATTCAGTGGACTGTGCAGAAGTAACCATCTAAGATTCATTGGACAGAAAAGCGATTCTCAACAAAGCATTATGGAGCATTGAGAGGGCACAGCAAGGAACATATAGGACACTGCTGGCCATCCATTGCATCTCCAGTCGTTTCGACTAGCTCTTGCCACTGGAACTCGATAGACATGAATTACACCCCAGAGTACTGAAGGAGATAGCAGAAGAAATTTTTGAACCACTCTCCATAATCTTTGAAAATTCTTGGAGAACAGGAGAAGTCCCAGAAGACTGGAGAAGAGCAAATGTTGTTCCTATCTTCAAAAAGGGGAAGAAGGTGGACCCAGGGAACTATAGGCCGGTGAGTCTGACATCTATACCAGGAAAGATCTTTGAACAAATTATTAAACAACATGTATGTAAGTACCTGGACAAGAATGAAGTGATTAACCAGAGTCAGCATTGGTGTGTAACTAATAAGTCATGTCAGACTAATTTAATTTCCTTCTATGACAGAATCACTGACTGGGTGGATCAGGGAAATGCTGTAGATATATTACATCTTGACTTCAGCAAAGCATTTGACAAAGTATCTCACACAATCCTTATTGAAAAAATGACTAAGTATGGAATGGACAAGGCAACTGTTAGGTGGATTCATAACTGGCTTAGCGATAGGACCCAAAGAGTGGTAGTAAATGGCTGCACATCGAGTTGGAAGAATGTATTAAGTGGGGTACCACATGGCTTTGTCTTGGGCCCTGTATTGTTCAAAATCTTTATCAATGATTTAGATGAAGGAATTGAGGGTAAACTGATTAAATTTGCTGATGACACAAAGCTAGGAAGGATAGCTAATTCTAGAGAAGAGAGAGAGAGGATTCAAAAAGATATAAATAAACTCGAGCAGTGGGCAGCAACTAACAGAATGGTTTTCAACAGGGAAAAATGCAAAGTACTACATCTGGGAAATAAAAATGAAAATAGCAATGTCACGCTGTCTAGCGATATATATAAATAAATAATGTCAGTAATCTATCAAGTGGGACAACATTCTATATAACATAGTATATATAGCATAGTATTACCTGACATAATATCCTGTGGGTCAATACTGGATCCTTTTCACGCTGTCTCTGGCTAGAGGTGGACCGGGGTCTATGCTGACCCTAAACTGGGGTCCTGACTAGTCCCTCTACCTGGAGGTACTGTTAATGGTACAGAGGTCCAGGCCACCAGCGTAAACCCTGTCTCCTATAAATCCCTGACCACTGTAATCTAGTCCTTAGAAGGACCCTGATTACCACCATAGGGAATGGACAGGTAAAGGTTAACAAACAGTATAGACAAACGAGACAGACAGGGGATAAAGTAAATACTGTCTTTCATACAACATATAAACACAGAGGGAACACCAAAGGTTTAGGAGATAAACTAAAAGCAAGGAGAGGAGAAACAACTAAGGAGCTCTTAGCTTAACAGTCTTCTCAGAACCGATCCTATCTGCAGTCTGTATGAATGCTTTCACCGGCATCTAGCACACAGACTGGCAGGAATATAAAGGAAGCTAATTATTACATAATCAAAAGCAGCCTGGCGAGGCTGGACCTAGTCTTAGCAAAGAGCTAGGTAAAATTAACTCCCTCACCACCAAACACAAAGTAACAGCAACTCAGCTGCGAGAAGTCAGAATGTGCAATCGCGACGATCCTCGTGGCGATGCACCCATGACAGTACCCCCCCTTCTACGAGGGGCCTCCGGACCCTCAGGGCCAGGTCTGCCCGGGTAAGTTGTGTGGAAGGTCCGAACCAATCGATCTGCGTTAACCTCTGACGCAGGGACCCACGTCCTCTCCTCAGGACCATACCCCTTCCAATGAACCAGGTACTGAAGGGACCGACGATTCAGACGTGAGTCAATGATCTTCAACACCTGAAACTCCAAGCTACCATTGACCACCACCGGAGGGGGGGGCAGAGGCGACGGTATGACTGGCGCCACGTACCTTTTAAGCAACGATTTGTGGAACACATTGTGGATTTTAAACGTAGGAGGGAGGTCCAGACGAAATGCCACAGGATTAATTATAGAACTGATCCTGTATGGACCGATGAACCTGGGACCCTGTTTCCAGGAGGGAGTTTTGAGTTTTATATTCTTGGTAGACAACCATACCAGATCGTTCACACCTAGGTCCGGACCAGACACTCTCCTCCTATCAGACCTCCGCTTGAAATGGTTCCCCATAGCACTCAGACCATTCAGCACTCCTCTCCAAACTGAAGCAAGTGACGACGAGAATCGTTCCTCCTCAGGAACCCCAGATGGACGGGTATGTGGGGTCTGAGAGCGAGCACAAACTCCACAGGACGCGACAAAAGTTATTACCTCTTTATTTAAGTTAGGCCACCAAAACCGGCGAGAAAGGAGATCCACAGTTGCTTTACTCCCTGGGTGTCCTGCTAAAGCAGAACTATGATGTGCCTCAATAACTTTTTGTCTTAACTGATTAGGAACAAACAGTTACCCTGGAGGTCCTACAGGTGCGTCCCCCTGAGCCTCCAACACCTCCTCCTCAAGCTCAGAGCACACAGCCGACACAACCACTCCCTCCTGAAGGATAGGAACCGGGCCATCCGTCTTTCCGGCCCCTGGGAAACTACGAGATAAGGCATCAGGAAGCAATTTTATTGAGCAGTCATACGTGCGATGAGGAAGTAACTTTTGACACCCCTCCTCTGAGAACATCTCCCCAAAGTCCTCCAGAAAAGGAGGCAAAGTCCTAGGCACGACCGCACCGATGACCGTGTTCATGCAGTTATTCTTGCAAAATTCACCCCACTGGCTTATCTTTCTGGATTGCCAATCAATCACTGGGTTATGTTTAGCCAACCAAGGAAGTCCCAACACAATAGGAGTAGGAAGACCCTCCAACACATAACAAGACAACTGTTCTTTATGTATTGCCCCTACTTGAAGATCTATGTTATGAACAGCTTGTACAAAGCTACCTTGACCGAGAGGTCTGGCGTCAATAGAGAATATAGGGATCGGTTTGGTCAATACACTTAGTTGCATACCTTGCACCTGGGCAAACCGAGCGTCCACCATATTAGCCCCAGACCCACTATCAAGAAGAACAGAAATCCTCTCAACTCTCGTACCAACCACCACCTCCGCAGGTACGAGAAATTGAGACGGACTTGGGGACGAAATACCTACTCCCAGGTTGTCGTCCACCACACAACCTGGGATTAACAGTTTTCCGGCGACTTCTTTGCTCAATGAGGCACGGGCTGGACACCCCCCAACAAAATGTCCCTCTCTCCCGCAGAAGAAACACCTTCTTGTCTTGCGGCGCACCGCCGATCCCCTCCTACAAAATTATGTCCCTCCCAACTGCATAGGTTCCTCAGAACAGACCAGGGGAACCTCACTATAAGGGACTTTAGTAGTAGGTGGAGTTATAACAGGGAGTGAAGTTACCTCGCACCTTCCCCGAAGCCGTCTATCAATACGAATAGCAAGGGCCATAGCAGCCTCCAGTGACGGAGGAGAATCATACTGAGCCAAAACATCTTTTACTTTGTCAGATAACCCTTGACAAAACTGGCTCCTAAGAGCTGGGTCATTCCACTGAGTATCTGTGGCCCATCTACGGAACTCAGAAGAAAATTCCTCCGCCAGACGATCTCCCTGCTGTATCCTGCGTAACTTCGTTTCAGCAAGGGAGACCCGATCCGGGTCATCATACACCAGACCCAGGGCAGCAAAAAATTGATCTACTGACTGGAGGGCCGGGGAGCCCGGAGGAAGAGAGAACGCCCAGGATTGAGGGTCCCCTTGTAAGAGCGAGATGACAATTCCCACCCTCTGCTCTTCACTCCCCGATGACCGAGGCCGCAGCCAAAAGTACAATTTACATGCCTCCCGGAAGGTAAAAAATTTGTCCCGCCCACCAGTGAACCTGTCCGGGAGAGCAACCTTAGGTTCAGATCTGGTTTGCTCCGGGGGGACAAAACCTTGGACTTAATGTCCGCAAGCTCCATGGACAACCTCTGCAACTGCCGGGCAAGCTGGGCTACTGGATCCATGGTAGCTGGGGAGAATCTTTAGTGTGGCCGATGAAAATGTCACGCTGTCTAGCGATATATATAAATAAATAATGTCAGTAATCTATCAAGTGGGACAACATTCTATATAACATATAAATAGGTAACATTAATATGTATATATAGCATAGTATTACCTGACATAATATCCTGTGGGTCAATACTGGATCCTTTTCACGCTGTCTCTGGCTAGAGGTGGACCGGGGTCTATGCTGACCCTAAACTGGGGTCCTGACTAGTCCCTCTACCTGGAGGTACTGTTAATGGTACAGAGGTCCAGGCCACCAGCGTAAACCCTGTCTCCTATAAATCCCTGACCACTGTAATCTAGTCCTTAGAAGGACCCTGATTACCACCATAGGGAATGGACAGGTAAAGGTTAACAAACAGTATAGACAAACGAGACAGACAGGGGATAAAGTAAATACTGTCTTTCATACAACATATAAACACAGAGGGAACACCAAAGGTTTAGGAGATAAACTAAAAGCAAGGAGAGGAGAAACAACTAAGGAGCTCTTAGCTTAACAGTCTTCTCAGAACCGATCCTATCTGCAGTCTGTATGAATGCTTTCACCGGCATCTAGCACACAGACTGGCAGGAATATAAAGGAAGCTAATTAGTACATAATCAAAAGCAGCCTGGCGAGGCTGGACCTAGTCTTAGCAAAGAGCTAGGTAAAATTAACTCCCTCACCACCAAACACAAAGTAACAGCAACTCAGCTGCGAGAAGTCAGAATGTGCAATCGCGACGATCCTCGTGGCGATGCACCCATGACAAGTGTATACAGAATGGGAGGAATAAGGCTAAGCAACAGCACATGTGAAAAAGACTTGGGTATACTAATAGATCACAGACTGAACATGAGTCAACAGTGTGATGCAGCAGCAAAATGGCAAATACAATTCTGGGAAGTATTAACAGAAGCATACAGTCTAGATCACGTGAAGTCATTGTTGCCCTCTACTCCTCTTTGGTCAGACCTCATCTGGAATACTGTGTCTAGTTTTGGGCACCACATTTTAAAAAAGACATCAACAAACTGGAACAAGTTCAGAGAAAAGCGACCAGAATGGTGTCCGGTCTGCAAACCATGTCCTATGAGGAACGGTTACAGGATTTGGGAATGTTTAGCTTGCAATAAAGAAGACTGAGAGGTGACTTAATAGCTGTATACAAATATCTCAAGGGCTGTCACATTGTAGAAGGATTATCTTTATTCTCATTTGCACACGGAAAGACTAGAAGCAATGGGATGAAACTGAGTGGGAGGAGACACAGATTAGATATTAGAAAAAACTTTTTGACAGTTAGAGTGATCAATGAGTGGAACAGGCTGCCACGAGAGGTGGTGAGTTCTTCTTCAATGGAAGTCTTCAAACAGAGGCTGGACATACATCTGTCTGGGATGATTTAGTGAATCCTGCTTTGAGCAGGGGGTTGGACCAGATGACCCAGGAGGTCCCTTCCAACTCTACTATTCTATGATTCTATGATAGAGAGTTTGGCTGATGACCTGTGCAACTCTTCCTCACTTTAATCCAAGTCAATCTCAAGTCATGATTTCAATCACCACTCTTCAAAGTCCTGTAGTAATATGGGAGCAACCAGTAGTTGTGGAATCACTGGAAGCTGTAGTCATGAACCTACACATAGGCAGCCCAGGGCATAGAGTCGCTCCCCACTGGACTGAAGCAGCAGTGGAGTTCGGCGAATTGGCTGCCTCCTGGGTATTTGAGCAGCCCTCTTTAGGATCACTCTGCTCACCTCCATTGAGGAAGGAACTAGAAAAAGTGACCCAAACATAGGTCTGCTTCACCTTGACCCGGCTAGCCTACAGCAGCTGGCAGGTATCCCTCATAAGGATCGACACACAAAGAAGAAAATTAAGTCACTCAACCTTGGCACATAGAATGTGAGAACTCTGCTAAACTGAATCAAAGGAGACATACCTGAGAGAAAGGCCCTTGTTGCTAATTAGCTACTTCACTACAACGTGAACATAGCAGCTCTCAAGCAAAATGCGCTTAGCAGATAAGGGTCAACTCACAGAGAGTAGTAGTAAGTGCATGCTTTTCTAGAGTGTTTGAGGCAGCACACTTATCTCAGTAATCCCACAGTCAGACAAGCTTTTTATACTTGGAGACTTTAATGCCAGAGTGGGAATAGACTATCAATAATGGGAAGGAGTCATTGGGAGACAAGGCATTGGCAAGTGTAACAATAATGGCCTTCTGCTCATCAAGAGATGAGCCACACATGACCTTCTTATCACCAACCCTCTGTTCCATCTACCCACTCGCAAGAAGACATCATGGATGTACCAACGCTCGAGGCACCGGCATCACACTGACTATGTCATTGCCAGGAAGAGGGATAAGATGGACTTTAGAGTATTGAGAGCCATGTGTGGTGCCAACTGCTGAACCGACCACCTCCTCATTGCGTCTAAATGCAGGCTTCATATAATGCTGTCGAGGAGACACCCAATTGCTGAAGACTATAAAAGGCTGAATGTCTCCAGACTTCAAAGCAGGGGAATTTTCCAATGACCTTGATGGCATACTGTCAGACACACTATAGGCAGACGAGACCGGTTTTGAAGAACAGTGACAATTCTTAAAGATGCTATTTACAATACTGCCATGGAGCATCTAGGACTAGAAGCCCAATGTAATCAAGATTGGTGTGATGATAACAACAAAGAAATAAAGGTACTCCTAGAACAGAAACATCAGACGTACAAAGCTCATCAAAACGACCCCACATCGCTAGCCAAGAAGGATGAGTTTATCAGCACAAAAAGAAAGGTACAGATAAAGGTGCGTGAGATGCATGACAGCTTGTTTAGCAAGAAGGCTGATGAAATCCAGGAATATGCAGACAGCCATGAGCTCAAGTGCTTCTATGATGTGCTCAAAGCTATATATGGACCCCAATGCTCCAAATCCTAATCTCTTCTCAATGCTGACAGATTTAAGCTGATGACAGAAAAGAAACAGGTAATTGAACGGTGGGCTGAGTACTTCAACAGTGTCCTTAATTGTTCTGCCATTATGACTGATGATTCCATTGCTCGCTTGCCCCAGATAGATATCAACATGGACCTTGATGTTCTTCCCAGTGAAAATGAAGACAGGAATGCAGTAAAACCACTGTCCTGTAGCAAAGCACCAGAAAATGATGCTATACCTGCTGGGGTATACCAAGCTGGAGGCCCTGTTCTGATACAAAAGATGACTAAACTATTCCAGTCAATGTGGAAACAGGAAGAGATTCTGCAACAGCTGAAATATGCGAGCATGATCAACATCTACAAGAAAAAAGGCAACTGCAAATCTTGTGACAGTCATTGAGGCATCTCCTTCTGTCCATTGCTCAGAAGATTCTGTCTCGTCTCTTTCTCAACCGCCTCTGAAGATAGGCACACAGAGCACTGACATTCTGCTCAAGGTCGCAGTAGAGCAGGTGCCGAGGGTCATTAGCATATCACATCCGATGCTCTTGGATCAGATGCCATGCGCTAGTGTGACTCTGGCCTTAGAGATTAGGAGATTTTTCAGCAGAGGATCGACTGAGTCGAATTTCTTGAAATCTATACGATTTGCCAGGATCTGCAATAAAAAAATATGCCTGGCACTAATTCATACACTGCTGAAAACTTAGAGAATGAGTTGTACTGGCAGGCGCAACAGCATGGTATTCTCATAATGCCCTGCAGCTATCACATAGCATAGTCAAGCGTAGCCAATTAGGGGCTGAGTCCGAGGAGCACATTTTAACCTAATACAGTGTAGGGATAAGAGGTTAGATTGTTCAGCTCATTCCACCCAAAGAAAAATAAACTAGAATTAATTGACTCAAACAGACTAATGTGTACAAATGATGATAAATTATATTTTTGGCTTTAAAGTGACTAAAGTTGCTAATATGGCAAAATGTCATTACTTAGTTTTCTTTTTTAGGATTTTTTCCGATTTATGGTCTTTGGTATTTATCAGTAACAATGGACTTCCCAAAATATAAGAAAATAAAATTTAAAAAAAAGTTTTGCATCATCTACAGAATTTTATAAATGATGAGGATTGTACAGATTACATTACTTATATCATTTTATATATTAATAGGAGCAGAGGGACGCATAGTTCCAGAACAGAGGCATTGGAATGTTTGACAATCTTAGACGTTGTGAGTAATTTATGGGTGACAGTGTTTTTATGCAGATATGTGTCTGGCACAAGTATCTCATATAAAATGTGCATGGAGCTATTTTTGTTTCCAATAAACTTCTGAACAGTCTAGAAAAAGGACAGAAATGCCACAGAATTTTGTCACAGAGTTTGGTGATTTTTACTGATGAAAGGATCGCAATTATGTTTGATTTTTATATAAGTCTAAATTCAACTCTATGTCTTGAATCTGACAGAACAAAGCTCCTTTTATCAGCTTTCATTGATCATTTCATACATTGATTCAGTAACTTGAATATTTTTATAGCAGGTTATACTAGGTCACACTTGTTTTATCATCGTTTTCAGTAAAACTTGTTTATGACTTTGAGGTCTTAAGTTATTTACCAGTTTACATATAACACCATGACCTCCTATACACATTTCTTATAGTGGGCATATTTGGGGTAAAGAACAAACAACCAACATGTATTCAAATTGTATTTATCAGGATCTATGTCACAAAGCAGTTTCATTAGTGAAAAAGCCATGCAGAGGTTAACCAATTTCTTAACTTAAACATACCTTAAAATTAAAATGTACTATTATTATTATTATTATACATTTATATAGCGCCATTTATTCCATGGCGCTTTACATGTGAAAAGGGGAAATATAGACAAGTACAATAAACATGTGTGAGACAAGGGACACACAAGTACAGAAGGAGAGAGGACCCTGCCCGCGAGGGCTCACAGTCTACAGGGATGGGTGAGGACACTAGGAGAGTGTACTAGACTTAATCAGAAGTTCTGCTCTTCTCTGTATCATACACTGTGTTGGGACTGTGAGCAATTTTGTGGTGGCAGGGATGCAGGTGCTGGTGATGTAATATATAGTCCATAGTGTATCCTGTCTGCACATGCAGAGTCTTATATTAGCCTTTACTTAACAGATCCATGCATATGTCTGTATTGTAAGGCAGCGGCTTTCATGTCCGTGCGGTAATGAGGCAGTGACCCAAGAAATTCAACTTAAATGGCCTTATTTGTCAACTTATGAAATAAGTCCAAACTTTATCATCACAGCCCTAAAATCCATATCAATCCAATGCCATTTTCGAGTGCACTACCGTATAACCCACAAGTTTGGTGATGACTTTGCTCTAGTCTCTGGCTCTTGTCTGTGTTCAGTTTCACACAGACAGTCATAGTTCAGTATCACACTTGCGAGTCTCTCGCATCAATACCCAGTACTGCCGCCGGCACTCGGGACAGGAGTGTGCGGCTGCATGTATTTCTATGCAGCTGAATGCTCCGATTCGAGTGCCAGCGGCAGTGCCGGGTATTGAGGTGCGAGACTCGTACGAGTTTCTCACAAGTGTGACCCCGACCATACACAGAGCCTCCTGATCTGCTGCTTGCAAACCAACACTGACACACCCAATCCTTAACTGCAGTATTAAATGTAAATTCTGGTCATGGGCTACTTGCAAGACCCGGAGTGGAGGGAGAGAGTCATCTCACTAATTTCCTACAGATATTTCCAAAAATAAAACCCATATCAGGTTTTCCTAAATATGACATGGTCAAATAGCTTGACCAAGTCCACACTTACTTTTATTCTAAGTTGTAACCACAGTTATGGCTGTCATTACAACACTATCCAGTGGGTTCAGCATGTTTCCATACACATCCTAGGGGACACATAACAGCCCTCGTAAATGATTCCCATTACTGCCTCACAGTATGTACAGGAGACACTATGGATGCATCCTCCATCATTACATTCACATGTCTCAACACGTATTACGAATTGTGCTCAGCATGCTGGACTAAAGAAGAAATCTTATGAATATAATTAACAAGAAGAAATCTCAAATCAGGTGAAAAAATTATATAAATTAAACTCTGAAGATCAATAGCACCAAAATACCTCTATAAGTACCAAAAGACAAAATGAGGTCTTAAGTTTTTCAATAATCGAATATTTTATTTATAAATCAAACAAATTAATATAATAAATTAAATTAGAGTACCACAAGCCAAGCAGGACAATAAAAAAGGGGGAATTTTTTTCTACCAGGTATATGAATAACAATCCATGTTTATGAACTACACATAATTATAGTTATCAACCATTACATATTAATAATTAATCATATAATCAATTCAGATGAAGAATCTTGATAAATTAAGATAATAATCAAACTTGCTGCTGAAGTTCGGAATATAGCAATCTATCGCTGTAGAGCCTAGGATTCCTACTCCAGAGTTGTTTTTTGGGGATCGCTCTAAATTTTTGAATTTTAAAAATAACTGTAAGTTGTTTTTTGCCTTGAGGCCTACGTCCTCGGGAACGTTGCACAGCAGGTTCAAATTGTCATCTCCCTGTTGCGCGGCGACCCTCAGGATTGGGCCTTTTCCCTGACACCTGGGGATCCTGTCTTGATTGATGTTGATGTGCTTTTTCAGGCTCTGGGGTTGTTGTATAATGAACCGAATGTTACTGATCAAGCTAAGAAAACCTTGATGGCGTTGAAACAGGGTCAGGAAGCTGCAGAGCTATACTGTCAGAAATTCCGAAAGTGGGCAGTCCTTACTAAATGGAATGACGATGCCCTGGCAGCTCTTTTTCGGAAGGGTCTGGCAGAGACTATAAAGGACATTATGGTGGGATTTCCTGTGCCCTCTGGGCTCAATGACTCTATGGCATTGGCCATTCAAATTGACAGATGTCTACGCGTGCGTAGAAATATGCGAGAGGTGGTGACACCTTGCGAGCCAGCCCCTGAGCCCATGCAGTGTGATGGAGTGGCTTCTCGGGCTCAGCGTCATGAGTTTCGTAAGCGTAATAAGTTGTGCTTCTACTGTGGAGACGCTTCTCATGCTATTTCCGTATGCCCCAAGCGGGGAAGATGTTTTGTGCGCTCAGTTGTTTTGGGTAGTGTTCAGACTAAATTTCTTTTGACTGTTACCTTGATTTGCTCCGTGTCCACATTTTCGGTTCAGGCATTTGTTGATTTAGGAGCAGCTATAAATCTGATGGATTTTGATTTTGCCAAACGTGGTTTTCCCATGATACCCCTGCTGAAGTCTATTCCTTTGCTGGGTATTGATTCTACCACTTTGGTGGAGAATAAACCCCAGTTTTCTACCTAGGTGATAATGCGGGTTGACCCGGACCACCAAGAGAATTGCAAATTTTTGGTGTTACATAATTTACATGACATTATTGTACTGGGTTTTCCTTGGTTACAGACTCATAATCCTGTTTTGGATTGGAAGTCTGTGTCTGTGACCAGTTGGGGTTGTCAATGTGTTCGTAGTGACACTCCTGTTTTTTCTACCTCTCCCCAGTCGGAGAATGTCCCCGACTATTTGGCTGATTTTTCTGTGTGTTTAGTGAGAGTAAATCTGCGTCCTTGCCTCCGCATAGGAGTTATGATTGTGCGATTGAGTTGGTACCCAGTTGTAAATTTCCCAAGGGTCGGCTCTTCAATTTATCTGTACCCGAGCATGAGGCTATGCGATCATATATCAAAGAGTCTTTGGAAAAGGGTCATATCAGACCATCCTCTTCACCCTTGGGCGCCGGCTTTTTCTTTGTGGCCAAGAAGGATGGTTCATTGAGGCCATGTATTGACTATCGTCTCCTTAATAAGATCACGGTTAAATATCAATATCCGTTACCCCTGATTTCTGATTTGTTTTCCAGAGTGAAAGGTGCCAGTTGGTTTACCAAGCTTGTCCTTAGGGGGGCGTATAATCTTATCCTCATCAAGCAACGAGATGAATGGAAGATGGCGTTTAACACCCCTGAGGGGCATTTTGAGTACCTAGTGATGCCTTTTGGGCTCACTAATGCCCCTTCCGTCTTCCAGTCATTCATGAATGATATTTTCCGGGACTTGGCGGATAAGTTTTTGATTGTTTATTTGGACGATATTTTGATATTTTCCAACGACTGGGATTCTCATGTGGAACATGTTCGGAGGGTGTTCCGGATTTTGAGAGAAAATGCCTTGTATGTTAAGGGATCGAAATGTCTCTTTGGAGTTCAGAATGTTTCATTTTTGAGATTCATTTTGTCCCCGTCTGCTATTGAAATGGACCCAGTCAAGGTTCAGGCTATTTGTGATTGGGTTCAGCCCATTTCATTGAAGGCTCTTCAGAGATTTTTGGGTTTTGCTAATTTCTACCGTAAATTTATAAGTAATTTCTCTGGTATTGTGAAACCACTGACTGATTTAACCAAAAAGGGTTCTGATGTTGTAAATTGGTCTCCTGAGGCAGTTTCTGCGTTTCAGGAGCTTAAGCGCAGATTCACTTCTGCTCCTGTTCTATGGCAACCTGATGTTTCTCTACCATTTCAGGTGGAGATAGATGCATCTGAGATTGTTGCAGGAGCCGTTTTGTCCCAAAGAGATCCTGTAACCTCTAAGATTAACCCTTGTGCCTTCTTCTCCCAAAAGTTTTCCCCAGCTGAACGTAATTATGATGTGGGGAATCGGGAATTATTGGCTATGAAGTGGGCGTTTGAAGAGTGGAGACATTGGTTGGAGGGAGCCAAACATCAAGTTGTGGTCCTCACTGATCACAAAAACTTGATCTATCTCGAATCAGCCAAGCGATTGAATCCCAGACAGGCCAGGTGGGCCTTGTTTTTCACACGTTTTAACTTTGTGGTCTCCTTCCTCCCGGGTACTAAGAATGTTAAGGCGGATGCCCTCTCCAGGAGTTTCCTTGCGGATTCTATTGATGTGGCTGAGCCTACTGCCATTCTGAAGTAGGGTGTCGTTCTTTCCGTTATCCCACCTGATTTGAGACTGGCCCTGGAGCAATTTCAGGGGATAAACCTATGTGAATACTTCTCCGTCCAATTATGACAAGAGCATTCTTAAAGTGATACCTTTATTGGCTAACCAGAAAATTATATGTTCGCAAGCTTTCAGAGCGCAAAAGCTCCTTCTTCAGGCAAGATTACATTTGGAATAATAAGAAAGACACATTAGATGCTTACTATATAGGAAATTTGTTCAAGACCTGGGAGGTGTGATGCCTTCAAAAGATAAGCAAAGGAAATCTGGCTAACACGGTACCACAATATAATTTATTATTGTACACCAGGGGATAAACCTGAGTGTTGCCCTGCGGGGAAATTGTATGTCCCAGACCAATGGAGAGAAAAAATTATGTCTGAAGTTCATTGCTCTGCGTTGGCTGGTCATCCTGGTATATTTGGTACTAGAGATTTGGTGAGTCAGTCCTTTTGGTGGCCCACTTTATCTCGCGATGTCAGGAATTTTGTGCAGTCCTGTGGGACTTGTTCTCGTTCCAAGTCCTGTTCTCACTGTAGTGGATTGTTGATGCCACTGCCGGTGCCCAGGAGGCCATGGACCCATATCTCTATGGTTTTTATCTCCCACCTCCCTGTCTCTCAGAGAATGACTGTCATTTGGGTGATTTGTGATAGATTCTCCAAGATGATCCATCTTGTGCCACTGCCTAAGTTGCCATCCTCTTCCGAGTTGGTAGCCTTGTTTTTTCAGCATGTGGTTCGTTTGCACGGCACTCCGGAGTACATTGTGTCTGACAGGGGAGTCCAGTTTGTTTCCAAATTTTGGAGGACATTCTGTTCTAAACTGGGAGTTCAGCTGTCTTTCTCCTCTGCTTTTCATCCTCAGCCCAATGGGCAGACTGAGAGAACAAACCAGACCTTGGAGACTTATTTGAGATGTTTTATGTCTGCGGATCAGGATGACTGGGTCTCTTTTTTGCGCCTGGCTGAATTCGCTCTTAATAATAGGGCCAGTTCTGCCACTCTGATGTCCCATTTCTTCTGCAATTCCGGGTTTCATCCTCGATTTTCTTCGGGGCAGGTGGAGGCTTCAGTCTGTCGGGGTGTTGACTCTGTGGTAGAGAGAATGCAGCAGATTTGGGATCAAGTAGTGGATAAGTTGTCTCTCTTTCAGGAGAAGGCCCAACGGTTTGCCAACCGGCATAGGACTGATGGTCCTCGGTTTAAAGTGGGTGACTTGGTTTGGTTATCCTCAAAGAATATCCCTATGAAGGTTGCTTCTCCAAAGTTTAAACCAAGGTTCATTGGACCTTATAGGATCTTGAAAGTCCTTAATCCAGTTTCTTTTCACTTGCTCTTCCAGGGACATTTAAGAATCATAACGTCTTCCACAAATCTTTATTGAAAAGGTTTGTCGAGCCAGTGGTTCCTATGGCTGCGCATCCTTGGCCTGTTTTGGTTGAGGGCAATCTGGAGTATGAAGTGGAGAAGATATTGGATTCTCGTTTCGCTAGACGGAGACTCCAGTACTTGGTTAAGTAGAGAGGTTACTGTCAGGAGGACAATTCTTGGGTGTTTGCTTCTGACATTCATGCGGAGAGACTGGTTCGTGCCTATCACCGAGCTCATCCTGATCAGCCTGGTGGCGCAGGTGAGGGTTCGGTGACCCCTCCTCAAGGGAGGGTACTGTTGTGAACATGTTGGAGACAATTTCTGAGCTGAGGCTCCCTCTGGTGGTTGCTGATGGTACTGAAGCTGCATCTAATGACAGGTCCTCCTCACCAGCCAGCTATGACTGGCAATCAGGAATCACTGACTGGGCTGATATAAGGGAGCTGCCTTCCCATGATCCTCGCTGGTATCAATTGTTGTTTCCTGGTTCAATTGGAAGTCTGCTGGTGTCTTGCCTTCGTCTGCTACCTTCAGATAAGATATTTTCTGCTTGTTTCTATTGTGTTTGCTATTTCCATTTTTGTCTGCACCTTTGTGGAGGTTAGCCAAGTCCCTCCTGGGGCCTGTGCTACTATCTGTTTTTTAGTAGCCACTGTTATCTGTTCAATTGCTCTTTCCCTGCTTTTTGAGTGGCTGTGGGTTAGCCTTGTTCACACTGAGATCTGATTTAGTGGGTGTGATCTCAGCATTTTTTAAATCAGAAGTGTTGGAAGTTTTGCTAGGGTTTTGCTGGGTTGCAGATAGTATTCTGTCCTGTCCTGTCCTATTTAGGCAGTGTTTGGCCCCAGAGTTTGCTCACTCTATTTTCTGCCTGTGTTTGTGTTTCGTCTTGTCTAACCGCCATTATATGTTTGGGGGCTGCCTATTCCTTTGGGGCTCTACTCCGGGGCAGTTAGCTTTCTTGTTTCTATCTTTAGGTGTAGCTAGCTCTCCGGCTGTGCTAGGACCACCGTAGGTACGCTCCACGGCTGCTTCTAGTTGTGCGGTTAGTTTAGGGATCTGCAACCCATTAGTTTCCAACCTCTCAGGTGTTCGGCAGCTTTGCTGTTTTGCTCCTGTCCTCCTCATTTACCAAATCATAACAATGATGCCCATTATTCTGTTTGGAGCAATATATGGTGCCCATTATTCTGTAAGGAGCATTAAATGATGCTGATTATTCTGTATGTAGCATTGCTATGAGGTCCATTTTTCTGTATATAGCATTATATGGGGCCCATTCTGCATGGAACATTATGTGCGGTGCATTATTCTGTATGGAGCAATGTATGGGACCCATTCTGTATGCAGCATCATATGTGGTCCATTATTCTGTATGTAGCACTATATGGGGCTCATTATTCTGCATGGAGTAATATATGGGGCCAATTCTGTTTGGAGCATTATATGGGGCCAATTTCTCTGTATGGATCAATATATGGGGCTCATTCTATATGGAGCATTATTTAGGGTCCATTCTGTATGGAGCTAACTATGGGGCCCATTCTGAATGGAGAATTATATGGGGCCCATTGTTCTGTATGTAGCATTATATGGGGCCCTTTCTGTATGGAACAAACTATGGGGCCCATTCTGTATGAAGCATTACATGGGGACCATTGTTCTATATGGAGCATGATACGGGGCCCATTATTCTGTATGGAGCGGTATATGAGGTCCATTATTCTGTATGGAGCAATGTATGGGACCCATTCTGTATGCAGCATCATATGGAGACCATTGTTCTATATGGCGCATGAGACGGGGTCCATTATTCTGTATGGAGCAGTATATGAGGTCCCCTATTCTGTATGGAGCAATGTATGGGGCCAATATACTGTATGGAGAATTAGATAGGGTCCATTATTCTTTATGGAGCATTATGTGGGGTGCATTATTCTGTATGGAGCAATATATGGGGCTAACATGCTGTATGGAGAATTATATGGGGTCCGTTATTCTGTATGGAGCATTATATGGGGCCCATTATTCTGTATGGAGCATTATTCTGTATGGAACATTATATAAGGTCTGTTATTCTGTGTTGGAGCAATATATGGGGCCAGTATACTGTATGGGGCATTATATAGGATCCATTATTCTGTGTGGAGCATTATATGGGGTCCATTATTCTCTAAGGAGCATTATATGATGTTTAATAGTCTGTATTGAGCATTATATGATGTACATTATTCTGTTTGGGGCAATATATGGTGCCCATTATTCTGTATGGAGCATTATATGATGCCCATTATTCTGTTTGGAGCAATATATGGTGCCCATTATTCTGTAAGGAGCATTATATGATGCTCATTATTCTGTATGTAGCATTGATATGAGGTCCATTATTCTGTATATAGCATTATATGGGGCCCATTCTGCATGGAGCATTATGTGCGGTGCATTATTCTGTATGGAGCAATGTACAGGGCCCATTCTGTATGGAGCATTATATGGGACCCATTCTGTATGCAGCATCATATGGGGCCCATTATTCTGGATGTAGCATTATATGGGACCCATTATTCTGCATGGAGTAATATATGGGGCCTATTCTGTTTGGAGCATTATATGGGGCCAATTTCTCTGTATGAATCAATATATGGGGCTCATTCTATATGGAGCATTATATAGGGTCCATTCTGTATGGAGCTAACTATGGGGCCCATTCTGTATGGAGAATTATATGGGGCACATTGTTCTGTATGTAGCATTATATGTGGCTCATTCTGTATGGAACAAACTATGGGGCCCATTCTGTATGAAGCATTACATGGAGACCATTGTTCCATAATGGAGCATGATACGGGGCCCATTATTCTGTATGGAGCAGTATATGAGGTCCATTATTCTGTATGGAGCAATATATGGGGCCAATACATTGTATGGAGAATTATATAGGGTCCATTATTCTTTATGGAGCATTATATGGGGTGCATTACTCTGTATGAAGCAATATATGGGGCTTATATGCTGTATGGAGCATTATATGGGGTCCGTTATTCTGTATGGACCATTATATGGGGCCCATTATTCTGTATGGAGCATTTTATGAGGTCCATTATTCTGTTTGTAGCATTATATAGGGTCCATTATATTGTATGGTGCAATATATGGGGCCCATTATACTTTATGGATCATTATATGAGGTCCATTATTATGTATGGAGCAAAATATGGGGCCAATATACTGTATGGAGCATTATATACGGTCCATTATTATTTATGGAGCTTTATATTGATTGCATTATTCTGTATGGAGCAATATATGGGGCTAATGTGCTGTATGGAGCATTATATAGGGTCCATTATTCTGTATAGAACATTATATGAGGTCCATTTTTCTGTTTGGAGAATTATATGGGGTCCATTATTCTGTATTGAGCAATATATTGGACATATTATTCTATTTGGAGCAATATACTGTATAGAGCATTAGATAGGGTCCATTTTTCTTTATGGAGCATTATATGTAGTGCATTATTCTGTATGGAGCAATATATGGGGCTAATAAGCTGTATGAAGCATTATATGTGGTCTGTTATTCTGCATGGAACATTATATGAGACACATTATTCTGTATGAAGCAATATATAGGGCCCAATAGGGCCCATTATTCTGTATGAAGCAATATATAGAGCTCATTATACTGTATGGAGGATTATGTGGTATCCATAATAGTATATGGAGGACTATATGGTGCCCATAATTCTGTATGGAGGACTATGTGGTGCCCATAATTCTGTATAGAAGAGTATGTGGTGCCCAAAATTCTGTATGGAGGACTATGTGGTATCCATAATTCTGAATTGAAGACTATGTGGTGCCAGCAATACTCTATGGAGGACTATGTGGTGCCCATAATACTCTATGAAGGACTATGTGGTGCCCATAATTCTGTATAGAAGAGTATGTGGTGCCCATAATTCTGTATGGATGACTATGTGGTGCCCATAATACTGTGTGGAGGACTATGTGGTGCTCATAATACTGTATGGAGAACTACGTGGTGCCCATAATACAGTATGGAGGACTATGTGGTGGCCATAATACTGTATGGGGGACTATACTGCCCTGTCTAAAATGAAAACTTTGAATCCCTCCGGGGCACAAACTGTGTGCTGCGAAGATTCGTCAGTTTTTGAGGTATTGTAGGTATTGTAGAATTTACAATAGATATCACTCATGTCATGTAAGAAGTTAATGAAATCTTTTGCATTGTACTATACATATATTTCTCTTCCGTATCTGTGCATCATGAATCATGGAATATGTTAAAGGTGCCCACTTAGACTCTTTCACCCGTGGCCCACGAAAACCCTGCCCCTTTTAAACCAGAAACACATTTGCGCTCATGGTATAGTAAAAGGTAATATTTTTGTGGTAAAGAATAGGGATGAGCGAGCACTAAAGTGCTTGGAAGCTCGGACCTCGATCCAATCAATTCTTAATGCTCAGATGCTTGATTTGAGTAACAAGTATAATGGGAGTATATGGGAAATTTGAGCATTTTTCCGACAGACCTTACAAGGAGGTCTGGGGGGCAGTGAAAATGTTGAACTGCATGGAAAAAGTGCTGAATGGAAGGAGAGCAGCATGAGGAAGACCCCTGGATGCATCTTTGACTCCAAGATCACTGTTGAGGACAACTGTGTCACACTTTTAGGCCAGTGTCATACTTGCGTGTGTGATGCGAGAAACCCGCACAAGTCTCTCACATCAACAACCGCCACTGCCGCCTGCACTCGGACCGGAGTGTGCGACTGCATAGAAATACATGCAGCCACGCGCTCCGGTATGAATCCCGGTGGCAGTGCCAGGTGTTGAGGCGAAAGACTCGTGCTAGATTCTCGCATCACAAACGCAAGTGTGACACCGGCCTTACTCCACTTCAAGGAATGACAATAAAAAATTCAAAGTCAAAGCAAAATTGAAGTTTACAGGAAAAATATTAAGAAACATTTTTTCATGAATAATGACTTTTATATAAGGCAAAATGTATTTTTTTATTTACAAATTGAAAATTTTTGTATAAATTATGAAGGAAGCAAGAACTGCCAAAAATTTGATGGAAGAAGGACTCAGATACACCCTGTTTAAGACATAGAGGAGGGCCTCATACACATTCTGTCTGTTCAAATTGTCAGGAAGTGGTAGCTGTAGCTAAGTTGTTTAAATGGGCGCAGACATGGTGTATATTGACCAGAAGCTTTGGCGTATCTGAGTAACATAATAACATAGTAACATAGTTATTAAGGTTGAAGGAAGACTTTAAGTCCATCTAGTTCAACCCATATCCTATCCTAACCTGCCCTAACATGTTGATCCAGAAGAAGGCAAAAAAAACCATGTGGCAACAGTAAGCTTCACATTGGGGAAAAAAATTCCTTCCCGACTCCACATACGGCAATCAGACTAGCTCCCTGGATCAACACAATATCTAGGAAACTAGTGTATATAACCTGTAATATTATACTTTTCAAGAAAGGCATCCAGTCCCTTCTTAAATTTTAGTAGGGAATCACTCATTACAACATTATACGGCAGAGAGTTACATAGTCTCACTGCTCTTACAGTAAAGAATCTGCGTCTGTGATTATGACTAAACCTTCTTTCCTCCAGACATAGAGGATGCCCCCTTGTCCCCGTCACAGGTCTAAGAGTAAAAAGATCATTAGAAAGGTCTTTGTACTGTCCCCTCATATAGTTATACATTGTAATAAGATCACCCCTAAGGCCTCTTTCACACATCCGGCGGGCGCCTTGCGGCACCCCCGGCATTTTGCCCCAGCGCCGCATCAGAAAACCTGATGCGCCGCATGCGGCTTTTTTCGCATTGACATGCATTAGCGCCGGATGGCGCCGCATGTCAATGCGTTGCATGCGGTTTTGTCCGGATGCGGCGCAAATGTACATTGCGGCGGCCGGACAAAACGCTGCATGTAACGTTTTTTGTTTTTGCCGGATGGTTTCTGATGTCTCCAAGCATCAGAAACCATCCGGCAAAAAACCGCATGCGGCCGCCGGCGGTGCATCAGGTTTTCTGATGCGGCGCTGCGGCAAAATGCCGGGGGCGCCGTCAGGCGCCCACCGGAACTGTGAAAGAGGCCTAAGCCTTCATTTTAACAAACTAAATAACCCCAAGTGTAATAACCTGTCTTGGTAATGCAGACCCCCCAGTTCTTTAATAACCTTGGTCGCTCTTCTCTGCACCCGCTCCAGTTCAGCTATGTCTTTCTTATACACCGGAGACCAGAACTGCACACAGTATTCTAAGTGTGGTCGCACTAGTGACTTGTATAGAGGTAAAATTATGTACTCCTCATGAGCATCTATGCCTCTTTTAATGCATCCCATTATTTTATTTGACTTGGCAGCAGCTGCTTGACACTGGCCACTAAATGTGAGTTTGTGGCCCACCTATACACCCAGGTCTTTTTCAGTGACAGTTATGCCAGTGTTTTACAATTAAGCACATAATTATACTTTTTGTTTGTTCTACCCAAGTGCATTACCTTACATTTATCCCTATTAAAGCTCATTTGCCTGGTCTGTTATTCCTTTCAATAACTCTGCCATGGTGTGTGGTTTGTCTCCTAGACAAATTAGCTCCAGCAATGCCTGATGCCGCTTTGCAGAGGCAGTGCAGCAGAGTTTCCAGAGCTGCTGTGGACAACATAATCTGAGATAACACATCGGAGATAGAGGATGAGGAGGAGCAGGAGGGGGTGCAAGAACTGATGTAGGAGGTGGAGGAAACCCTGATAGAAGTAGGGCCCGCAATCCTGGCATCGGTAGCACATGTTCCAGGCCAGGGTGGGACTTGGCTGCGGCCTACACAAGGTTCACCCAGTGTGCCTTCAGGGAAATGTAGCACCCCCGGCCACAAGCGCTTGTCCACGTGTCGGTCATTAAGTAGACAATCCCAGTAAGTGTTTTGGTAAGTTTACTGGTGATGTTACTGGACATGTGCTGGTACAAGGCATGGACGCTACTCCAGGAGAAATAGTGGTGGCTGAGGATTGAGTAGTGAGGAAAGGTTACCACCATGAGTTGGTGGAAATCCTCTGTGTACAAAAGCCAAAATGGCAACATTTTCATGGCAAGCAGCCTGCAAATGTGTATGTTTAGCACTTGGGCCTGTAGGTGGGTGGCTGAGTACTTTCTCTGCCATTCCAAGGCCTGTGGTAGGGACAGCTGAATGCTGTGGTGGGACAAGGATTTAGAAGTGCCTGATGATGGTGCCTCAGAATGTGGAAGAACAGGTGCAGGGCGGTAGGCATCTGTGCCATTGTCATGGACAGGGGATTGGCTAGCACCTAGCACAGAGTAACAGGTAGTCATGTCACCCTCTGGCACCGATTGTGGAGCCAGGCGTTTGGCCCTCCGAATCAGGTGCTTAGATGACATGTGCCTGACATGTCTCATGGCACCGGTTACAAATGACCATTTTTTTGTCTATAAATTCTGGAGAACACCTAACTTTCTTTGACGGAGAAATTCACGAGTGTCGGTGCTCTGTGAAACAGTTGCCCACCTTCTCCTTCTGTTCTCCCAACTGCCTCCTCTTGCCTTTTTCGGTGCTGCCAATTACTCCCTCTTAGTGCTGCTGCCCTCGCTCTGTATGCCAGCTTTCCAAGTTGGGTCAGTAACTTCGTCTTCCAATGCTGCACCCTGGTCCTCCCGACTTGGTGACTTAACAACACCCTGACTTATCGGTAACTGTGTCTCATCGTCATCTACCTCCTTGGACAAAATTTGCTCTTCCCCAACCTGTCATCTTCTTGTGACCATGGCTGTTCTGTTTCTTGCATCACTAAATGACATGTCTTCCTGTTCCTCTTGGAACATGCAGGGTGCTAGGCCACAATTAAGAAATAATGATGTAAGAGCTTCTTGGAGTGTCTTAGTGTGGGATCATTGGTATTCTGGGACTTAACATGATGGGAGGAAGGAGGATCATGGTAAGGATGAAGTGATCCAAACTCTTGGGAGGTGAAACTGACCATGTGGAAGACTGGGTGGTGCTGGCACGCATGCTGGAAATTAAAGCCACCCTAACTTCCCTACATAATTATGACAATATGCCAGAGCTCTCAAATACATGATCATGCAACATGTGGACAAAGTATAAAACATCATTGCAACTTCTAAAAAAAACAAATTTCAACAAGAAACAACAGACTTTGCTAGCAATCAAGTTTACACTTGGAATCACAATACATATATTCTCAAAAATATAGAGGGAGATTAATCTTACAGGGAGCAAAGGAGAGTCAGTTTTGCTAGCCCCAATACATCTATGGGATCCTCATCTTCCTACACAGGTGATGATACTTCAGATGTTTCAACAGGCAATGAGGAGATACAGTGCCTACAAGTAGTATTCAACCCCCTGCAGATTTAGCTGGTTGACACATGCGGAATTAACTTGGCATTGTGACATTTGTACTGTAGATCAGCCTGGAAGTGGGAAATGCACTGCTGCAAAACATTTTTGTTTTAATTTTTTTTTTTTTTTTAAAACGTTAAAAGTTAATTCAGAGTGTCATTTATTATTCAACCCCTCAAACCACAAGAATTCTGTTTGGTCCCCCCAAAGTATTAAGAAGTAGTTCAGGCACCAAGAATAATGAGCTTCACATGTGTTGATTAATGATCTCTTTTGCCAGCCTTTTCTGACTATTTAAGACCCTCCCCAAACTTGTGAACAGCACTCATACATGGTCAACATGGGAAAGACAAAGGAGCATTCCAAGGCCATCAGAGACAAGATCGTGGAGGGTCACAAGGCTGGCAAGGGGTACAAAACCCTTTCCAAGGAGTTGGCCCTACCTGTCTCCACTATTGGGAGCATCATCCGTAAGTGGAAGGCTTATGGAACTACTGTTAGCCTTTCACGGCCTGGACAGCCTTTGAAAGTTTCCTCCCGTGCCGAGGCCAGGCTTGTCCGAAGAGTCAAGGCTAACCCAAGGACAACAAGGAAGGAGCTCCGGGAAGATCTCATGGCAGTGGGGACATTGGTTTCAGTCAATACCATAAGTAACGTACTCCACTGCAATGGTCTCCGTTCCAGACGAGCCGTAAGGTACCTTTACTTTCAAAGCGTCATGTCAAGGCTCGTCTACAGTTTGCTCATGATCACTTGGAGGACTCTGAGACAGACTGGTTCAAGGTTCTATGGTCTGATGAGACCAAGATCGAGATCTTTGGTGCCAACCACACACGTGACGTTTGGAGACTGGATGGCACTGCATACGACCCCAAGAATACCATCCCTACAGTCAAGCATGGTGGTGGCAGCATCATGCTGTGGGGCTGTTTCTCAGCCAAGGGGCCTGGCCATCTGGTCCACATCCATGGGAGGATGGATAGCACGGCCTACCTGGAGATTTTGGCCAAGAACCTCCGCTCCTCCATCAAGGATCTTAAGATGGGTCGTAATTTCATCTTCCAACAAGACAACAACCCAAAGCACACAGCCAAGAAAACCAAGGCCTGGTTCAAGAGGGAAAAAGTCAAGGTGTTGGAGTGGCCTAGTCAGTCTCCTGACCTTAACCCAATTGAAAACTTGTGGAAGGAGCTCAAGATTAAAGTCCACATGAGACACCCAAAGAACCTAGATAACTTGGAGAAGATCTGCATGGAGGAGTGGGCCAAGATAACTCCACAGACCTGTGCCAGCCTGATCAGGTCTTATAAAAGACGATTATTAGCTGTAATTGCAAACAAGGGTTATTCCACGAAATATTAAACATAGGGGTTGTATAATAATTGACCCACACTTTTATGTTTAAAATTTATTAAAATTCAACTGAGCAACATAACTTTTTGTTTTGTAAGATTTATGCTTCTGTTAATAAATCCTACTCTCGTTTGCAGTTTGAAGGCTCTAACTTATTTGCATCTTATCAAACCAGCTAAATCTGCAGGGGGTTGAATACTACTTGTAGGCACTGTATATGTACACAAGTCTGTATCCAGGACTTTTTAAAAATCCCAAGCAAAAAATGGCGCAGGAGGGCAGGGAGAAAACACAAAGGCAAGAAGATATTTGCCCCTTCTGAATAACAGATACTATTGGGTCAGTAACTTCGTCTTTCAATGCTGCACCTGTTTGAAGAACAGATACTAACATGTCCTGTTTGGAATTTATCCTGTAATATTCTTTCTACTACACAAATTTCATTTCCCTCTAAAGGTTTCAGTTTTTTGCCGAAAAACTACTTTGGACATTAACAGAATGGTAAGAAACCTCACCTTAAATGTCATTTTATGGACGATACTACTAAGTTAAACATGACCAATTGTGGCTCCAACATATCAAACATGTCCTGAACCAATTTCTCTTTTCCAGAGCTAGTAAAACTTTCCAGCCTTAGAATATTACAATCTCAATCACTAGTGTTTGTGGATTCTTCAAATGACTCTTTTACTATGCAAGTCATAATCTGTATTTTTACCCTATTTAGTCTAGGCCACCTTTCCTAGACTAGTTCCAGGAATTAATTGAAAAGGATTTGATACTTCTTGATAAAAACACATATATGAATCATAACAATTTATCTCCAGAGGAATTTATAGGTCTGGAAACACATAAAAATAACGAAGATATTTTAATCCGCCTAGCAGATAAGGGGGAGCGCTAGTAATTCTAAACTCCACATTAATTCAAACTCTTAATATGCAATTATTGGGAGACACTACTATCAATTTCTATTTGACCTCACTGTTAATTTCCAAAAAAACTATTCTCACTCCAAGAGGAGGGAGTTTCCATGGGAGCATTAGGCAAAAAGATAATGGACTATCTGTATGTGGAAAACCCCACTACACCGATCTATTATTCCCTACCGAAAGTCCATAAAAACAGTCCTCCCCTTCTCTTTTAGGCCTATAATTTCAGGCAAAGGCTCATTAAGTGAAAGCCTAGGAGCCTGGGTTGATCATTATTTACAGCCTCTTCCTGTTTACATCAGGGACACCAAAGCCATTGTATCTACTTTTTGTGTTTTTCCATGGCAATCTAATTATACATGGCTGAGTTGTGACATGATAGGACTATACCCTCCTATACCCTACCAAACTGTCATCAATAGTTTTGGTAAACTCCGGCACTCAAAATATCTCAAATTTATTAATGTAAAAGAACATGACTTTCAAATGCTAGACCCAACAGAATGCAGACACGTGTAAATCAATATTTCAGCGTAATGTCGCCTTTCTCAAGATATGTCTGTTTCTGCAAAGATAAGACAGTATTAATATACAAAGTAATCCAAGAATAAATAAATCCAAAAATAGACAATGTAAAGGGTCTTCAAATCCATGAAAAAAATCTATTTATGTCATTCAATAGCTCTATAGAAAAACATAAAAACATAAAAAGTAATTAAGCTAGAGTAGGGAGGTTAGATCAATTGTATCCATGAGGTACTGAGCTATTTTGCAAAGATGATAATATGAGACTTAAATGCTTTACAAAAAAAAACTATGCTAATACAATAGTCATAATGATCACAGTAATCAGCATGATTCACTTGCAGGTAACAGGCGGTATAGGTCTGTGTTCAGTATCATATAACAGTCAGAGTACCACGACGGGGCGTCTGATTATATATATGCATAATCTATGATGAGCATAACATATCCATAGCCTAGATGCAGGGACCAAAAATGTTGCAGCGGTGTGCATAAATTGAATCCCAAAGTAGAGAGTAGGAAGAATGTAAGAGGAGTACTGTTACCTGGCCAGGTGAGGGTCTCTGGGTAGCATTATATGGAATCCACGTGTGTTGTATCCAGTGCGCGTGTGTCTTTTAAATATAATCCGTGCGGGTGAAATACTTCCGGGTGCTGGCGTGAAGAAAACTGGGCGTGAGAGTACCGAAGACTGCCAGAGGTAGACAGCTCATGCATGTCGGCCATGAATAGCCGAGTCAGATAATCAATGGCCGTGTTTCCTTAGATTGGGACTGCACTTGCGTGCTGCTGAGAAACAGACAAACTGTTATCTACTATATAATTGTCTTATCCCATCTGTCTGTCTGTCTGTCTGTCCAGGAAATCCCGCGTCGCTCATTGGTCCGGCAGCGGCCAATCAGCGCCGCGGGATTTCACAAAAAAATGGCGACCGTTAGCGGCACATCTGCGGGACGGAGGTCAGCGGCGAGTCAGCGGGGAGATGACCGGCGCGAGGCGCTCATCTCCCGGCCGCTAGCAGCAGAAGGACCTCGACCGACGGCGTCGCTGACCTCCATGCGGAAGGGAGGACCGGGATACTTCTGCTGTGAGCGCCCGCTCATGTCCCGGATTCTCGCAGCGGAAGTACCCGCACAGGCAGCGGCGCTGACATCCATGCGGCTAGGATGTCAAGAGAGGACCGGGAGTGGCGCTGCGGGTCGGGATACTTCTGCTGCGAGCGCCCGCTCATGTCCCGGGTTCTCGCAGCGGAAGTAGCCGCATAGGCAGCGGCGCTCTCCGGTCCTCACAATACAATTCGATGATTGGTCGCGGTCTTTCACCGTGACCAATCAACGATCTTGCCACTAAACTTAAACACCGCTGTGTTGATTGGTCGCGGACGCTGGCCGCGACCAATCACTGATTTGGGCGCCACATTTAAATAGCGTCCGTGACAAATCAGCACAGCGGTGATTGAATGTGTCTGCAAGATCGTTGATTGGTCTTGGGCGCTATTTAAATGTGGCGCCAAATCGGTGATTGGTCGCGGGCAGCGTCCGCGACCAATCAACACAGCGGTGTTTAACTTTGGCAGCAAGATCAGTGATTGGTCGCGCCCGAAGACCGCGATGAATCACCGATTTCGGCGCCACATTTAAATAGCGCCCGCGACCTATCAACGATCTTGCAGACACATTCAATCACCACTGTGCTGATTTGTCACGGACGCAATTTAAATGTGGCACCCAAATCAGTGATTGGGCGCGGCCAGCGTCCGCGACCAATCAACACAGCGGTGTTTAACTTTGGCGGCAAGATCAGTGATTGGTCGCGCCCGAAGACCGCGACCAATCACCGATTTCGGCGCCACATTTAAATAGTGCCCGCCCTGGAGAGATACATAGTAACGTTAATTTAAAGTAGTGCACAACCCATTTAAACACTGCTTCACTGCTTAGGAGCGCACGGTCGGCCGCATACATATTCTAGAATACCCGATGCATTCGAATCGGGCCACCATCTAGTGATATATAATAGAGGAGACTATGATTTACCAGAATTAAAATAAATAGAAAAATTCTGAGACCTGTAAATTAGAATATGTCCATTTATGTAATGAAGTATATGATTAAACAAGAAAAAGACAAAAAAGGCAACACAAGAGGAAAAAAGGGGAGGACAAAAATACCTGATATTGCATAATATGAGATCTGAATGAAAAGAAAAGAATATATGCATGATCTGATTATAATAAATATATTGGTAAGTATAACTTTCAACATAATAATTCATAATTATCCAAACCTGAGTTATCTTCAAGGGTTTTTTTTTTAAAATGCGGTCATTCTAGATGTGTTTCTTGTAAACATATCCATAAATCCCAAAACTTCTCTACTGTAACAATAGGTCAGAGTTGTAACACAAACAGTTTTATTAACTGTAACATGGCTGGTGTGACATATTTGATAGAGTGCACAATATGTCAAATACAATATATTGGTTGCACGATAGAACCTTTGTGAGGAGACATATGTCTGATGTGGCAAGTTTCATGGCTGTGAACATTTCTGCAATTTTCTAGGCATTTTCTACACACACATAACGGGGATATGTCCACCTTAAAATTTATGGGCATAGAAAAAGTCTATAAACCAATTAGGGGAGGTAATTTAAAAAGGAAAATCCTTAATAGAGAGTCGTTCTAGACTTTTAAGATCAACACGAGAACTCGTTTAGTTTTAAATGTTAGACAATATTTTATCTTTCAAAATATGTAAAATGTTATTTCTTGTATTGTTAATAAGTGATATTTCATACAAGCACCCTGGCAGGGCTATTGTATTAACACAAACTTATTGGCAGTAGCAGATACTTACACCACTGTTTTTGGCTCAATTTGGTTCAGTGGAGGGGGGGATTTTGCCAGGCTAACAGGACGCCTTTTTTGTTATCAATACAGTGTTCCCATTGTTTTCTTACATAATATATGCCTCTTATTATTCTGTTCTCCTGTATATTTGTGTGATAAACTCTTTTATACATTTCTATTAATAAACGTGTTATTTATACATATTTTCTTGGACTAGTACACGTTTTTGCTGCTTGCGCAGTTTCCTTTGCATCTATATTGACCCTTCGTGTGTTCAGCACAATTTTCCTGCACACATATGTAGATTATTATAATGAGACTTATCTTATGTGTGTGGTTGTGGAATATTTTAAATAGGTAAGACAAGTGACGTGAAGCAGAACTGTCATTATGGGAGAGGGATGAACATAAATATTGGAACAGTTCATAGATGTCGAATGTGAAAGTTTTATTGCCCTCTGATTGGGGTCTGGTATTGTGTTTTGATGCCCCAGAAGGTCAGAGAAGCAGATTCCTTAATTGATGTAAAAGGACATAAATCCATGGGATACATTCATTCCAGCACTGAGAGTGTCAAAGGTCGTCATGAGCTTATATTCCCAAACTTTTCTTTCTCTTTCAGATTTAAAGTTAGATTTTAATACAAGTAATTTCATGTCCATCATGCTATGACCGGGGATACAAAAGTGTTTTGCCACAGTTAAATCCATTCTTTTTTCTCTTATTGAGTGGGGATGGGAATTCATCCTTGCTCTCAGTTTTTGCCCTGTCTCCCCCACATACAGACCCCAGTTGGACATTTAGTACAAATAAGTAAGTATACCACATTAGATGTGATGCAGCTAAAAGTACCTGGGATCTTGTAGTCCTGATGGGAGTTGGGGATCTTTATCTTGTCCGTGGTCATTATAGATGGACAGGTTTTACATTTTTTCTGGTTGCAAGGAAAGGTTCCTGCAGCTGTTGGGGAGGAGGAGAGATAGAAAAGTTTGGGAATATACGCTTATGACGACCTTTGACATCTCAGTGCTGGAATGAATGTATCCCATGGATTTATGTCCTTTTACATCAATTAAGGAATCTGCTTCTCTGACCTTCTGGGGGCATCAAAACACAATACCAGAATCCAATCAGAGGGCAATTAAACTTTCACACTCCTTATCTATGAACTGTTCCAATATTTATGTTCATCCCTCTCCCATAATGACAATTCTGCTTCACGTCACTTGTCTTACCTATTGCATTATTTCTGTGCTGTGTTGTGTATAAATATGTGATTCTTCAATTTTTGTTTTAGTCTTTGCCTGATGAAGAGACCTGAGTAGTCTCGAAAGCTTGCAATTTGTTATCATCTTTTCAGTTAGCCATTAAAAGGTATCAACCACTGAGGACTCCCAATTCTGAATATTTTTCTATCTACTGGCTAACATGGTACGAAGATACACATCTTTCCTATATCACTTATGAAGCATCACTGATTGACAATCAATTTCACATGCTGTTGTGCAAATGGAATAGACAACAGATGAAAATTATTGGCAATTATCAAGACACACTCAATAAAGAAGTGGTTCTGCAGGTGGGGACCACAGACCACAACTCGGTACCAATGCTTTCTGGCTGATGTTTTGGTCACTTTTGAAAGTTGGTTGTGCTTTCACACTCATGGTAGCATGAGACGGACTCTACAACCCACAGAAGTGGCTCAGGTACTGCAGCTCATCCAGGATGGCACATCAATGCGAGCTGTGGCACGAACGTTTTCTGTGTCTGTCAGCGTAGTGTCCAGAGGCTGGAGGCATTACCAGAAGACAGGCCAGTAAACCACGAGACATGGAGGGGGCCGTAGGAGGGCAACAACCCAGCAGCAGGACCGCTACCTCCGCCGTTGTGGAAGGAGGAACAGGAGGAGCACTGCCATAGCCCTGCAAAATGACCTCCAGCAGGCCACAAATGTGCATGTGTCTGCACAAACGATTAGAAACCGACTCCATGAGGATGGTCTGAGTGCCTGACATCCACAGATGGGGGTTGTGCTTACAGCCCAACACCGTGCAGGACACTTGGCATTTGTCACAGAACACCAGGATTGGCAAATTCGCCACTGGCGCCCTGTGCTCTTCACAGATGAAAGCAGGTTCACACTGAGCACATATAAGAGATGTGACAGAGTCTGGAGACACCGTGGAGAGCGATCTGCTGCCTGCAATATCCTTCAGCATGACCGGTTTGGCAGTGGGTCAGTAATGGTGTGGGGTGGCATTTCTTTGGAGGGCCGCACAGCCCTCCATGTGCTCGCCAGAGGTAGCCTGACTGCCATTAGGTACCGAGCTGAGATCCTCAGACCCCTTTTGAGACCATATGCTGGTGTGGTTGGCCCTGGGTTCCTCCTAATGCAGGACAATGCCAGACCTCATGTGGCTGGAGTGTGTCAGCAGTTCCTGCAAGATGAAGGCATTGAAGCTATGGCCGGGCCCGCACATTCCCCAGACCTGAATCAGATTGAGCACATCTGGGATATCATGTCTTGCTCCATCCACCACCGTCACCTTGCACCACAGACTGTCCAGGAGTTGGCGGATGCTTTAGTCCAGGTCTGGGAGAAGATCCCTCAGGAGACCATCAGGAGCATGCCCATGCGTTGAAGGGAGGTCATACCCCTCTGTACCAGTCTGTCATTGTAAATTTGTTTACTGTAAATGATATCTATAACTTTGTATGTGACCCTTCTCATGTACAGCACCATGGAATTAATGGCGCTATATAAATAAATAATAATAATAATAATAATAACAGGCACAGAGAAGTCATACAGGCACATTTAGGCCACACACACTACTGAGCATCATTTTGACTTGCTTTAAGGACATTACATTCCACTTTAATTTTGTGTGTGACTCCAAATCCAGGCCTCCATTTTGTTAATAAATTTGATTTCCATTGATGATTTTTGTGTGATTTTGTTGTCAGCACATTCAACTTTGTACAGAACAAAGTATTCAATGAGAATATTTCATTCATTCATTCATTCAGATCTAGGATGTCTTCTTTGAGTGTTCCCTTTATTTTTTGAGCAGTGTATATTTAGCAATGAACTGCAAAGTCCTAAGCCCTTCCTGGAGGCTATATTCAGCCACTCTCTTTGCTCCAGCAGTTGTCGCAAGGCTAAATGCAGAATGTATAACCTAGAAACAGAAAAAGAACGACACTAACCTTTAGAAGGACTTTTAATATGATGGTATAGCAACAGCACCAGTAGCACCACTACAGAACAGTAATTAATGAAACTATGCACACAGGCCAAGACAACTACTCTCTACCTCCAATCACAACTATTCCTGAGCTGTGCAATAGAGTCAGTGAGCTGAGCTTTTCAGCACCAGTCCTTTTATAACCTCTGATGAGGTAATGTGGCCAGCCAATCACAGTAATGCCACTACCAAGTTGACTGCAACAATACAGTGAGTGGCAGTAAACCTTGCATGATAATTGGCTGTGTAACAGGCACCAAACATATGGGGTGGGGATTTGAGGATTCAGTCTAAGCACCAGTCAACGCTTGATGAGTGGTGAGCATAGCCGAGCACCAGATGCTCGAGTGATATCCGAGTATCACCGAGCATGTTCGCTCGACACTAGTAAAGAAGTCAAATAATATTTTAATGCAGCTGGGTAAAAGGCTAATCATGTTATGATTGAATTCCTTCTGTGCTGGAATCAGAATGCTTGTCACTTGAAAACATTGGCTAATTTAGTGACAAATTATAAGTCAATGCAGGTAAGAATAGCAAGATGTTAATGAATGTACCAATGGTTTCAAATTGTTTTCAATACTTTTAAGTCACAAACATGGAGACCTACATATAAAGAGATGACATTAAAAATTTCTACAAATTATGACATGTCATATGGACTTCAGAAGAATTCCGAAACTCCAAAAATTGTTACAGTAAGGAAGCCTACAGGGTCATGCCCTTTCAGATTCTGTCTCCAAATTTTTTCACATTTTTAAGTAACACAGTCTGTTAGGCTTTCTTAAGATTTCCAGCTATGTTTTTTGCACTTTTATGCTGGAGCATAATTAATTCCTCAACTTCAGGGATGGACTCATCACTTCAGGTCTTTGGGAATCTCAATATTGATAGATTGTCCATAACATAGACCATCAATCTCAAAACAATGGGGGTCTTTTTCCTGGCATCCTTCCCAAACAGCTGGGTGTTTGACATTCACTTCAATGGGTCAATGTTTTAATACTCAGCAGTTACTGTATGCAGACTGTGCAGCCTTTTTAAATAACGAGTTGGCTGTGTTGGCAAGAGTTGAGCCCACATTGATTTGATCCTATCCGAAGCATAAGCCATCAATATTTTTACCCTTCAAATCTCCTTTAAAGAATGGATCTTAAAATGTATACCTTACAACATCAACAATTTTATTTTTTTTATATTTTACAATATTGTACCATTTTCATGACAAAACTGGAAATGTAACTTTTATAAATTTTCCCCAAAGAATTTGTTGAATATAGAGCATTAATTTCATAAACTACACGATCAACTATCATTTGTCATTTCTTTTAACAACAAACAAACGCGAAAAGTAATTCTTTCTGGTACATTTAGAAGTTAAAAATAGTGGTTCATTGGGTTTATCTAACTTGACTTGACCTGGAACAAATAAGTCCATGGAGCCTTTCTGGATGTACTTTTGAAACGATTTTTATTCTATCCTCCTTCTACAAGAAAATGATGTGGTTTGCTGCTAATTAAAGACTTGACTCTTCTAACATGCAGGTCTCAATATGTATTGAACCGTGACACTGACTGAATGAGAGAGGCAATTATGAATTTCATACTGCTGCACTAAATGAGGGAGTTGTTAGAACTTTTAATTGAGGAATCAGTTGCAATAAAATGATTTGACATTGTGATACTTCATTTATAATGCATGTAGTATTAATTTACCACTGCAAAAAGTTCAGGAGGCCACGTCCTTAATATGACTTTGATTCCTGTTGTTAATAAACTGATTTAATTGAAAACTTAAATGGGTCACCATCTTTTCTTTCATAGAACCATGCAGTAATTCACAAGAAAGTTTTCCAAAAATAAATAGCTGATTTCAGTAGAAATAATAAGACATATAGGATCCATGCAGGAACATGGAATTCCATAGCTACGAGAGATAAGCAATTTGTTTGCATTTCAAATTCTCATATTAGTCCTCAAAATTTTAATTTTTGGTGAACTTGTTTGCAACGAATCATAAGTACTGTTCTTGGCTAGAAAATCTTTATTTCACAAGGAGAGAGCATAAAAGTCAAAGGGAGAGCCAGAGAAATGTTCTACATAATACTGGCTAGAGTATTTTCCATATATTTTAGAGATTGTCTCCCTGTCCTGATTGCCGAGCTCTACCATCCTCACACTAGCCTAAAATCACTCTAAAATGGCTCATGGATTCCCTCAGTCATCACAAGGTCTGATAAGACCTTCGATTGGCTGCACTGGATCTTTTGATGTCATAGCTGCAGAGCATTATCGCTAACTCCAAGCAGCCACACAAAATCTCATTAGCCCATTGTCTGATGTTTCAGCAGTGTGGGAAATGGTATTTGGCATTTTTTGTGTTCCTCGCTAATCAAATCACAAAATGTTCAAATTCATGGCAATCTGCGAGTTTCAGGATCGAACCAATCATTTCTAGTCATAGCATCCCAATTTATTAAATGTATCAGTGCTAATTCTGTTGCTGCAGTATATAAGATGATCAATAAGCTATTGACACTTCCTAACGCACCTAGAGAATAAGGGCAATATTTGTTCCTTTATTTTAGGAGCCTCTCAACTTCTGAATGTAAAGAAACAGCAAGGAAGCACCAATGACATGATGTTAATGTTGTTTTATGAAAATTATATTACAAGCAAGGAATAAAACATCTTTGTTGCTCATTGCAAAATTTTCATCTACAATATTAATCAGGAAACTAATGTAATAATCAATAAGTGCTATGATACTTAAATTAAATAAATGAGCTTTAAAATTTTCCAGGAGAATCATTTTAAACACTTAACTAAAATAGGCAAAATGGGAAAAAGTGGGAAAGCAAATTACCAAAAAATAATAAATTTGACCAAGGTTTCAGACCCTTTTAGGGTTATGGATTGTTCACTATCATTGTTAGAAAAGAACACAAAAAAAAAAGACCAAGCATGACCAAAACAGACATGAAAGACAAAGCATAATTTGAATGAGAGCTGCTCATAGGATTGCTAGAAAGGCAAATAAGTACCCCGTTTGACTGCAAAAGACCTTCAGAAAGATTCAGTATTCAGTTATAATATGGTGCTCCTTCCCTTCTGAGCTTTGCATCGTGCCTATGGGGAGTGCATTATACTATATAGACTCTGCCTATGGGGGGTGCATTATACTATATAGACTCTGCCCATGGGGGGTGCATTATACTACCGTATATAGACTCTGCCTATGGGGAGTGCATTATACAATATAAAGTCTGCCTATATGGGGTGCATTATACAATATATAGTCTGCCTATGGGGGGTGCATTATACAATATAGAGTCTGCCTATGAGGGATGCACTATACAATAAAAAGTCTGCCTATGGGGGGTGCATTAGAGAATATAGAGTCTGCCTATGGGGGATGCATTATACAATATACAGTCTGCCTATGGGGGGTGCATTATACAATATACAGTCTGCCTATGGGGGTGCATTATACTTTATAGAGTCTGCCTATGGTGGGTGCATTATACAATATACAGTCTGCCTATGGGGATGCATTATACAATATAAAGTCTGCCTATGGGGAGTGCATTGTACTATAGAGTCTGCCAATGGAGGGTGCATTACACAATATAGAGTCTGTCTATGGGGGGCGCATTATACAATATAGAGTCTGCCTATGGGAAGTGCATTATACTATAGAGTAAACCTATGGGGGATGGATTATACAATATAGAGTCTGCATATGGGGGGTGCATTATACTATATAGAGTCTGCCTATGGGAAGTGCATTATACCATAGAGTCTGCCGATGGAGTGTGCATTATACTACAGTTAGGTCCATAAATATTTGGACAGAGACAACATTTATCTAATTTTGGTTCTAGACATTACCACAATGAATTTGAAACAAAACAAATCAGATGCAGTTGAAGTTCAGACTTTCAGCTTTCATTTGAGGGTATCCACATTAAAATTGGATGAAGGGTTTAGGAGTTTCAGCTCCTTAACATGTGCCACCCTGTTTTTAAAGGGACCAAAAGTAATTGGACAAATGACTCCAAGGCTATTTCATGGACAGGTGTGGGCAATCCCTTCATTATATCATTCTCAATTAAGCAGATGAAAGGGCCGGAGTTGATTTGAGGTGTGGTGTTTGCATTTGGAAGGTTTTGCTGTGAAGGAAACATGTGGTCACAGGAGCTCTCCATGCAGGTGAAACAAGCCATCCTTAAGCTGCAAGAACAGAAAAAAGCCCATCCAAGAAATTGCTACAACATTAGAAGTGGCAAAATCTACAATTTGGTACATCCTGAGAAAGAAAGAAAGCACTGGTGAACTCATCAATCCAAAAAAGACCTGGGAGCCCACGGAAGACAACAGTGGTGGATGATCGCCGCATACTTTCTTTGGTGAAGAAGAACCCGTTCACAACATCAACTGAAGTCCAGAACACTCTCAGTGAAGTAGGTGTATCTGTCTCTAAGTCAACAGTAAAGAGAAGACTCCATGAAAGTAAATACAAAGGGTTCACATCTAGATGCAAACCATTCATCAATTCCAAAAATAGACAGGCCAGAGTTAAATTTGCTGAAAAACACCTCCAGAAGCCAGCTCAGTTCTGGAAAAGTATTCTATGGACAGATGAGACAAAGATCAACCTGTACCAGAATGATGGGAAGCCAAAAGTTTGGAGAAGAAAGGGAACGGCACATGATCCAAGGCACACCACATCCTCTGTAAAACATGGTGGAGGCAACGTGATGGCATGGCCATGCATGGCTTTCAATGGCACTGGGTCACTTGTGTTTATTGATGACATAACAGCAGACAAGAGTAGCCGGATGAATTCTGAAGTGTACCGGGATATACTTTCAGCCCAGATTCAGCCAAATGCTGCAAACTTGATTGGACGGCGCTTCATAGTACAGATGGATAATGACCCCAAGCATACAGCCAAAGCTACACAGGAGTTCATGAGTGCAAAAAAGTGGAACATTCTTCAATGGCCAAGTCAATCACCAGATCTTAACCCAATTGAGCATGCATTTCACTTGCTCAAATCCAGACTTAAGAGGGAAAGACCCACAAACAAGCAAGACCTGAAGGTTGCGGCTGTAAAGGCCTGGCAAAGCATTAAGAAGGAGGAAACCCAGCGTTTGGTGATGTCCATGGGTTCCAGACTTAAGGCAGTGATTGCCTCCAAAGGATTCGCCACAAAATTTTGAAAATAAAAATATTTTGTTTGGGTTATGTTTATTTGTCCAATTACTTTTGACCTCCTAAAATGTGGAGTGTTTGTAAAGAAATGTGTACAATTCCTACATTTTCTAACACATATTTTTGTTCAACCCTTCAAATTAAACGTTACAATCTGCACTTGAATTCTGTTGTAGAGGTTTCATTTCAAATCCAATGTGGTGGCATGCAGAGCCCAACTCGCGAAAATTGTGTCACTGTCCAAATATTTCTGGCCCTGACTGTATGTAGAGTCTGCCAATGGAGGGTGCATTACACAATATAGAGTCTGTCTATGGGGAGTGCATTATACAATATAGAGTCTGCCTATGGGAAGTGCATTATACTATAGAGTCTGCCTGTGGGGGATGCATTATACAATATAGAGACTGCCTACGAGGGGTGCATTATACTATATAAAGTCTGCCTATGGGGAGTGCATTATACTATAGAATCTGCCTATGGGGGGTGCATTATACAATATAGAGTCTGCCTATGGGGGTGCATTAGAGAATATAGAGTCTGCCTATGGGGGATGCATTATAGAATGTAGACTCTGCCTATGGGGGGTGCATTTAAGAATATAGAGTCTGCCTATGGGGGGTGCATTATACAATATAGAGTCTGCCTATGGGGGTGCATTAGAGAATATAGAGTCTGCCTATGGGGGTGCATTATAGAATGTAGAGTCTGCCTATGGGGGGTGCTTTTAAGAATATAGAGTCTGCCTATGGGGGAGTGCATTATACAATATAGAGTCTGCCTATGATGGTGCATTATACTATATAGAGTCTGCTTATGGGGAGTGCATTATACTATATAAAGTCTGACTATGGCGAGTGCATTATACTATAGAGGCCTATGAGTAGTGCATTATACTATATGGATGCCTATGGGGAGTACATTATAGTATATAGAGGCATATAGAGAAGTGCATTATACTATATTGAGGACTATCTGGTGCATTATACTATATGGACGCTATCTAGGTAGCCATCATACAGTGTTGGAGCCATCAAACAGTTTGGAGGTTACTTGGGGGTCAGTATACTGTGTGTGTGTGGTACTATACAGTGAGGGGGCATTATACTGTGTATAAGAGCGCATCATACTGTGTAGAGGGGAGCCATACAGGGGGGAGATTCGGGACATTATTAAATGTAAAGTGGCACTTATTCTTATAGGGAACTCAGGTTACTGTGACTGTCAAAGGGGCACATAGGGCATTATTACTTTCTAGGTTTCTAAGGGGCAAAAATGTGGGCACTGTTTTCTAGGTCACTTTCACAGGGCATTATTATATTCTAAAGAGTTGCTTTACAATTTAGAGGGCACACAGAACCACATAGTAGGTGCAGTAATAGGGACACATATGGCAGCAGCGGCTCAGCATTGGGGTATCAGCAGGATAAGGAGTTTGTGCATCGTTTGGAGTAGATGGGGACAGTGCTGAAAATGAGATGTGAAATCTGTGTTTGCTGTAATTTCTCCAGCCGAGTCCTGGCTGGAAGAAGTTGTCATGTTGGTCTGGGCCAGATGGAAAAGATGGGAACAATTCCATCAGAAAGAATGTCCTCTGTAAGTCACCATCTATAACTGTGCAGTAATCACTGATATGTTCCGTAGGACCGGTATCTACCACTGACCATATGGCAGTAATATCATTGTTGGTCATTGTATAGAGATTATTAGATTATTTTCAACAACAGCACGGTCATCTGCTGAGGTTCTCCTCCACTATTAGGGTGCATCACCCAGTTGTAGTCCAGGTTACCTGGTTAGGGGCCCGCTCAGAAGTTTCGCCCCCTCTTAACCAAAACCCTAGCTACGCCTCTGCAGGCAGCTTCCAGATTTACCCAGCTACACCCATCTACTGATCGGAGAAGTGTGTACTGAAGTGGATAAATTGCGGCGCAAAGCCATACCTTCAACATAGAAACAAGGCCAAGTGAAATTATAGGATCTAAGGTGCAGAAAACTTACATCAAGTGCTCTGGACTGATGAGTCAAAATTTTAAATGTTTAGTTGTAACAGAAGACAATATATTTACAGAAGGGCTGGAGAGTGCTACAATAATGAACATCTGTAGACAATAGTGAAACAGGGTCGAGGTTATTTTTAAGTTTTGACTACATTTCAGCAAAATGAGTAGCAAATTTCGCCAAGATTAATGGTGTCTTCAATGCTAAGAAACACAGACATTTGCTTACTCATCATCCCACACCTTCCAATTTACACCAGATTTATTCTACAGCAGGACAATGACCTGATGACTTGAAACATACAGCCAATGTCATTAAGAACTACCTTCAGCATAAAAGATCAAATAGATCAAGGAGTCCTGGAAGTGATGATATGGCTCATACAGAGCCTTTATCAATATCATCAAGTCTGTCTGGGATTACAGAAAGAGATAGATACAGTAAAGATGTATATCTTTGTACCGTGTTAGCCAGTAGATAGAGATAGAAGAATTTGTGCAAGTCTATATCCACAGAAGATCTGTGGTAAGTTTTACAAGATGTTTGGAACAACTTCCCAACTGAGTTCCTCTATGACTGTGTCAACTTAAGTGTACCTAGAAGAATTTATGCCATTTTGAGATCAAAGGGTAGACACAACAAATAGTGATTTGATGTACACAAGTTTTTTGTATATTCACTTTCTATTTCTGAAAGTTTTACACAGTGCTAAATACATTCAATGACTTGCAAAAGTATTCACACAGTTGCCATTTTTCATGTATTCCTACCCCACACCCTAGAGTTTCAAGTTTTCTTTAGGGTTTGCACCAGTTCATGTGAATATTTGATTTCATTTTTATTGTAAAGGAAAAATGTGGATGTCAGCTTACCAGCATGGGTGTGTTCTCGCTGATGTAGTCCAATGCCATGCACAGATCAAGGTGAAGCAACCACAGCAGTAACAATCAATGGAAAAACAAAGTTTGATCCAGCGAAGAGGCTATGGTAGCTAGATATAAAAAGTAGCTTTTATTTAAAGTTAGTAAAATGATATATTCATCCTTTGTCAAGCACTAAAACACATAAAAAACTGGAAGGAAAGATCAACTCGTTTCGATGATCATCTTAGTCATGATCTCACCTAATGACTGAGTAACACAATTATGTATCTGGTTGGGGGTTACCTCATACATTTGATTGGTTACACAGTAATGGTAATGAACATATATGTAAAGCAAATAAAATTAAAAACATATAAGACAGCAGGTAGATAATCCCAAACTAGCAAATATATTTAATACTGTAAGATTAAATCGTGTCTTGAGTTTAAACCGTGTGGTACTCGAATGTCTAGCATAAATATCCAGTAATATTCTCTGTTCAACAGCTTACGTTTGTAGTCACCCCCACGATAAGGTCTGTATACTTTTTCCATGCCAGAGAATTTAAAACCGGTTAAATCTCCCTTATGGACATTAGCACAGTGTTTAGAGACGGCAGACGCTGAGATTGCCATAGGGTTAATTACATCGGATAAATGCCGTCTTATACATACTTTAACTGGACCTGTGGTGCAGCCCACATATTGGACTTATATTTAGTACATTCTATAAAATTGATAACATTTGTTGTGTTATAATTAATAAAGTCGTGTATTGAAAAACTCAATGAGCTATAATTTGATTGAAATCTCTCTGTTTTTCGTACAAAGTCGCCTACCTTGCAGCGATTGACTCCACATTCAAAAAAACCTTTTATCTTAAGCCATTTTTTCTGTTTATGAAAGTTGTCAGCATTGCTATTGGAAAGACTAGGAGACAATATGGAGCCTAAGGCCCGAGTCACACTAAACTTATGAAAAATCGGTCCGAGTCTCCCTGCGAGAGTGGCACGAGTGTCATGTGAGTACAATCCGATTTTTCACACCTAGCATCTGATTTACATCCGAATACAGTGCGATTACTATCCGATAGCAATGCGATTTTAACATGAGCTTTTACATACAGCAATTCTCTAAGTCATTTACACATCGTTTTCAAAGGAATTATAGTTCAAAACACACATACATACCGTATATACTTGAAAAACTGGGTCTGAACTGAAAAAGTAAGTTGATGTGTATGCAAAATGTAAATGCATATCAAACACATGACCATTATACAGAGAAAACAAAAAACAAGAAACAAATATCCTAAAATAAAACAAAATAAAAAATATATTGCAAAACATGCATGAGGTTGTAATAATAATAATAAGGGTATTTGGTAAACATAATTTTGATCAAAAGAATGTACAAGCCATCCCGCCACGTCAAGGCAACCCTTTGTGGGACAGTCCTAACTCTTGTATTAAAAACCTTTCCACCTGTCAAGTGACAAATGTGAACAAGGACAGAGAGACTGAACCCACCAGTAAAAGCATAGGCCAGACAGGATAGATTTTTCAGCTCAGAAGCAGGGCGGTCACACCCTTATATGCACAAGATGCACTGAGAACTAAATGAAAAACTGGGTCTGAACTGAAAAAGTAAGTTGATGTGTATGCAAAATGTAAATGCATATCAAACACATGACCATTATACAGAGAAAACAAAAAACAAGAAACAAATATCCTAAAATAAAACAAAATAAAAAATATATTGCAAAACATGCATGAGGTTGTAATAATAATAATAAGGGTATTTGGTAAACATAATTTTGATCAAAAGAATGTACAAGCCATCCCGCCACGTCAAGGCAACCCTTTGTATATACTTGTGTATAAGCTGACCCGAGTATAAGCCGATCCCCCTAATTTTGCCACAAAAAAAACTGGGAAAACTTATTGACTCGTGTATAAGCCTAACGTGGAAAATGCAGCAGCTACTGGTAAATTTCAAAAATAAAAATAGATACCAATAAAAGTAAAATTAATTAAGACATCAGTAGTGTGAGACAGTGAGTGAATATGTGATGAATGGGGTGTACATTTCACCTAGGTATAAGGGAAATGTGTGGCTTTGTAAACCTAGTGGTAGAGAAAGGTCACTACACCTCACATTCAGCACACACTTGCAGCACAAGCCTGAAACTACTCAGGTCTTAATTAGGAGACCAGAAGTAGGTATCTGCAAACACAATCTGAGAGCTAGTTTAGCCTGGACACAGGAAGGTGTCCTGGCACAAGAAACAGTCTCCAAGAGTGTTAGAGCTGTCTTTAGCCTGGACACAGAGAGGTGTCCTGGCACAAGGAAGCAGTCTCCAAGAGTGTTAGAGCTGTCTTTAGCCTGGACACAGAGAGGTGTCCTGGCACAAGGAAGCAGTCTCCAAGAGTGTTTGAGCTATCTCAGTTTGGGTGCAGGAAGGACCCCGGACATAGGAGTAGTCTCAGTGCGAATCCGTGTGAAGAGCGGCTGAACAGGAGTGGATCTCTCTCAAGTCTGGACATGGAAGGTGCCTTCAGACACAAGGAGGAGTATCTGTGAAGCTCCAAACTGGTAACATATGTGATATGTGTTGTTTTGGGCACAGACTGGTAGAGTCTGGGTCCCGGATAGAGAGGGCCATCTATCTAAGTGTAATTAGAGGCTAGACAAGCCCAGGTTTTCTGTTTATGCTTTGTTTTAATCTGTTTGCTGTGGACTTTAATAAAGCTGGTTGCGGCCAGTTTTGCACCAGAACTGCTGTCTGAATGAACTGTTTTCATGCCATTCTGTCTACCCAGACAGCGATCCTAGAGCTAAACCCCCTGGAAATGTTACAATTGGCAGAGAATGCTGGGGCAGTGCAGTGGCTGATACAGTTAGTGCTGGAGTGTGCATGCAGCACAGAGGCTTAGAGACAGCAATAAAGGTGAAGTCTGTTGAAATAGCAGCAGAGAAAAAAAAGTGTGTCAGCAGAAACGTCTGTTTGGAGCAGTCTTGGAGAGACAGTGGCCCTGATAGGGTCTGCAGAGAGAAAATGTATGCACTGCAAAGCTGAACTTGTTGTGAAAATGACTGTGGAATGTGCAGCAGCAAAAGAAAAGTCTGTGGAGCAGTCTTAAAGAGACAGGAGCCCTAATAGACTTTGCAAAGAAAAAAAAAAAAAAGTGTCTGCACAGCAGAGCTGAATTTTTCTATGGAAAAGACTGTAGAGTGTGTATGTCTTGAGTGAAGACTGCCGTTGTTAAGACAGAGAAGTCTGACAGCATGGATGACAGCATGGAGGCGCTGTTTGAACAAATGACGCAAGTTAATGTGCAACATAAAACTGCTGTGATTGAGACAGATGAGTCCGGCAGTATGGAGGAGCTCATTGAGTACCTGGTCCAGGCCCAGCGAAGCATGCAGCAGAGCATGGAGCAGCAGCAGGAGAATAACCGGTTATTTGTTGAGCGGATGGCAGCACAGGAAAAGGATTTCGGTGCCGCGTCCCAGAGTAATGTTGTGAAGGTACCTGCATTGTCCGCTGTAAAGAAGGCGGTAAGACGGTCCTTGAAAAACATGACACCTCGTGATGATGTGGAGGTATATCTCACTAGGTTTGAGAGACTGGCAGAGAAGGAGAATCTGCCCCTATCTGAATGGGCTATGATGGTCGCACCCTATCTGATTGGAGAGCCCCAAAGGGCCTATGCTGACCTGAGCGAGCAGGACAGCCAAGACTATGCTAAGATGAAAGTGGAGATTCTTACCCGGCTGGGTGTTACGGTGACAGCCCGTGCCAGGGGAGTTCGTGACTGGAGATACAGTTGGGAGTCTGCAGTCAGCAGGCCTGATTATGGAGTTGAAAAGGTGATGGTGAACCGCTACACCCGAGCACGTCCTGCTGAGGTACAGCCAGAGGTCGGACAAGGAGACCACCAGGACGCCAATCGTCTGGTCAGCCTGTTGGAGAAGGCCTTCGCCAGCAAAGTCTGTCTCCGTGACCAGCCGTCTGAGAGGTCGTCACTTCAGAGTTCCCGGACGCTGAACTCTCGCGGTAAGAGCGTTCCAGCTGTTGGGGACATGGGGTATGCTGATAAGCGGGTTCAGGCCCGAGGGGACATGTGGGTGGAAAAGTGTGATGGACAGGGTTGGAGATGTCGTGAAATTGCAGCCAACTGTCCAATAGAGGGGGAGCCTATGTGTTGTGATGTTGGCAGATCTCTCTCTCCCTGCGCAGAACCTGTGTGTGTGTCCACCTCAGCCGAAGAGACTGGACCACAGGTGTCCCCGGTGGTTGTAAGTGACTGCCCAGCACAGGTCCTTTTGGACTCAGAGAGTCTAGTGACTTCCGTATGTGACGGCCTGATTGATAGGGACTTCATCCCTGATAAGCACCTGAGTGTGGTGTGCATCCATGGAGACACCAAAGTCTACCCAGAGACTGCCGTGGACTTGGTCCCTAAACTCGGGGAGGTTTCATATGAAGTGGGGGTAGTGAAGAGCTTGGTGCACCCCGTCATATTGGGTAATGACTTTCCCCGGGTCTAAGGATCTCTGGGGGAGAAATGTTTCTGATGGACAGTGTGATGAAGCTCCTATTGAGGGTGCGCAGTCCCGAGGGGCGGAACACAATGCTAGTGGGACGTTAAAATTATGTGATAATGATGACGATAATGCTAATGATGATGATGATGATGATCCTGATAATGATGATGACCATGAAAATGGTGCTGATGCTGATAATGATAATGATGATGATCATGATAGTGATGATGATACTGATCATAGTCATGATGATGATATTGATAATAATGATGACTGTGATAGTGATGAAATTCCTTTGCAGGTGATGTTGGGAGACGAGGATGGTGGTTCTTGGGAACCGAGTGTCCCTGACTTGCCTGTGTCCTGTGACAATTTTGGGAGTGAGCAGTGGCGAGACCCCACTCTTAAGACGGCACAGGAAAATATAGATGCTCTAAATGAGGTTTCCCAGGAGCCTGGCTCTGAGGAGAGGTTTCTTCAGGTTGCCATAAACACTGAAGTCCAGGGAGAGGTAGTGAGCCAGCTCCTAGCACCTGAGCTATATGGAAGCATAGTGCTGGGGTTGTCACATAGTCACATACTTGAGGGACCAGATGGTGCAGTTAATGTTGGGGATGACATGTTAACTAAGGTTCCAGATCAGGATGTGAATGAAAATGAATTGTATAGCCCTGATGGTGAGCGGGATGTGAGTGAAAATGAATTGTGTGACACTGACAGTGAGCAGGATATGAATGAAAATGAAGGGTATAACACTGACAGTGAGCAGAATGTGAATGAAAATGAAGGGTATAGCCCTGACAGTGAGCCAGATGTGACTGAGGAAGTAGAGTGTGGGACGGACGGTGGGGCTTCTGGGCATGTCTTGCCAGAAGAGCCTGAAAGTGGGGAACTGGAGAAAAGTGAAAAACCCCCTATACCTTCTGTGATAGTTGGTGACACATGGTCAGTGCACCAGGGACAGGAGGTACATGAGTTTCTGAGGAAGAGTCAGCAGAAGTGTTCTGATGTGTCTGGTCGTACTTCTCTGGCCAGGCACTATATCGAAAATGAGCCCGGCCCTAAGGTCAAGATGAAACCGTGCAGGATACCCGAGGCCCGCAGAGAGTATAGGCCTGGGAGGGTACAGGGTAGTGCGGATGCTTCAGATAAAGAGAAAGCTGATGTTGGCTATGACTCAGGTGAAGATACAAGTGACAGTGGTGGAGATGAAGCTGGTGAGGGCCATGACTGGTCCGGAGTTCACTGTCTCTGTTGGATTGTTGACCAGCCCTCTGGTCTGGATGACCAGCCCTCCGGTCTGGAGAAGAGGGAGGGGATATGTGAGACAGTGAGTGAATATGTGATGAATGGGGTGTACATTTCACCTAGGTATAAGGGAAATGTGTGGCTTTGTAAACCTAGTGGTAGAGAAAGGTCACTACACCTCACATTCAGCACACACTTGCAGCACAAGCCTGAAACTACTCAGGTCTTAATTAGGAGACCAGAAGTAGGTGTCTGCAAACACAATCTGAGAGCTAGTTTAGCCTGGACACAGGAAGGTGTCCTGGCACAAGAAACAGTCTCCAAGAGTGTTAGAGCTGTCTTTAGCCTGGACACAGAGAGGTGTCCTGGCACAAGGAAGCAGTCTCCAAGAGTGTTAGAGCTGTCTTTAGCCTGGACACAGAGAGGTGTCCTGGCACAAGGAAGCAGTCTCCAAGAGTGTTAGAGCTGTCTTTAGCCTGGACACAGAGAGGTGTCCTGGCACAAGGAAGCAGTCTCCAAGAGTGTTTGAGCTATCTCAGTTTGGGTGCAGGAAGGACCCCAGACATAGGAGTAGTCTCAGTGCGAATCCGTGTGAAGAGCGGCTGAACAGGAGTGGATCTCTCTCAAGTCTGGACATGGAAGGTGCCTTCAGACACAAGGAGGAGTATCTGTGAAGCTCCAAACTGGTAACATATGTGATATGTGTTGTTTTGGGCACAGACTGGTAGAGTTGGGTCCCGGATAGAGAGGGCCATCTATCTAAGTGTAATTAGAGGCTAGACAAGCCCAGGTTTTCTGTTTATGCTTTGTTTTAATCTGTTTGCTGTGGACTTTAATAAAGCTGGTTGCGGCCAGTTTTGCACCAGAACTGCTGTCTGAATGAACTGTTTTCATGCCATTCTGTCTACCCAGACAGCGATCCTAGAGCTAAACCCCCTGGAAATGTTACAGTAGGTTAAATGTTTTTGAATATCTATATTGAATCAGGAGCCCCATATAACGCTCCATACAGTTCATGATGGCCCCATTAGATGCTCCATACAAAATACGCCCCATATAATGCTGCACAAAGGTTAATAATAGCCCCATAAGATGCTCCATACAAAAAATATGCCCCATATAATGCTGCACAAACGTTAATAATGGCCCCATAAGATGCTCCATAGAATAATATGCCCCATATACTGCTCCATAAATATTGATGGCCCCATAAGATGCTCCATAGAATAATATGCCCCATATGCAGCTCCATAAAGGTTATGGCCCCATAAAATGCTCCATAGATTATGCCCCATAAGATGCGCCATAAATTATGCCCCATAAAATGCTCCAGAGATTATGCTCCAAAAAATGCTCCATAGATTAAGCCAAATAAAATGCTCCATAGATTATGCCCCATAAAATGTTCCATAGATTATGCCCCATAAAATGCTCCATAGATTATGCCCCATAAGATGCTCCATAGATTATGCCCCATATGCTGCCCCATAAGGTGTTCCCTTATAGAATATGCCCCATATGCTGCTGCACATAAAAAAAAATGACATGTGCCAGGTGCCGGTGTCCTGAGCAGGCGGGGACTCCGGAGAGCTATGGGGGACAGGTGCCGGTGTCACCGCTGGCTCAGGGACCCGGCACCTGAGATATTCACCTGTCCTCTGTCCACCACTGCGAGCCGCTCCATCTTCCAGGTCTTCTGTCAGTGACTGTTAAGGCAGAGGACGCAGCGCGCACTAACTACGTCATCAAGCCCTCTGACTTGAACGTCACAGCCAGAGGACTCAGAGGATAGAGCGGCGCGCAGCGGTGGACGGGGAACAGGTGAATATCGCGTATATACTTACCCCCTCCTGGAACATCTCTGTAGCCTCCCTGCTTCTCCCGCGGTCTGCGGCAGCTATTCCTTCCTTCAGCGGTTACGTGGTACCGCTCATTAAAGTCATGAATATGCACATATTTTAATGAGCGGTACCACGTGACCCCTGAAGGAAGGAGCCTGAGATTGTGGGAGAAGCAGGGGGGCTGCAGAGATGCGCTAGGGTGTGAGCATGATCTGACACTCCCCCTCCCCCGCCACCCCCTGGCGTATGTGACTCGCGTATAAGCCGAGAGAGGAACTTTCAGCCTTAAAAAATGGTCTGAAAATCTCAGCTTATACACGAGTATATACTGTATATATATAATAGTAACATAGTAACATAGTTATTAAGGTTGAAGGAAGACTTTAAGTCCATCTCGTTCAACCCAAATCTTATCCTAACCTGCCCTAACATGTTGATCCAGAGGAAGGCAAAAAAAAAACCAAGTGGCAAACAGTAAGCTTCACATTGGGGAAAAAAAATTCCTTCCCAACTCCACATACGGCAATCAGACTAGATCCCTGGATCAACGCAGTATCTAGGAAACTAGTGAATATAGCCTGTAATATTATACTTTTCAAGAAAGGCATCCAGTCCCTTCTTAAATTTTAGTAAGGAATCACTCATTACAACATTAGACGGCAGAGAGTTCCATAATCTCACTGCTCTTACAGTAAAGAATCTGCGTCTGTGATTATGGCTAAACCTTCTTTCCTCCAGACGTAGAGGATGCCCCCTTGTCCCCGTCACAGGTCTAAGAGTAAAAAGATCATTAGAAAGGTCTTTGTACTGTCCCCTCATATATTTATACATTGTAATAAGATCACCCCTAAGCCTTTGTTTTTCCAAACTAAATAACCCCAAGTGTAATAACCTGTCTTGGTATTGCAGACCCCCCCAGTTCTCTAATAACCTTGGTCGTTCTTCTCTGCACCCACTCCAGTTCAGCTATGTCTTTCTTATACACCGGAGACCAGAACTGCACACAGTATTCTAAGTGTGGTCGCACCAGTGACTTGTATAGAGGTAAAATTATGTTCTCCTCATGGGCATCTATGCCTCTTTTAATGCATCCCATTATTTTATTTGCCTTAGCAGCAGCTGCCTGACATTGGCCACTAAATGTGAGTTTGTCGTCCACCCATACACCCTGGTCTTTTTCAGTGACAGTTTTGCCCAGTGTTTTACAATTAAGCACATAATTATACATCTTGTTTGTTCTACCCAAGTGCATGACCTTACATTTATCCCCATTAAAGCTCATTTGCCATTTATCAGCCCAAGCTTCTAGTTTACATAAATCCTCCTGTGATATAAAATTGTCCTCCTCTGTATTTATTACCCTGCAGAGTTTAGTGTCATCTGCAAATATTGAAATACTACTCTGTATGCCCCCTACAAGGTCATTAATAAATATGTTAAAGAGAAGCGGTCCCAATACTGACCACTGTGGTACCCCACTGCTAACCGTGACCCAGTCCGAGTGTGCTCCATTAATAACCACCCTTTGTTTTCTATCCATGAGCCAGTTCTTAACCCATTGTGGTAAGACGACTTGCTCGGCTCTCCTGAAGGTAGACTCAGGACACACGTTCTCTGGGTTTTCTTTCTGCTGGTTTATTATCAGCCATAAACTCATGCAGGTTTCGCAGGAAAAATAAACATGACCCTTCTGGGTTAAACGGGAAAAGCATAAAAAAAACAAACAATAACTCAGTCCAATAGATGAGGGGGTTCCGCCCGCTCTCGGCAGCATAAACCGCACTGTTAAAGTCCTTGTGGAAAGCTCTGCAGCTTCCACTATCCTGTCTATAGACTTGCCTCTCCAGACCACACCAGAGAAAAAAAAACAGGACTGAGCTTTTATACATTGCTCAGCCACACCCTTTTAACATATAACATGCTGGCAGATAAATGAAGTAGGTCTTAGTTCACACAGGAGAGCATCCTGTGTGACACATACCTCCCCTCACATATAAAACCAGTGACACTGTCACATATTTCCCCCCTCTGCCCAAAGCCGGGGGTTTGGGCATCTTCTGACACCAGACAGGGAATCCTAGAGAGGGCATCTGCATTCCCATGTAACTTCCCTGGCCTATGCTCCACGTGAAAGTTAAATTCTTGCAGCTCTAGGAACCATCTAGTTACCCTAGCATTTTTTCCCCTCTTTTCCCTCAACCATCTCAATGGGGCATGGTCTGATACTAATTTAAACTTCCGGCCTAGTAGGTAATATTTCAGTGTATCCACGGCCCATTTTATGGCTAAACACTCTTTCTCTACTATGGCGTAGTTCTTCTCGCAGGAGGACAGCTTTCGGCTTAGATAGAGAATGGGATGTTCTTCCCCATTTATTTCTTGGGAGAGTACGCCCCTAGACCAACCTCTGATGCGTCAGTCTGGACCACAAATTCTTTCTTAAAGTCTGGCGCGACCAGGACAGGCTGTTTGCACAGTGTTAGCTTCAGCTTTTGAAACGCGGTCTCCGTTTCTTCCGTCCATTTCACCATGGTTGATTTGGTGCCTTTTAGAAGATCTGTTAGTGGGGCGGCAATCGTGGCGAAATTCGGGATAAACCGCCGGTAGTATCCCACCATTCCCAGGAATGCTTTCACCTGCTTCTTTGAGAGCGGTTGCGGCCAGGTTTGAATTGCCTCCACTTTCTTGATCTGCGGCTTTATTTCGCCTCTCCCAACAACATAGCCCAGGTACTTGGCCTCCTCTTTTCCGATGGCACACTTCTTCGGATTTATGGTAAATCCTGCTTTCCTTAGCACGTCCAAAACGGCCTGTAATTTAGGTAGGTGACTAGCCCAGTCTGGGCTAAAGACCACAATGTCGTCGAGGTAGGCTGCGGCATACTTCTTATGTGGGGCTAGGATCCGATCCATAGCCCTCTGGAAAGTGGCTGGGGCCCCCTGTAGTCCGAACGGCATCCGCTTGTATTGAAAACAGCCATCAGGTGTTGAGAAAGCCGTCTTCTCTTTAGCCATCTGGGACATGGGGATCTGCCAGTAGCCCTTCGTCAGGTCAAGAGTGGTGATGTACCTCGCCGGTCCAAGCCTCTCGATGAGTTCGTCGACGCGGGCATCGGGTACGCGTCACACTTGGATACCTCATTTAGCCGACGGTAGTCATTACAAAACCTCCACTCTCCATTGGGCTTCGGCAAAGAGGACGATTGGGCTCGACCACCCACTCTTTGACTCCTCTATTACCCCGAGGTCTAACATCCTCTTCACCTCAGCCGAGATCACCTCCCGGCGTGCTTCCGGAATCCGATACGGCTTCAAATTCACTCGTACATGCGGTTCTGTCAGCACGTCATGCTCTATCACTTGTGTATGCCCCGGCAACTCTGAGAACAGGTCCCGATTCCGCTGTAGTAATTCTCGACACTGTTGCTTCTGGGCCGGTGATAGAGTCTCTGCAATAGTGACCTCCTCCACCTTGCCTTCTGGTGCGGCTCCCAGGCAAGGAGTTTCCACAGGTTCACGGTCCCGCCACGGCTTGAGCAAGTTTATATGATATATTTGATGTGCCTTCCTTCGGCCAGGCTGGTGGACTTTATAATTAACCTCGCTGACTTTCTCCACCACCTCGTATGGACCTTGCCATTTGGCGAGGAACTTGCTCTCGACGGTAGGGATCAGCACCAAAACACGGTCTCCGGGCTGGAACTGTCTTAGTCTCGCCGACAGGTTATAGACTCTCGCCTGGGCTTCCTGTGCCTGGAGGAGATGTTCCTTTACGATGGGCATCACCTTTGACATTCTCTCCTGTAACTGGGCGACATGTTCGATGATACTCCGGTGTGGCGTGACTTCAGCCTCCCAAGTTTCCTTGGCGATGTCTAGGAGACCTCTTGGATGCCGCCCATATAGGAGCTCAAATGGAGAGAAGCCCATGGAGGCTTGAGGAACTTCTCTGACCGAGAAAAGCAGAAATGGGAGCAGGCAGTCCCAGTCTCTCCCATCCTTTTCAACGACCTTCTTGAGCATCGCCTTTAAGGTCTTGTTGAAGCGTTCCACTAGGCCGTCCATTTGTGGATGATAAACCGAGGTCCGCAGCTGAGTTATCTGAAGGACTCTGCAAAGCTCCTTCATCACCTTGCTCATGAAGGGGGTTCCTTGGTCTGTTAGGATCTCTTTTGGTAGAACTGTCCGAGCAAAAATATGGACCAACTCTCGGGCTATACTTTTACTGGACATGTTCCTTAGGGGAACCGCTTCTGGATACCGAGTCGCATAGTCCATGACGACCAGGATATATTGGTGGCCCCAAGCTGATTTCACTATGGGGCCCATGAGGTCCATGGCAATCCTCTCAAAGGGAACCTCTATCACAGGTAGTGGAACTAAGGGGCTACGGAAGTGGGAGGAGGGAGCGGTTATTTGGCAGGTGGGGCAGGACCTACAAAAGTTTTGAATTTCCGATAACATCCTGGCCAATAAAACCTCCTCAGTATCCTCTCCTGAGTTTTCTCGACCCCTAGGTGTCCCCCCAGAACATGTGAATGGGCCATGTCTAGCACCCGCCGTCTGTATGGCCCCGGCACTAACAGCTGTTCCACTATCTCACCGCCCCTCAGTTTGGCCACCCGATATAGCAACTCCCCCTGTACTGCAAAGTGGGGGAATCTGGTGTCGGCCCCCGGCTCTTGGGCAACCCCATTACATACAGTAACCTGATCGAACGCCCCTTTTAAGGTCAGGTCTCGAACTTGAGCAGTCCCAAAGTTCTCTCTGGACATATCTAACGCAGGTAGGTCGGCCTCCTCGGTCACCGTCTCACCCTCATCACCGACAAGGACGCACAGTGGGAACTCCTCTCTCTGAGACTCTGTTGGGGGTTCTTCTTCAAGTACCTCGCTTTTCGCCATGCTACTTAGTCCAGTTCCCTTCCCCCACAAGTCCCAGAATAAGGAAAAATCACGACCCAATATGACGGGATGTATCAGGTCCTTTACCACCCCAACTTCATGGGACTGGGCACCACAGTCTGTCCCTACTGTTACTGTGGCCACGGAATAGTCCTTGTCGTCACCATGGATGCACTGAACACCCAGGGTTTTGGAAGGGATCAACTGGTGGGGAAGGGATGCTCTGATCAAGGTCACCAGACTCCCGGAGTCCAACAGCCCAAGCACTTTTATTCCATTAATGGATACTGCACACGCCTGCGGTCCCTTGCCGGGTCGACAGTCCACGCTACAGGCTGTATAGGCATAATAGGAGATCCGTCTGCCTAGGCTGCAGTCCATGGGCTCAGGGGATATTTGACACTTGGCGGCTACATGTCCAGGGTTGTGACATCGCCAGCAAACTATATCTTTCCCACTTGTTCTAAAGGCCGTTTCGATAGGAGTGGGACGCCCCCCAGTGGTGGCTCTAGACCCCTTCCGTGGTGAACCCACCCCCTTTTGGGTATCCCAGTAGGGAGAAATGACTGCATCCGGTTTCCCAAGAGATCTCTCAACTACCTGGTACCTCTCTACCAGGCCGATAAAGTCATCTGCGTTCTGGGGATCACCCTGGGCAACCCAGGTCTGTACTGACTTGGGAAGGGAATGCATGAATCTATCAATCACCACCGCTCAACCATCTGGGCCGGAGTGGAGGACTCCGGTTGTAGCCACTTCTGAACAAGATGCAATAAGTCAAACATCTGCGAACGAGGGGGTTTGTTGCTAGCATACGCCCAGTGATGAACTCGCTGGGCTCTTACTGCCATATTTACTCCCAGACGTGCTAAGATCTCTGTCTTTAGATTGGGATACTCCTTAGCATCTTGCAGCGCCAAGTAAAAATACGCTTTTTGGGGTTCACCCGATAAATATGGCGCCAGAACCTCTGCCCACTGTGCTGGTGGAAGTCTCTCCCGATCAGCCACCCTCTCAAAAACAGTCAGAAATGCTTCTACATCATCCCCAGGGGTCATCTTCTGCATGGCCCGCCTTACCGCCTTCCTGACATGAGAATCATCAGTTAGCCCTGGGGTTGGGGTGGCTGCCCGGCTCTGGATGGCGTCCGCCAAAAGTTGTATCTGCTGTTGCGCATCCTGCTGGTGCTGCTGCTGCGACTTTTGCTGCAACTGGATCTGCTGAAGCAACAGTTTGGTCGTCTCCTGGTGCTGCTGCTGCATGCTCTGCTGGGCTTGCTGTATGCTTTGCTGGCTCTGTAGGTGTTGCTGCTGTATGCTCTGCTGGGCCTGGACCAGGTGCTTAACGAGCTCCTCCATGCTGCCGGACTTCTCTAGCTGTCTGGCAGCCTTCACCCAGGACATCCACCGGTCTTTGTGGCAGGTACACGTGTTCCTGGAATCCTGCACACACTCTCACACCAACTGTGGTAAGACGACTCGCTCGGCTCTCCTGAAGGTAGACTCAGGACACACGTTCTCTGGGTTTTCTTTCTGCTGGTTTATTATCAGCCATAAACTCATGCAGGTTTCGCAGGAAAAATAAACATGACCCTTCTGGGTTAAACGGGAAAAGCATAAAAAAAGCAAACAATAACTCAGTCCATAGATGAGTGGGTTCCGCCCGCTCTCGGCAGCATAAACCGCACTGTTAAAGTCCTTGTGGAAAGCTCTGCAGCTTCCACTATCCTGTCTGGAGACTTGCCTCTCTAGACCACACCAGAGAAAAAAAAACAGGACTGAGCTTTTATACATTGCTCAGCCACACCCTTTTAACATATAACATGCTGGCAGATAAATGAAGTAGGTCTTAGTTCACACAGGAGAGCATCCTGTGTGACACATACCTCCCCTCACATATAAAACCAGTGACACTGTCACACCACTTACACATATTTTCCCCTATCCCCATTGTTCTAATTTTATGTATCAACCTTTTGTGTGGCACTGTATCAAAAGCTTTTGAGAAGTCTATGAACACCGCGTTCACTGCATTCCCTTGGTCCAGTCCTGAACTTACCCCTTCATAAAAGCTTATCAGATTAGTCTGACAAGAACGGTCCCTCGTAAACCCATGCTGATACTGTGTCATGAGGTTATTCAGCCTCAGATACTCCAATATAGTATCCCTTAAAAAACCCTCCAGGATTTTACCCACAGTAGATGTTAAGCTCACTGGCCTATAATTTCCAGGTTCAGTTTTTGCCCCCTTTTTGAATATTGGCACCACATTTGCTATATGCCAGTCCTGTGGTACAGACCCCGTTATTATGGAATCTTTAAAGATTAAAAATAATGGTCTATCTATGACTGTACTTAATTCCTGCAGTACTCGGGGGTGTATCCCATCCGGGCCCGGGGATTTGTCAACTTTAGTGATTTTTAGACGCCGCCGTACTTCCTGCTGGGTTAAGCAGGTGACATTTAATGGAGAATTTTTTTTTATCACTGATCATGTTATCTGTCATGGGATTTTCTTGTGTAAATACAGTTGAAAAAAAGTCATTTAGCATATTGGCTTTTTCCTCATCCTCATCCACCATTTCACCCAGACTATTTTTAAGGGGACCAACACTATCATTTTTTAGTTTCTTGCTATTTATGTAGTTAAAGAATATTTTGGGATTATTTTTACTTTCTCTTGTAATGAGTCTCTCTGCCTCAATCTTTGCTGTCTTGATTTGCTTTTTACAGAATTTATTCAGTCTTCTGTATTTATTTAATTCCTCATCACTACCTATTGCTTTAATTCTCTAAACGCTTTCTTTTTGTCCCTTATTGCGCCCCTTACAGCTCTATTTAGCCATAGTGGTTTCCTCCTAATTCTAGCATGTTTATTCCCATAGGGTATATACTGTGCACAGGTCCTATTCAGGATGCTAATAAACGTCTCCCATTTTCTTTGTGTATTTTTATGTCTCAGGATGTCGTCCCAGTTTATTTCACCAAGATCATCTCTCATCCGTTGGAATTTTGCCTTCCTGAAGTTTAGTGTCCTTGTAACCCCTCGACTACACATCTTATTAAAGGATACATGAAAGCTTATTATTTTGTGATCACTATTACCCAAGTGACCCCCAACCCTTATATTTGATATGAGGTCTGGCCTGTTGGTTAATATTAGGTCTAGCAGTGCCCCCCTCTTGTTGGGTCCTGAACTAGTTGTGAAAGGTAATTGTCTCTTATTACCTTTGCTGGAACTACAGGTTTCTGTTCCCCAATGTATTTCAGGGTAGTTGAAGTCCCCCATAATAATGACTTCTCCTTGAGTTGCTGCTTCATCTATTTGCTTTACGAGGATATTCTCTGTTGCTTCCATTATTTTAGGAGAATTATAACAAACCCCTATCAGTAATTTATTATTTTTCCCCCCTCCCCTAATCTCCACCCACAGAGACTCTACATCTTAATTAGATTCATAGAGGATAGAGCAGGATGGGTTTTAAGGATGATTTTACATATAAACACACACCCCCACCTCGCTTATTTTTATGGTCATTCCTAAACAGACTATAGCCCTGTAAATTAACCGCCCAGTCATGGCTCTCATCCAGCCAAGTCTCAGATATCCCCACCATGTCATAATTAATAAACAAAATTAATTCTAATTCCGCCATTTTGTTGGTGAGACTTCTGGCATTAGTATACATGCACTATATGTATCTCTCTGAACCTCTATTCTTTCTTAAATTATTAACTGTTCTAACCCCACCCCCATGCCACCCCCACCCCCAATTTCATTATTTGTGCCCAGGTCTCTATCTGCACTGCCTTCCCCTCCTATAAAATGAATACCCTCCCCCCTTGTCCCTAGTTTAAAGACTCCTCCAACCTTCTAGCCATTTTCTTCCCCAGCACAGCTGCACCCTCCCCATTGAGGTGCAGCCCATCCCTAGCATAGAACCTGTAGCCTACTGAGAAGTCGGTCCAGTTCTCCAGGAACCCAAACTCCTCCTTCCTACACCAATTCTTGAGCCACTTATTAACCTCCCTAATCTCCCGTTGCCTCTCTGGTGTGGCACGTGGTACAGGCAGTATTTCAGAAAATACCATGTTGGAGGTCCTTGCTTTAAGCTTGCAGCCTAATTCCCTGAAATCGTCTTTAAGGACCTTCCACCTACCTCTAACTTTGTCATTTGTGCCAATGTGCACCATGACCGCTGGGTCCTCACCAGCCCCTCCCAGTAATCTGTCAACCTGATCAGCGATGTGTCGGACTCGAGCGCCAGGTAGGCAGCACACTGTTCGACGATCCCTGTCTTTGTGACAGATTGCCCTATTTGTTCCCCTAATAATTGAGTCCCCCACTACCAGCACCTGTCTGGCCTGCCCTGCTCTCCTAATTCCCCCCTTACTGCAGTAGACACTCCCCCGGCTTTCAGAGGACATGCCTGGCTGCAGCAGTGCTACCCCTGTACTGACAACCCCCTTATCTGCCAACTTTGCAAACTTATTGGGGTGTGCCAGATCAAGACTAGCCTCCCTGGCGCTCTTTCCTCTACCCCGCTTTCTAAATGTCACCCAGCTTCCTACTTCAGTGTCCTGCAGCTCCACCCTAGCATCCCCCCCTCATCTATCCCATTGAGCGTCTGCTCAGTGAGCAGAAGACTCCTTTCCATATTGTCTATGGATCTCAGTGTTGCCAGCTGCACATTTAGATCCAGGATTTGGGCTTCCAAATGCACAACGTGCTCACATCTCACACAGCAGTATGCACCCTCTACGGGCTGTTCAAGGACTGCATACATGTGGCAAGATGTACACTGGATGGCATTGGCAATAGTGGAGCACATATCTAACGGGGATTTCACCAGACAGCAAAGATAAGTAAAAATAAACAAAAAGTAATAATAAAATATAACAGCAATTCAGTAATTCCTCCCTTGGAAACTCCCTGAATCCAAAGTCACTGAATCTCAAGTCACACTTACCACCGTTCGCACTTGCGCACCGGTCACACTCAGCTCGCTCACACTTGCTGAAGCAGAAGATTTAAAGAGATTTTTTTTTTTTTACTTTTTCTCCTACAACAGCAAATCACCCTGCTGCTCAAATGCACTTCCAGAGGGGAACTTTCAGCCTTAAAAAATGGTCTGAAAAGGCTAGATAGAATAATAGCTAGCAATTCATGTGCCACGTACAGTAAGATCACAGAGTGACAGGTTAGAATGGAATAGATATACAGCTCTGGCAAAAATTAAGAGACCACCACATAAAAACCCTGTCATGTGCAGCCCATTCTCCAGACCTGAACCCCATTGAAAACCTCTGTAATGTTATCGAGAGGAAGATGGATAGTCACAAGCCAACAAAGAAGAACTGCTTAAATTTTTGCACAAGAAGAAGGGTGAAAGACTGGTGGCAAGCATGCCAAGACGCATGAAAGCTGTTTTTAAAAATCACAGCTATTCCACAAAATATTGATTTCAGAACTCTTCCTGAGTTAAAACATTAGCATTGTTGTTTCTAAATTATTATGAACTTGTTTTCTTTGCATTATTTGAGGTCTGAAAGCACTATTTTTTTTTAATTTTGACCATTTTTCTTTGTCAGAAAAAAAATACAAAATTTGTTGCTTTGAAATTCGGAGACATGTTGACAGAAGTTTATAGAATAAAAGAGCAATTTACATTTTACTCAAAAATATACATATAAAGAGAAAAATCAGACAAACTGAACTTTTGAAAGTGGTCTCTTAATTTTTGCCAGAGCTGTAGATGTCTGTGACAAATACAATTAGTACAGTGTGTGCAGCTTACTGTACATGTATTTAATTAATAAAAGATTATTTGTCTGAAAAAATGGCGTGGGCAATTTTTGTAACCAGCAGAGGCAAAGCCGATGGCTGAGGTCCGATGTTTATAGCCTGGGAAGGGGGTAATACCTATGGCGCTTCCCAGGCTATTAATATCAGCTCACAACTATATAATTAGCCTTTACTGGCTATTAAAATGGGTTAACCCCAAAAAAGTAACGTGGGGTCCACCTATAATTAATAACCAGCAAAGGCTATGCAGACAGTTGCGAGCTGATATTAATAGCCTAGGAAGGGACCATAGATACTGCGCCTCAGGCAAAAACATCAGCTCTCAGATGCCCCAGAAAATGCGCATCTCTAAGATGCGCCAATTCTGGCACTTAGCTTCTCTCTTCCCACTTGCCATGTAGCGGTGGCAAGTGAGGAGATAGTTGGGGGTTGATGTCACCTTTGTACTGTCAGGTGACATGAGCCCCGAGGTCAGTAATGGAGAGGCTTCAATAAGATGCCCCATTATTAACCCCATAGTCACATTGTAAGAAAACAGACACCCAGAAAAAAAGTCCTTTAATTTAAAGAATGACACATACTCCTTTCATAATCTTAATTAAACCATACTCATGACCTCGACTATTCCCCCGATGTCATCTGCAAAAGAGGTAAAAAACAAACAACAATATTCCTCACCCTTCCACAGAGATTCTGCTAATCTATTTGTCCCACAACGGGTCTAGCTCTGCTACATCTATATGGCAGGCTGCATGGTTGCATGATGCTTCCATACAGCCTGTAATCCAGCAGACACTGAGCACTGTGTGCTCAGTGTCTGCCTGTGAACTGCTATTCCCTGTGTGAAAGGCACCGTGAGCGTGAGAAGGTTCTCTTGCTCGTGGTGCCATCTGACAAGTCCTGCGAGTTGACAGCCAATTAACTCACTTCACTGACGTCAGCGCGAGGGCCATGGGAAAATTTCCCACCACGCTCAAGCTGACGTCACATAGGTGACAGGGATTTTTTTTAAAAAATATATACACAGGTGGAAATTAAAAAAAAAAAAAAATAAAACTCATGAAATAGGCTGGACAGAAATGTTGGTACCCCTGAAAATAATGTGACAAAAGGTACATGTTAAATCAAGGAGTGTCCACTAATTAGCATCACAGGTGTCTACAATCTTGGAATCAGTGAGTTGGCCTGTATAGAGGGCACTGTGCTGTTTGGTGACATGGTGTGTATCACACTCAACATGGATCAGAGGAAGCGAAGGAAAGAGTTGTCTCAGGAGATTAGAAAGAAAATTATAGACAAACATGTCAAAGGTAAAAGTTATAAGACCATCTCCAAGCAGCTTGATGTTCCTGTGACTACAGTTGCACATATTCAGAAATTTTAGCTCCATGGGACTGTAGCCAAATTCCCTGGACTTGGCCACAGAAGGAAAATTGATGACAAATCAAAGAGATGGATAATACAAATGGTAACAAAAGAGCCCAGAAAAACTTCTAAACAGATTAAAGGTGAACTTCAAGCTCAAGGAACATCAGTGTCAGATTGCACCATCCGTCGTTGTATGAACCAAAGTGAGCTTCATGGGAGATGACCAAGGATGACACCATTGTTGAAAAAAAATCAGAAAAAAGCCAGACTGGAATTTGCCAAACTACATGTTGACAAGACACAAAGCTTCTGGGAGAATGTCCTATGGACAGATGAGACAAAAATGGAACTTTTTGGCAAGGCACATCAGCTCTATGTTCACAGATGGAAAAATGAAGCATATCAAGAAAAGAACACTGTCCCTACTATGAACCGGAGGAGGCTCTGTTATGATCTTGGGCTGCTTTGCTGCATCTGGCATAGGGTGTCTACAATCTGTGCAGGGTACAATGAAATCTCAAGACTAAAGTTATTCTAGAGAGAAATGTGCTGTCCAGTGTCAAAAAGCTTGGTCTCAGTCACAGGTCATAGGTCTTGCAACAGGATAATGACCCAAAACACACAGCTAAAAACACCCAAGAATGGCTAAGAGGAAAACAGGAAAACATTGAACTAGTCTGAAGTGGCTTTCCATGAGCCCTGACCTAAATCCTATTGCGCATCTTTGAAAAGAGATGAAACATGCTGTCTGGAAAAGGCAACCTTCAAACACAAGACATCTGGAGCAGTTTGCTCTTGAGGAGTGGGCCAAAATACCTGTCGAGAAGTGCAGAAGTCTCATTGACAGTTACAGGAATCGTTTGCAGTGATTGCCTCAAAAGGTTGTGCAACAAATTATTAAGTTAAGGATACCATCATTTCTGTCCAGGCCTATTTCATGAGTTTTATTTTTTTCAAAATTCTGTGGAAGCATGGTTGAAAATCAATGTCTGACTTTCATTTGTTCATTTTCATAGATTTTTGATTTATTATTACTTTTGTCAGATTCAAGTTATTTCTGTCACCATTGTGGGTTTTTGCTGTCATTAAACGAGGGGTACCAACAATTTTGACCACGTGTGAATAATATTCATTATATAAACTAGAAGGCAAGTCACTAAGGGATCAGTGACCTGTCTGAAGCCATACTGGTGAATACCTAATCAGAGATCCACATGAAGACACCTCTCCCCCCCCAGGCGCCGACCTGACAGTGTCTGTACGTTACTGTGCACTATCCTGCTGACAGGTTCTCTTTAAAAAGGTTTGGTATTCCTACTTTTAAACACTTGGGCAATCAGCTGCTGAAATTTGTCATGAAAACCTAGTGTACAACTGTCTCCCATTAAGACTACCGTAAATGTGGGTTGAATCTACCCACATGTGTCTGTAAGAGGATGAACAGGAACAGTGTTGTCCGCTCGAGATGCGCTCTGGAGCCGGAACTATCGGGGCCGTCATCACTGTTATCAGGGGATGAATTGTCTGTATGGGAAGGGCCTGAACACCTGAAAGAAGGGGGCATAGGGAGATAAAAGGGACTGAGTGCGGGAACACAAGGGACTTGGCGGGAAGGCGACTACAGAGTAGGAGGAAGGTTGACTCCCTCTCCTCTGCTCCGATTATCACCGCCACTGACGCCAGTTCATTACAGACTGACTCACTCTTCCAGCCATTACTGGGTGCCCTTCTACCAGCCCAATCCATAAAGTGCAGTGCAGTAGATGTTTCTCATTTTCCCATACTTTGTGAGTCCGTGCGAGGCCTTGTCACTCCTGTGGCCTGTATGGCGGTGTGCTGCATCACTCCTGAAGAACCAACAGAAGGAACTTTATCCACGCATCAACGGACCCAAGACCAACAGACGCGGATACTTTGGCACGGTTATATTCCCTTCCCTCATTTTGATATTGTATAGTTGTTTGCGCAAGTTCAGTTTCCGTACCTGATGTTTCATTGCCAAATCATCTCCCTGTATAGTGTATTCCCTTGATACTAAGATAACCTGTCAAAGTAAAATTCTTGTTAACCCCTTCTCTGCCTCCTGCTCTTTACTGCATCCAACGAATCTTTACATTTTGGCGTAGTCGGCAGGATGCAGTCCAGTAGCATGGAGTCGGCAGAACAGGCAACTGGGCCCAGGACCAGTATCTCCCTGAGGGCCATGTTAAGTAAATTGCCAAAATTTACAGTGTCCAACACCATGTTGTGGAGCTGGACGGAGCGCATGAGGGGTATGTTGAGAATGCACCCGATGACTCCACCGTTAGTAGCTGAGGTGGCCATTATGGCCCTGGACGGAGAGGCCAGAGACTCCTTGATGCTACGTAACCCCCGAGACCACGATACGTTAACCAAAGTGCTTCAGATTTTGGAGGTGACCCATGGGGACCCCACTGACACAGGGGAACTTAGGACCCACCTGTTTAGCCATATGCCAAGGGAGGGGGAGAGGGTCATGCAGTATATGAAAGCCCTGCAAGAGTTACACACTGCCATTGTTAGGAAAGATGGAGTGTGGATAGGGCCAGCGGATGTCGTGTTACATGACTTGTTGGACACTGGGCTATGGAACGTCCTGACTAAACAAACCCTGAGGGAGCGGGTACGGGTGGACCCTCGAATCACTTTTGCTGACATAGGAAGTGAGGCCCGCCTACGTGTACAGGAACAGAGGGTGATGGTCCCGGTAGGGAAGGTCCAAAGTGGGGAGGCAGCAGTAAATACAATCGCTGAACCCTCATGGGTTGACGAAATGAGGAAAGAGCTGTCGAATATACAAGTAGAATTCGCTCAGATGAAGGAAAAAGTCGAAACTGCCCAGAACACAGCAGGGGCCAAAGTGGTGTGGACGCCAATAACAATGACAGGATGTCCCGCCAACCGAGGTCCTTCATCTGCTTCAACTGCAGAGAGATAGGACATATGGCTCAGGAATGTCCACGGCGGGGCGGGTCTCGGCCACGCTGACTGTTAAACTAGAGGGCTCGGAGCCTGTGGGACGTCGCCCGGAGCCAGAATGAAAAGGAAGGAGTAGTGAAAGTCCCACAAACCTGGTGTCTACATGCCCGCTGGTCTGGGCTGAGTCTGATGGACGGGCAGTGCATTGTCTGGTAGATACGGGGTCTCAGGTGACCATGCTCCCTGAAGCATATTTCTGTCGACACTTTCCAGAGACCCTCCAGCCCGAGTGGGGTTTGCTAGTAAAGCTGACAGCGGCAAACCACCTGCCCATCCCGGTCGCAGGGATGGTGTGGATGCAAGTCTCTCTGTGTGGCCAAGACCTGGGATGGAAAGGTATAGTGTTGACCCTGGGTGAAGCCGGTCTCAGTCATACTGTCACCCTGGTGATGAACATTCTGAAAGAATTCGGAAGACTGCTCCTGGATGAACCTGCTCATTTGTCCCTGAAACAGTGGAGTACGCATACCCCCAGCTACAAGTGTTCCAACGGCTGATTTGTACCCCTCGAGCCCAGGAGTCGTCTAGCCTTGGAGAAATGTCGGGAAAGGTGATAGTGCCGAACTCCGCTAAGCTCACTCTGCCACCAGGACAAACTGTGCTGACTCTGCCTGTTTGAGCCCCCACCTCATTGGAGGGGATGGAATTACAGGTAGAACCCTCCTTAACTGAACCACTGCCAGCAGGACTGTTGGTGGCACAAACTCCGGCCGTTATACGAGATTGGACGGTACTTGTACGATGCGTCAACTTGACAGATCAAGAAGTTATAATGCCACCCAGGAGTGAAGTGGTGTGGATAGTAGGGATGCCCGAGGAAATTGTTCCGCCCCAGGCCATACAGCTGACAGTTAAACAGGAAGACCCATGGTCAGTGACAGCTACATCCTCTTCAACGACAGAGACGCAATACATCCAAGAGGGGCGACGTGTATTAGATCAGATGCGTGCCGAGCTGTTCGATCTCACACCTGCCCAAGTACAAGTGGAGGCAGTATTGGGGCGACAGGTCCATGTTTGCAAGTCATGAGGACGACTTTGGCTGTACTATGGCTATTACCCACGAAATACCAACAGGGAACACAGTGCCTATTAGAGAACATTACAAGCAAATTCCCCCACAGTTATACCAGGAAGTTTGAGAGATGCTCGGTCAGATGCTACAAGCAGGCGTCATCAGAGAGAGCCAAAGTCCGTGGGCCACCGCCATCGTGCTGGTGAGAAAGAAGGACGGAACACTGAGGTTCTGTGTAGATTATCGTAAACTCAATGCCTGCACCGTGCGGGACTCATACCCTCTGCCCCGGATTGAAGAGTCCTTATTCGCATTGGGGAAAGTCAAATTCTTCTCGACGTTGCATCTCGCTACTGGCAAGTGCCCATGTCAGAGAAGGACTGGGCAAAAACGGCTTTTATTCTACCTATGGGTTTCTTCGAATTCAACAGAATGCCCTTCGGCTTGGCCAACTCCCCCAGTACGACACAACATCTGATGGAGAGGTGCTTAGGTGACACTCATATACTTGGACGACATCATAGTGTATGCTTCCTCGTTTGAAGATCACCTGCGGAGATAATAGCAAGTACTGATCCATCTACAGAAGTACGGACTGAAGGCGAAGCCCCAGAAGTGCCACTTGTTCCGGACTCAGATTGAGTTTCTAGGCCATGTTGTGTCAGCGGACGGAGAGGAGCCGTCCAGGGAAAAGATCGCGGTGATCCAGGACTGGACAACCACTGAGACAGTAAAGGATGTTCGAGCATTCCTGGGATTGACGGGGTACTACCGACATTTTGTGAAGAACTTTGCCCGTGTGGTGCAGCCTCTGCTAGAGCTTTAGAAAGGGTGCCTCCGAATGCAAAAGGCAGGTCCATCTGCTGGGAAGAAAGACAGGAGAAAGCTTTTCGGGACTTGAAGAAAGCGCTGACTGAAGCCCCAGTGCTGGACTATGCGGACTTCTCTTTGCCGTTCATTCTCCACACTGATGGAAGCTTGCACAGGTTGGGGACTGTGTTGTCACAGGTGCAGGACGGGAAAGAGAGGGTGATCGCTTACGCTAGTCTGTCCTTTCACAATTCCGAGCGCAACCCTGACAACTACAAATCCTTCAAGCTGGAGTTGCTGGTATTGGTGTGGGCTATGACAGGGAGATTCACAGAATGTCTATCTGGCTCGGAAATATTGATGCGCAACTATAACAATCCAATAGCACATCTGGAGAACGCTAATTTAGGGGCCCTCGATCAACGCTAGGTAGCCCGGATGGCGAAATTTCAGTACAAAATTGCCTACAGGAGTTGGCCTGAAAACACCCATGCTGACGCATTGTCCAGAGCAAGATATGGGACACCTGGAAAGAGCAAAGGCGAAATGCTGGAGGATGAGGGAGTTCCCGATTCCAAAAGACCACTGGGATGGTGGAGGCTACGCTGGATCAAAATTGGACCCCTCACCGTGAAGTAGTGTTGGAAAGGTCTCGGGATGAGTGGGTCCATTTGCAGCAGGAAGACGGTGAACTCAGTCTGTTTCGTCAATGGGTGACCCTGAAGCAGCTGCCCAGACAAGAAGAGAGGAGTACTCTTACTCAAGAAGTGCTGAAGATACTCCGACACGTAAGAGGATGAACAGGAACAGTGTTGTCGGCTCGAGATGCGCTCTGGAGCCGGAACTATCGGGGCGGTCATCACTGTTGCTGGGGACTAGTGTTGAGCGATACTGCTCGATATCTAAAAATATCGTATCGAAATGGTATCGCCGATATCACTAAATATCGTCGATATCCGATTCCGATACCGGAAGTCCAATGTAAGTCTATGGGAACAAAAAATCACAACAAAAAAAACCCTTTCTTTCGTTGTAAACACAAAATATACACACATAGAATACATATATATATATATATATATATACATGTCATTGTGACATATATATATATACATATATTTATAGTTTATACACTTCTACATAGTAAAATAGACTCTGATTCAATTGCCGGGTAAAGCCGTGACATACCCCATAGAAGTCGACGGGCTCGGTGCCGAGTACCCCCAAAACCTCTGGCTCTGTGCGACTCAACTTGGGCGTCACGAACAGGATTCTGTAGCTCGCTATAAGCGAGTCCTGTGTGCCTGAATTGAACTGGTTTTGTGCTTGAGAATTGCTAAAATCATCAGAGAATGTATTTGCCATTTTTCCGCCATATCTGCGTCACGACGAGGCACTGTTGAAGAAGAAGGGCGTGCTCTTCGTGGGTGTACACTCACTCAGTGGTGTGAAAACGATGGCCGACCACTCTAAATGGTACTGCAATGTAAGATCGTGCCCCACAGCTCTTGAATTCCGCCTCCTCATCCTCCTCAGTGTGCGGAAACTAACACGAAGGTCCCGCCTCACTACAAAAGAGGGCCCTCTCCAGATGCTAATGACACATGTGACTTGGCAGAGATGGCTAATGGACACGAGCAGAAGTGTGAAGGGATGGAGCAGTCAGAGCTCTCCCCCCACGGAAGCGACCCGATCGCCACGGAACCACCGTTGGGCACCCGGCCTGGAAACCCTTCTACGCTGCAAGAAGCGGAGGATACCCTAAGAGGCCTGGCCCGGCACCGGGAGGAGGTCGCCAGGATGGAAGCCAGCTGGCGTGCCTTAAAACTAAACTTGGAGCGGCGCCAATCCCTCTTACCTGAAGTGTCTGTACCGGAAGGTGAGGCACCCGTTCTAGTAGAGGAGTCCGTGCGGGCATCCCAGCCCTTGCAATGTGATCCGGTTGACGTTGTCGCAGTGGAGGCACCCGTTCCTGCAAAAACCTCTGCACCGGAAGCACCCCAGATCCCGCTGTCTGCCCCCGTCGCTGAGACAGAAGAAGCGACACCCGTCCTCATGGAGGAGGCCGCGCAGGCACCAGAGGTCTACCTGTCTGTACCGGAGCCCCGACTGTCATCTGTTCCAGAGCCGGCTGCTTCCTCCGCAGGTGAGTGCCGCCAGGACTGGGGGGGCACCAGGAGAGCTGCCGCAAACCGGACAACGTAAGCTGCAGTTTGATGGTGGAGACATGGAGATGCTGGAGGAGAATTACAACCGGCGTCAGGAGGAAGAGTGGAGACGTTGGGAGAAGGAAGCAGAGCGACAAAGGGAGCAGCGCGAATCCCAGAAGCTTCGCCAACGTCACATCGAGAAGGACCGGGCAGATAAGGACCGGATGAGAAAATATAAAGGTACCCTGAGGGAGCCGCGGCGTAAGGGTGCAGTACGGAGCTTTAAATTGAAAGGTGGTTGGGGCTTCATCCAGGAGCCTGGACTTTATTTAGAAGTCTTTGTGACCCGGCGGGACGTGGAGACTCACCTCCCAGAAGGACACCCGGGGAGGGACCTGTTGCCAGGAGACTTGGTGACTTACACCCGACACTGGGGTTACAATGGATGGTACGCCCTAAATGTTACCAGGTGCGACCCCTACTCCCCAGAGTGTCAGTAACCTGTGAGACCCTCGGAGCCTTCAGCCTCCCACATCCAGGCCTCTGCACAAGTGCCCACCCCACGCCGTAAATCTCCCCAGCCTCCCTCAGTAGTCTCCTCAGCAGCCCCAGCTATGGACATGATAACTATAGCTGGCCCATACCCGGCGCCTGTTAGGCCCCCTGGGTTCGTTCAGTCCGGGACATAGGGGTCCAGACCCGGAGGGAGATGAAAGAGGTGGCCACACAGACCCAGATAGCGGATCATGACTTGACTGTACAGGCCACACGACGTCATCAGGTCCTGGTGGTCCTTGGTGTCTCGGATGTTTGGCAAGCATCAGAAGAGTACCAGGTGGTACCTGGAACACCCCTGCCAAAGAATTATAAATAACCCGGACAGGGTCCCTGTATGTAAATAGTTAAATTGTTGATGTACCCGGACGGGTGAATGTTCATATAAAAGTTTTTTAATTTAATAAAAAAAACAACAACACAGTTTTCATTACTTTTATTACAGTCTCATCCTGCGACGCCATCGATCTCCTGTAAAAAAATGAAAAAAAAAACAGCAGTATACCACCTGTCCGACGCAGTTTCCATAGTAACGAGTGTCCCACGACGATCCAGCTCTGCTACATCAGAATGACAGGCAGAGCCTGTCATCCCGGCGCAGCACAGCTGATTACCTGCTTCCCCGGCGGTGACGTCATCGGACTGACTGCTTTACGGCTGGGATTACCCAGCAGTCACTGCAGTTATCGCGAAAAACTGCATGTGACCGCCAGGGAGAAGATAATGGCGGCCATCAAGCAGTCCAGGACGTGACCGCCGGAGATCTTCTGCCAGGTAAGTGCCGCTGACTCCTGACAGACCCGACCGACGGACACTCACAGTGACAGTGACAAATCCGATTCCGGTATTCGATATGACGAAAATATCGGTATTCGGAATCGAAAGGTCGATACAGCTAATATCGGCCGATATCCGATATTTGCAGTATCTTATCGCTCAACACTATGGGGGACAAATTGTCTGTACGGGAAGTGCCTGAACACCTGACAGAAGGGGACTTGGGGGAGATAAAAGGGTCTGAGCGCGGTAACATGAGGGACTCGGCAGGAAGGCGACTACAGAGTAGGACGAAGGTTGACTCCCTTTCCTCTGCTCCGATTGTGACCGCCACCGACGCCAGTTCATTACAGACTGACTCACCCTTCCAGCCATTACTGGGTGCCCTTCTACCGGCCCGATCCATAACATGCAGTGCAATAGATGTTTCTCATTTTCCCGTACTTTGTGAGTCCGTGCGAGGCTTTGTCACTCCTGCGACCTGTATGGCGGTGTGCTCTCAGTGAACTGCGTCACTCCCTAGGAACCAAATTAAAGGTAAAGGATGTGCACACTGTAAAGTTAATAGTTGGTGCTGGCTGGACCGTGTATCCAATAAAATAGAGAAAACAGCCGCACTCAGTGTTGAATGTGAAGAAAACAAAGTTCCATTTATTATGACAAAAGTGTAGACATGAGCCACCACGACTAATTGTGTGGTATGAAGGCAAAACGGACACAATTAACAGGGTTAACTGTTGTGAATGGGCTTGAGATGAGTTCTGAGCAGGGGCTCCCTCTGGTGGTTACGGGCGGTGCTGTTCTGTCCAGTGGAGATTGTGAGGATTGGGAGTCAGGTGTTACTGACTGGTCTTATATAAGGGAGTCACCTTCCCATCAGGGTTGCCGGTGATCAATTGTTCTGGTCTCAATCCTTGAATTCTGTTTCCCTTGTAGCCTGCTGTGTCGTGTCTGCATCTCCTGCTATCAGATAAGACATTTTCTTCTTTTTGTTTTTGTGCTTGATTTTTGCATTTTGTCCTGCACTTCTGTGGGGGCCTTCAGGGTCCCCTCTGGGGGCTTTTGCCCTCTCAGTTTAGTTCAGCCACTGATGTTTGTACTTTTGCTTTTTACAGTTTTTTCAGTGGCTGCTGTTTTGATTTTGTTACACCAGAGAACTAATTTAGGTGGTAGAGGTCGTGTGATCTCAGGTGTTTTTGAAATTAGTAGAGTTGGTGCTTTTCAGGGTTTTCTGGGATTGCAGTAAGTACCCTTCCTATCCTTTTCTATTTAGTTAGTTTGGGCCCCAGCGTTTGCTCATACTATTTTCTGTCTGTGTCAGTATCTCTTCTTGTCTAACCGCCATTACATGTTTGGGGGCTTTCTATTATCTTTGGGGTTCTGCTCCGGGGCAGATAGCTTTCCTATTTCTATCTTTAGGTGTAGTTAGTTTCTCAGGCTGTGACGAGGCGTCTAGGACCAACGTAGGAACGCTCCACGGCTGCCTCTAGTTGTGGTGGTTAGTCAGGGTACTGCAATCTCATAGATTCCAACTGCTCTGGTGTATTGCCTTTTTGCCTGCACTCCTCAGTTACCGAAACATAACAGTTAACGTTTCGACCATATGCGGTCTTTCTCAAAACATCACTGCGGAACAAAGCATAAACAACAAACAAGTCAGACAAATATAATACATTTGTTTAAACAAAAATAAGGATATATATATATATATATATATATATATATATACAAGGTATTATACACACTATATAGTCCCAAATTAAGGGGATCCAATGCATAGATGACAAGATTACATGGGTATGTAGAGATAATGTGAATTAATTGAATACTATGCTACAAAAGTAAAGCAGATGGAGCTGTATACGTAATCCTAATGGTCAAACAGTGTCCTCACACGAGTTACTGAATCGCTAATAGATCCTGGGCTAGACATACATAGATAATGCGTACTAATATGTGTTTATCTGTTACAAAACATAAAACTAAAGACCCATAGAATAGGTATATTAAAACATACAAATAGGCTCATCAGTACAAGATATATGTATGCAATATTTCAGGTACACAGGTCCAGCAGGTATAACTAACCTTTAAAGATGCAAGGTATGGAGGGAATGAGTAAGCAGGAACCAAGTCCCGTGCAGGCTATATGTAAAAGTAAGTAAGAAAGAAAGCAAAAAGTGTCAGGGAAAAGCAAAACAACGTTGAAGTATAATATAGAAGGTACAACCCGGTCAAAGAGACATAGCACAAACCTGGAGAAAGATGTGGGGAGAGACAGTCCATTCCACAGCTCGAGTGTGAGCGGTACTGCACGCTGCGGCGCTTTAAATAAGGCGTCATCACTAAAGATCCGGTCTAATTTCGAGGGAGGGAGAGACCAGATCGAGGCCCGACACGCAGGAGCGTGTCATAATGAGCTGCGCTTACGTGTTGCATGGGGAGGGGCCAGGGCGAGGCCAGACACGCAGGAGCGTGTCCTTATAAGCTGCGCATGCGCATTGCATAACTAAGCCACAGCGAATGTGTCCAGTGAAGAGGAGACACACTGCGCCTGCATGACACAGTCTAGCGTTGCTAACAACGGTAACTATGGGGAGGGGGAAGCCTGGTACGAAGGAGCACGTCTTCTATAGTGCATGTAAGACACGGGTATGTACAGGTAAAAGGAGAAAAGAAAAAGAGAAAAACCAGGAAGGGAGAAAGGAATGAGGAGAAAGGAGGGTTTTTTATGTGAAAATAAATACAGAGATGAGGATATATCAGAGAGTAGAGGGAGCAAAAAACGCAAAACAGTGGATGAAATAGAAGAGATGGTAAAAATAAAAAATAAAAATAAGTAAAAATAAAAGATTTAAGAATTGAAAAGCAAAAGATAGAAAATGGAAGGAATAATAGAACGCAGCAAAAAGTGGAAAAAATTGGAATTGACGATCTGTATTGAACATACGAATGGAAAATATTTTTGAAAAAATAATAAAAACAAAGAAAAAACAAATGCATAACATATGAAAAAATATGAAAAAAAGAACAAACAATGAAAATAAAAATTAAAAAATAAACAATAAAAATATATAAACAATGAAAAATAAAAAATAAAAAAATAAAAATAAACAATAAGGTAGAAAATAAAAAAAAAAAAAAAATAAAGATGAAAACAGAGCAAAAAGAAAAGAATAAAAATAGAAATAGAGAAAAAATGAAAAAATGAAAAAAAATGAAAAAAAATGAAAAAAATGAAAAAAAATGAAAAAAGTTTGAAAAAAATTAAAAAATAAAAAATAAAAAATAAAAATTTTTTGGCAAGAATAATCAAGAACTTACCACCAAGTGATTGAAGATAAGAGAGGAAGGGAAGAGCCATATATGGACTCTCCTCACATATTAAACCTATTAAGAGACCTGAAAAAGAAAAACAGTTAGAGTACCTACATGGAACAGTGGACCCAGAAATAAAGAAATCAAGTAAACATACAATGTAATGGACAATCAGCAATAGGTAAAATCGAGCTCCCTATTTAGTCCTTTAGGGGCTAAGGTCTGTAGTGTGTGGATCCAAAAGGATTCCCGCTGTTTAAGAAGCCTGATGTGGTTACCCCCCCGTCTCGGTTTATTCACTTGCTCAATCACCTGGAAACGAAGTTGTGATACAGAGTGTTTTGCTGTGTGGAAGTGATATGGAACCGGAAGCCATGTCTTTTTTAATCTGATCGTGGACTTGTGGCTTGAGATTCTTTCCCTAATGTGTTGTGTGGTCTCACCTATGTAGACGAGGCCACAAGGACATTTAATTAAATATACTGCAAAGTTGGTGTCGCATGTATAAAATCCATTAATTTTATATCTCTTCCCGGTATATGGGTGGATAATGTCCTCCGACTTAATCACATTGGCACAACAGGAACAACCCAGACATGGAAAGGTATCTTTTCTTTGTGACCCTATGAATGTTTGTTTGGGTAGTTTAGTGAGACTACCGATATCAGCCCGAACTAGTTGGTCTCTAAAATTTTTTGGTCTTCTTTTGCACATGAGCACCGGTGCCTGAAAAGACGGAATTTGAGGATAAGACTCGGCTAGACGTGGCCAGTGTTTATTGATAGTCTTGTAGATTGTGTTCATTAGAGGGTGGTGTGTATGGATGAAGGGGATCCGTTCAGGTTTAGGAGCTATAGTGGTGGGGGGATTCCACGATAGAATTCTCTGTTTTTCCATGGCAAGGATATTTTCTGGATATCGCCTTTCTCTGAACTTACTGGCCATCTCATTAAGTCGAGTTTCAACCAATTGAGGATCTGAAACAATTTTTTTCACCCTATGGAATTGGGAACGGGGAAGACTTTCACGTGTAGATTTTGGATGACAACTGGTGAATAATAGGAGATTATTGGAATCAGTAGGTTTAATGTACAAATCTGTGGATAAACACCCGTTTCTATTCTTGGCTACCATGGTATCTAGGAACGGGATCTTGTGTAAGTCCCAATTAAGTAAAAACTGTAGTTCAGGCCTGATACTATTGATCTGTGTCAAAAAAGAGAGGAGGGTCTCTGGAGTACCCTCCCATAGACAAAAAATATCGTCTATGTAGCGGAGCCAACATTTAGAGTGCAGTAGAAACAAATTGTTGTTATAGACATGTGCTTTCTCAAAGGCATCCATATACAAGTTGGCGTAGGCCGGTGCCATGTTAGATCCCATGGCTGTACCACAAGATTGATAATAATATTGGTCACCAAAGAGGAAGTAGTTTTCATTGAGCACCAAGGTTAGTAGATCCAGGATAAATTGTTGAGAATTAGTGCCTAGATGTGATGCACGCAGAGAGTTTTTAACCGCCTCCACACCAAGATCATGTTTGATCAAGTGTAGAGGCTTTGACGTCTAAAGTAGCAAGAAGGCATCCTGGTGAGATGTTTGATAGGGATTTAACTACATTGATGAAGTGACCAGTGTCAAGTATGAAGGACCTGGTTTCTCTAACTAATGGTGTCAAAGTTTTTTCCAAAAAAATTGATAAAGGAGCTAAGATCGAGTCAGTTGATGCGACATCGGTCGCCCCGGAGGGTTAATAAGAGACTTATGGATCTTAGGAAGGTTGACTCCCTTTCCTCTGCTCCGATTGTGACCGCCACCGACGACAGTTCATTACAGACTGACTCACCATTCCAGTCATTACTGGGTGCCCTTCTACCGGCCCGATCCATAACATGCAGTGCAGTAGATGTTTCTCATTTTCCCGTACTTTGTGAGTCCGTGCGAGGCTTTGTCACTCCTGCGACCTGTATGGCGGTGTGCTCTCAGTGAACTGCGTCACTCCCTAGGAACCAACAGAAGGAACTTTATCCACGCATCAATGGACCCAAGACCAACAGACCCGGATACTTCGGCATGGTCGGGAGACAGTGCATCTCGTTCCTACGCAGCAGAGCCAAAGGAGTTGGGAGTTGTTAAAACCGTCCCCCAACAAGAACTCCAACCAATAAGTCATTACTCTCATATTCCCTTCCCTCATTTTGGATATTTTATATTTCTTTGTGCAAGTTCAGTTTCTGTACCTGGTGTTTCGTTGCCAAATCATCTCCCTGTGTGGAGTATTCCCTTAATGCTAAGATAACCTGTCAAAGTAAAATTCTCATTAACCCCTTCTCTACCTCCTGCTTTTTACTGCATCCGACAAACCTTTACATGTCTAATGTCACAACTACCTCCCCTTCTGGGTGTTTGCAACAGGATAAGAAAGGATGACCTTTAGGATCACATTGCAGAGACATTTTTTTGTGCCTACAAAGTGATACTGACAAGTAGACAGCGTCAACGAGGACGGCCAGCAGCACCAATTCTGTTAGTTGGTGCTGCTCGCTGTATCATAAGCTGGTGTTAGATACGTGGAGTGTATCACATGAACGATCAGATACGCTTAGAGTAACACATGCTGGGATTAAATACAGGGCTTAGTGTAGTTTATCACATAGATGGGATCAGATATTGAGATCAGCGGAGTTTATCTTACAGGATGGGATTAGATACTAGGTATCTACTGTATGTTAGATGTGACCCTGCTCCATCCACTTCTGTGGAAGCAGTGGTGTAATGTGTGACACAGCTCCGTAAACTTCTATAGGAGAAGGGCTGTAATGTGTGAATTGCTCTGTCCACTAAATTACTGCTCCCATAGAAGAGGACGGAGAGGGGTCACACATTACATCACTGCTCCCTTAAAAATGTCACTCTGTTCTCTACACTTCTATGGGAGCAGCAGCAAATCTGTGACCCCGCTCAGTCCACTTCTAAGGGAGCACTGGTGTAATGCGTGGCCTTGCTCTGTATATTTCTATGGGAGCAGTAGTGTGGCCCCTCTCTGTCTACTATATTATGACTCCCATAGAAGTAGACAGAATGGGGTCACACCACATTCCACCACGGTTCGCATAGAAGTGGACGGAGTGGGGTCGCACATTACACAATAGCTTACATAAAAGTGGACAGAGCGGTTTCACACATGACACCACTGCTCCTTTAGAAATGTGTAACCCTGCTCTGTCCACTTCCATGGGAGCAGTGGTGTATTAGAATAGATAAATAGAATAGATAAACGTCCTGTAGATATATAATTTCACAAGCCCCCACATTTAATAAACTTGCAACAATTAGTGCTTTTCATGTGACACTTCAAGGTGTTTACCCCAATAAATAAGTAAAAGAAAAAGTCATGGGGTCCTTCCTACTTTTCATAACCTGCCAAAGTAAAGCTGACTGCTAGTGACTTATATCATCAGGCTGGTTAGGTCCCTGGTTATTGGGTCCACATTAGATGTGCCAATTCTGGTGCTTTACCCGGCTCCTTCCGATTGTCCTGGTGCTGTGGCAATTGGGGTAATGGTAGTTGGGGTTAATGACAGCTGTGAATTGTCAAAAATCACATCTGGCATCAAGCCTTGACCTTAGTAATGGAAAGTTGTCTATCAGGCACTCCCCATTACTGACCCATTAAAGAGAAAAAAAACACAGACAGAAAAGTAAATTTGGTTAAAAAAACACTTCTCCATACATTCCTTGGTTCACCAATTTATTTTTGAAAATAAAACAAAACTGCCAGCTTCGCCATAGTCCAGGGAATCCGCCGCAGTCCACAAATGGAAACCTGAAAAAAATAAAACAAGAAAAATAAAGATAAGACACCTTCCTTCGTTCACCAATTTATTAGAAAAACAAAAATTCCTGTGTAGGTCAACTGTAGTCCATGGCGTTCCCACTACAATACCCGAACCCAGCATCCAAAGGTTATGCAGCCTAAGGCCAGAGTCAGACAAAACGTATAAAAATATGGACCGTATTTTACGGTTGTAATACGCAGAAATGTTCCCTGAACAGTGATCTGTTTGTCATCTGTTGTCAAAGTGTGGCTGTGTATTTTGTGCATGTAAGCATCCGTATGTCATCCGTATGGCATCCGTATGGCGAGATTGTCTCGCCGGCTTGCAAAACCGACATAAAATGGATCCTAGTGACAGTTTTTAAATCACAAAATAAAAAATAGATATATGCACATAGAACACATATATATACATGTCATTGAGACACATATATATTTATAGTTTATACACTTCTACATAGCACAATAGGCGCTAATTCAATTGCCGACTTCTGTAAAATCATTACAGAACCCGACATGAAATGACACATGGTTTACATACAGTAAACCATTTAATTTCTCTTAGTTTTATATATGTTTTTGATTAATAATTAAATGAGTGTATGTGTGCAAAATTTCTGACATGTAGGTGTTAAGTTAATGTGTAAATTTGTTGTAAAAAAATGCATGGGCTCCCACGATATTTTCTCTGAGATGGAAAGCCAGTGAGTGAGGGCAGATATTAATTGCCTTGAGAGTGACCATTGTTTTTGGGCTCCCTTGGCTATTAAGATCTGCCCCCAGCGACCCCAGAAAAGGCATATTTATTATTAGATGCGCCTTTTCTAGCACTTAGCCCCTCTATTCCCATTGCCTTTAGTGGTGGCTCATGGTTAATTAGGGGTTAATGTCACCTTGCTATTTAAATTTGACATTAATCCGGGTTAATAATGAAGAGTTGTCAATTAGACAACTATCCATTATTAATCCTATTGTAGTAAAGGGTTAAAAAAACACACAAAAATTAATTAAAAATTATTTTAATGAAATAATTGCACATAGTTTTTGACCACATTGTATTATACTGCTATCCATCTCAATCTCTTGTTCACCTGTAATAAAAATAAAGTAAAAAAGCAACAATATCCATACCTCTCCGCCGTTCAGCCAGGTCACCCGCTGCAATCCATCACAAGGGGTTAACTAGTTTACAGCAGGGACTGGTGCTAATGCTACCAGCCCTGCTGTAAATCCCTGCAGAATAAATGAATTCATGTCTGTGGAGGCTCCCCGGCTGACCAGAGATGAACTAATTAACGTGGAAAGTTTCTTTCCGTACCCACTGTATGACCCTATCCTGGTATATGGCCAATATCCATGGTTTTTCCCAGCCTATTAATATCATCCTCCAGCTGTTTGCTTTGGCTGGTTATTGAAAATAGGGGAACCCAACATCAATTTTTGGGGGTCCCTCCAAATTTTAATAACCAGCAAAGGCAAACCAGACTGCTGGGGGCTGATATTAATAGGCTGGGAAGGTCCATAGATATTGTCTCCTTCCTAGCATAAGACCAGCTCACAGCTGTGTGCTCTCCCTTGTGTTGTTATTAAAACTAGGGGGTGCTCCATGCTGTCTTTTTAATTTATTTTTTTAATAAGTACAATAAAATACACATGCAAGACACTACTCCAGTCCTCCACTTGGACCTCTGTCTCCTGGTTCAAGAATATTATTTTTTACATTCTATGTTATTTTAAGTCATTCTCCTGTCCACATTTGTTTTCAGGGCAATTGCCCTTCTCTTACCCCCATTTTGCTTCCTATTTCAGCCCTTAGGCTGGGGTCACAAACACCGACTAAAAAATCTGACCGTTTTAGTCGGTGGATTATCGCAGCAAAATGTCATGAACAGTCATCCGTCTGGCATCCGATTTTCCTGGAAAGATGCGATTTAGTCGCATCTGACCATAGTTACAACATCCGATTTACATCCGACTTGCGAGAATTTCTCGCAGGCTTGCAAAACTGACATATAGTGGATCCAAAAGAATAGTATTTAAATCACAAAAGAAGGAATAGATATATACACATAGAACACATATATATATATATATATATATATATATACATGTCATTGTGACATATATATATATATATACATATATTTATAGTTCATACACTTCTACATACTGTAATAGCCGCTAATTCAATTGCCGGCTTTTGTGAAAGTACAGACCCGACATGAAATGACGCATGGTTTACATACAGTTAACCATGTCATTTCATGTATTTTTATATATGGTTTAAACTTACAATTACATGAGTGTATGTGTGCAAAATTGCAGACATGTAGGGGTTAATTAAAGGTATAAATTCGTTGAAAAAAAATGCGTGGGCTCCCGATGTATTTTCTCCACCAGACAGACAAAGCCAGTGAGTGGGGGCAGATAATAATAGCCTAGGGAGGGTATATTTTTTTTGTACCCCCCCTGGCTACTAACATCTGCCCCAGACACCCCAGAAAAGGCAAATCTCTAATTAGATTAGCCCTTTCTGGCACTTTGCCCGTCTATTCCCATTGCCCTGTAGCGGTGGCGAATGGGTTAATAAGGGGTTAAAGCCACCTTGCAATTGAAAGGTGACTTTAAGCAAGGTTAATAATTGAGAGCTGTCAATTAGACAACTATCAATTATTAATCCTATTGAAGTAAATAAAAAAAACACACACACTTTAAGAATAAATAATTTAAATGAAATAAAAACACATTCTTTTGACCATCTTTTATTTAACTCTTAATCCCTGCGAATCCCTTGATCTCCTATAATAAAGAAAAAAATAATAAAACAACATTATTCTTACCTATCCGGCGATCTGTCACGTCCCACGCTGTAATCCTTCACTAAGGGTTAACTAGCTTTCAGCCAAGCAGCGCAAGTAATGCTGCCTGCTCAGCTGAAAGCTCCTGAATGAATAACTTCCTCTCCCGGCGACAGGAGAGGATGTGATTACTGTGGGAAGCTTAATTGATTGCGTCCCACTTTCACTTTAGGTCAGGTCAGGGTGACCTGACCTGAAGTGAAAGTGGCAATAAATCAATTAAGCCCCACTCATTAATCACTTCCTCTCCTTTCGCCGGGAGAGGAACTGATTCATTCAGGGGGTAACAGCTCAGCAGGCAGCATTAGCTCCCTGCTAGCTGTAACCTGTTAACCCTTTCTGATGGATTACAGCATGGGACCTGACTGTGCATCGTATAGGTAAGAATAATTTGGGTTTTTTATTTTATTTTATTACAGGAAATGGTTTTAGCAGGAAAATAAAATATGGTCAAAAACTGTTTGATTATTTCATTAAACTTCTTTTTTATTAAAGTGTGTGAGTTTGATTTTTCTTTCATACAATAGGTTTAATAATTGATAGTTGTCTAATTGTCAGCCAGGGGGGGCACAAAAAAAAGTACCCTCCCTAGGCTATTATTATCTGCCCCCACTCACTGGCTTTGTCTGTCTGGTGGAGAAAATACAGCGGGAGCCCACGCATTTTTTTTTCAACGAATTTATACCTTTAATTAACCCCTACATGTCTGCAATTTTGCACACATACACTCATGTAATTGTAAGTTTAAACCATATATAAAAATACATGAAATGACATGGTTAACTGTATGTAAACCATGTGTCATTTCATGTCGGGTCAGTACTTTCACAAAAGCCGGCAATTGAATTAGCGGCTATTACAGTATGTAGAAGTGGATGAACTATAAATATATGTATATATATGTCACAATGACATGTACATATATATATATATATATATATATATGTATTCTATGTGTGTATATGTATTGATTCTATACTTTATTAAAGCTGTCAGTGTGATTTTACAGTATAGCCGGGGATGAATTACAGGCTTTCTAAAGGACACCGGTGCGATTTAATCGCAAGTCACACGTGCGGTCCATTTGTAATCCGATTTTTCATCGCTCCCATAGACTTGCATTGGCGATAGTCGACCCACAATCGGTGACAATCGCAGCATGCTGCGATTGCACTCGGACGTTTAAAACGGACCACAAAAAATCTGATACTGGGAGCTGCTCCATAGATTAACATAGGTCCGACTGCAGTGCGATATTTCATCGCATTGCAGTCGTCCGATTTTGTCGCTAGTGTGACCTCAGCCTTACTGTGACTATTTTACAGCCGTTTTACACCGCCAAAGTTCAGGTCCACATTGACTTATATGACGTTCAGGTCAGGGGTCAAGTTCAGGTCAAGTTCTGGTACCCAAACAGAACTTTGGCTAAAGTTCGTCCAAACCCAACGAACCCGAACTTCCACAGGTCCACTCATCTCTACAAATTTGAATTTAGCAAAGTATTCCAAGTTTTGTAAAAAGATGAAATTCTATTGAGACGAACAGTAATGTTTTGGTTGTTGGTTCTTTAAGTGCTGTACTGCTTAATGGTATAATTACGTGTCTTTATTGGATTATACAAATGTTCTTTCATTATTGTTTTAATCTGCTATCAATTACAATGACTGCAGCGTTTTATTACAACAATTAAAAATGTATGCTTACAAAAATATATATCTTTTAATTTACTCATTGGACAAGATTTTTTATTTTGTTCTAGACCCATTATTATATCTCTTTATGTTAGTCTGGAATATTTTGCAGCCGCTATAAACATCTATATTTAATTCAGTTAAATTGTAATAATCTCTAACTGATCCAGTTTGTACTTCTGAAGTCTATGTAAGTGTTTTGACAATTTGCAAACTAGGCATTTTCTTTTTTTATTCTTGGAATTAGGGTCTCCACGGATCGGAAAAGTCTTCAATTAATCATTTTGATGTCTCAGTAAATGTGCCAATATAGAAAGAATTTCAGAACCATGTAAGTTCCTGAGTACCCTATAATGTTCTGGGAAGTGATACAAATTGGACAGATGCATTCTTACTGATGACTTAATGATATAAAGTACTGTACTGTAATTAGCTCTACCAAGTGTCTTGAGTAGCTATTTTAAATACAGTATACACTGTGATTGGGCAATATGAGTTCATTTACCCTATATTAGGATTTATGCCTCTAAAATCCTTATTTTACATAGTATTAACTAGCATTGTCTATTATTTTGATTACGCCGGATCTGTTCAACGGACATGGAATTTGAAATTCAGTCGAAACTTCTGAAGGAACGGTTTTTTGAAAGGGGATACAGTCGGAGATCTGTCAAAAAGGCGTACAACAGGGCAAAAAATAGCATGAGGAATTCGCTTTTATACAGGACGACTGATACCATTAAGAAGCCAGAACAAATTAGGTTTATTACAACCTTTAATTCCCAGTCTGATAAAATCAGAAGGGTAATTTCAAAAGCATGGCCTATACTACAAACTGATTCCACTCTTAAGAAGCTGATCCCTAATAAACCACTCATCACATATAGATGGGCCAAGAATCTGCAGAATCTTCTGACCCGCAGTCACTATACAGAGTCCCCACTTTCTACTTTTCTCAATGCCCACAGTGCACGCAGGGGTTCCTTTCCTTGCGGTCACTGTGTAGCATGTACTAACATGGTTCGCACCGACTCGTTTTCAGACTCCTCAGGTAAAAGATAATTTAAAATTCATAAAAACATTTCCTGTAATACAAAGGCTGTAATCTATTATGCCACATGCCCCTGCTCCCTGATCTATGTTGGACTCACCACTGTCATGAACTGCTACAAGCACTAAGGAAAGATGGGAACTCTGTCCCTACAATAAAACTGAGCTTGATCCCTACGATGTAACGGGGAACCTGATCCTGCGACCAGACCCGCTAAAGTCCTCAGCTAGTCTGAACGAAGACCTATAGTTGCGAGGAAGGAATCCCTACAAGATCTAGGGACTGGGAGAAAAGGTGGACACCTCCTAACAGAAATTGTAGCAGGGAAAGTTAAACAGAAAACAAATTACTACGAGATTCTAAGATTAAGAAAAACTGACAGAGTAAGGCACCTAAGCACCCAGCTAGCTTAAGAGTAGATAATACAATGAAGTCCAGCAAAGCCAGAAGGGCGGAGCCAGACTAAATAGGGAAAAAAGGTCATGTGACCAGCAAACTGAAACAAAATCTAACAAGAGGGTTCTAACAGTACCCTCCCTTCTAAGAGGATCCTCCGGATCCCCTAGGACTTAGGCTTATCCGGAAACCTCTTGTGAAACGCTCTGACAAGTCTAGACGCAGAAACATCATCCCCCTCACCCATGAGTTATCCTCGGGTCCATAACCCTTCCAAGCGACGAGGTACTGCAAACCCCCTCTATACCGTCTAGAATTTAGGATGCGGGAAATCTCATATTGCCCGTCCTCCACCACCAGGGGAACAGTGGCCGAGACGTCTCCATCTGAGACCTCAGCTTTTTTCAAGAGAGAAACATGAAACACCGGATAAATCTTCCAGGAGGTGGGGAAGCTCCAACTTAACAGCAGATTGGTTAATAACCTGAAGCACCTTAAAGGGCCCTACAAACATGGGCCTCAATTTCTTAGGCGGAATCCTCAAGCGCAGATTCTTAGAGGACAACCAGACCATGTGACCAATAGCAAACAAAACCTCTTGTCGTTTTCTATCAAAATACACTTTGGATCTTTTGTTAGCCTCCTGAAGATTACCACGCACATCAGTCCAAACTCTCTCCAACACACCAGAAAAATTCTCCTCTTCAGGTACAGCCGATCCCAACTTGGAAAATGACCCAAAAGACGGATGTCTCAGAGTTAGAGTTGAGCGATACTTTCCGATATCCTAAAGTATCGGAATCGGAATGGTATCGCCGATATCACTAAAATATCGGCGATACCCGATACCGATACCGGAAGTCCCATGTAAGTCTATGGGAACAAAATATCGCAACTAAAAAAAACCCATTCTTTCCTTGTAAACACTAAATATACACACATAGAATACATATATATATATATATACATGTCATTGTGACATATATATATACATATATGTATAGTTTATACACTTCTACATAGTAAAATATCCTCTCATTCAATTGCCGGGTAAAGCCGGCTTCAGTGAAAAGACAGAAGCACCCGACATGAAATGACACTTGGTGTACATAGGGTTAACCATGTCTTTTCATGTCGTTTGCTATCTGATTTGCACAAACAATTAAATCAGACTATGTGTGCAAAATTTCACACCTGTAGGGGTTAATTAAAGGTGTAAATTCGTTGTAAAAAAAAACGGACTTTTTTTGCTACGAATTTACACCTTTAATTAACCCCTACAGGTGTGAAATTTTGCACACATAGTCTGATTTAATTGTTTGTGCAAATTAGGCTGGAGTCACACACACACCACAAAAAATCGGTCCGTTTTAGACGGTCGACAATCGGATCAAAAATAAAACATCACACATCCTTCTGGCATCCGATTTTCCTTCAAAGATGCGATTTAATCGCATGTGTGTGTACCTTGTAACATCCGATTTTCATCCGACTTGCGAGATTTTCTCGCAGGCTTGCAAAACTGACATATAATGGATCCAAAAGAATAGTATTTAAATGCCAAAAGAAAGAATAGATATATACACATATATATATATATATATATATATATATATATATGTCATTGTGACATATATATATATATACATATATTTATAGTTCTTACACTTCTACATACTGTTATAGCCACTAATTCAATTGCCGGCTTCAGTGAAATCACAGAAGCCGACATGAAATGATACATTGTTTCCACACATTTAACCATGTAATTTCATGTATTTTTATATGTTTGAAACATACAATTACATGAGTATATGTGTGCTAAATTTCAGACATGTAGGGGTTAATTAAAGGTGTAAATTCGTTAAAAAAAAATGCGTGGGCTCCCGCTGTATTTTCTCCACCAGACAGACA